>CAWUFW010013324.1:0-482889 GCA_963921515.1 Calotriton arnoldi
CTCGTGTGTGTTCAGTTGCAATATTGTCAGTGAAACACCACCCCCAGCACGACCACCTACACTGCCCGAACACCACTGCACTGCCCTAAACCCTCAAAACACCAGCCCCAGCAAGACCCCCTACACTGCCCGAACACCACTGCACTGCCCTAAACCCTGAAACACCAGCCCCAGCATGACCCCCTACACTGCCCGAAAACACCTCTGCACTGCCCTAAACCCTGAAACACCAGCCCCAGCACGACCACCTACACTGCCCGAACACCACTGCACTGCCCTAAACCCTGAAACACCAGCCCCAGCACAACCCCCTACACTGCCCGAACACCACTGCACTGCCCTAAACCCTGAAAAACCAGCCCCAGCACGACCCCCTACACTGCCCGAACAGCACTGTACTGCCCTAAACCCTGAAACACCAGCCCCAGCACGACCCCCTACACTGCCCGAACACCACTGCACTGCCCTAAACCCTGTAAAACCACCCCTGCATGACCCCCTACACTGCCCGAACACCACTGCACTGCCCTAAACCCTGAAACACCACCCCCTACACTGCCCGAACACCACTGCACTGCCCTAAACCCTGAAACACCACCCCTGCACCGCCCCCTACACTGCCCGAACACCACTGCACTGCCCTAAACCCTGAAACACCACCCCCAGCACGACCCCTTTACTGCTCGAACACCACTGCACTGCCCCAAACCCTGAAACACCACCCCCAGCACGACCCCCTACACTGCCCGAACACCACTGCCCTAAACCCTGAAACACCACCCCTGCACGACCCCCAACACTGCCTGAACACCACTGCACTGCCCTAAACCCTGAAACACTACCCCCAGCACGACCCCTACACTGCCCGAACACCACTGCACTGCCCTAAACCCTAAAACACTACCCCCAGCACGACCCCTACACTACCCGAACACCACTGCACTACCCTAAACCCTAAAATACTACCCCCAGCACAACCCCCTACACTACCCGAACACGACTGCACTGCCCTAAACCCTCAAACACTCCCCCAGCACGACCCCCTACACTACCCGAACACCACTGCACTGCCCTAAACCCTAAAACACTCCCCCAGCACGACCCCCTACACTACCCGAACACCACTGCAGTGCCCTAAACCCTAAAACACTCCCCCAGCACGACCCCCTACACTACCCAAACACCACTGCACTGCCCTAAACCCTAAAACACTACCCCGCATGACCCCCTACACTACCCAAACACCAATGCACTACCCTAATTCCTAAAACACTACCCCCCGCATGACCCCCTACACTACCCTAAACCCTAAAACACTACCCCCTGCATGACTCCCTACACTACCCAAAGACCACTGCACTACCCTAAACCCTAAAATACGACCTCCTACACTACACAAACACCACTGCACTACCCTAAACCCTAAAACACTACCCCCTACACTACACAAGCACCACTGCACTACCCTAAACCCTAAAAACTACCCCCAGCACGAACCACTACACTACCCAAACACCACTGCACTACCCTAAACCCTAAAAAACTACCCCCAGCAGTACCCCTACACTACCCAAACACCACAGCACTACCCTAAACCCTAAAACACTACCCCCAGCAGTACCCCCTACACTACCCAAACACCACTGCACTACCCTAAATCACTACCCCCAGCATGACCCCCTACACTACACAAACACCACTGCACTGCCCTAAACCCTGAAACACCACCCCCTGCACGACCCCCTACACTGCCCGAACACCACTGCACTGCCCTAAACCCTGAAACACCACCCCTCAGCACGACACCCTACACTGCCCGAACACCACTGCACTGCCCTAAACACTGAAACACCACCCCCAGCACGACCCCCTACACTGCCCGAACACCACTGCACTGCCCTAAACCCTGAAACACCACCCCTCAGCACGACACCCTACACTGCCCGAACACCACTGCACTGCCCTAAACCCTGAAACACCACCCCCAGCACGACCCCCTACACTGCCCGAACACCACTGCACTGCCCTAAACCGTGAAACACCACCCCCTGCACGACCTCCTACACTGCCGGAAAACCACTGCACTGCCCTAAACCCTGAACCACCACCCCCAGCACGACCCCCTACACTGCCCGAACACCACTACACTGCCCTAAACCCTGAAACATCAACCCCAGCAAGACCCCCTACACTGCCTGAACACCACTGCCCTAAACCCTGAAACACCACCCCCTACACTGCACGAACACCACTGCACTGCCCTAAACCCTGAAACACCACCTCCAGCAAAACCCCCTACACTGCCTGAACACCATTGCTGTGCCCTAAATCCTGAAACACTAGCCCCAGCATGACCCCCTACACTGCCCGAACACCACTGCACTGCCCTAAACCCTGAAACACCACCCCCAGCACGACCACCTACACTGCCCGAACAACACTGCACTGCCCTAAACCCTGAAACACCAGCCCCAGCAAGACCCCCTACACTGCCCGAACACCACTGCACTGCCCTAAACCCTGAAACACCAGCCCCAGCATGACCCCCTACACTGCCCGAAAACACCTCTGCACTGCCCTAAACCCTGAAACACCAGCCCCAGCACGACCACCTACACTGCCCGAACACCACTGCACTGCCCTAAACCCTGAAACACCAGCCCCAGCACAACCCCCTACACTGCCCGAACACCACTGCACTGCCCTAAACCCTGAAAAACCAGCCCCAGCACGACCCCTACACTGCCCGAACAGCACTGTACTGCCCTAAACCCTGAAACACCAGCCCCAGCACGACCCCCTACACTGCCCGAACACCCCTGCACTGCCCTAAACCCTGTAAAACCACCCCCTGCATGACCCCCTACACTGCCCGAACACCACTGCACTGCCCTAAACCCTGAAACACCACCCCCTACACTGCCCGAACACCACTGCACTGCCCTAAACCCTGAAACACCACCCCCTGCACCGCCCCCTACACTGCCCGAACACCACTGCACTGCCCTAAACCCTGAAACACCACCCCCAGCACGACCCCCTTTACTGCTCGAACACCACTGCACTGCCCCAAACCCTGAAACACCACCCCCAGCACGACCCCCTACACTGCCCGAACACCACTGCCCTAAACCCTGAAACACCACCCCCTGCACGACCCCCAACACTGCCTGAACACCACTGCACTGCCCTAAACCCTGAAACACTACCCCCAGCACGACCCCCTACACTGCCCGAACACCACTGCACTGCCCTAAACCCTAAAACACTACCCCCAGCACGACCCCCTACACTACCCGAACACCACTGCACTACCCTAAACCCTAAAATACTACCCCCAGCACAACCCCCTACACTACCCGAACACGACTGCACTGCCCTAAACCCTCAAACACTCCCCCAGCACGACCCCCTACACTACCCGAACACCACTGCACTGCCCTAAACCCTAAAACACTCCCCCAGCACGACCCCCTACACTACCCGAACACCACTGCAGTGCCCTAAACCCTAAAACACTCCCCCAGCACGACCCCCTACACTACCCAAACACCACTGCACTGCCCTAAACCCTAAAACACTACCCCCGCATGACCCCCTACACTACCCAAACACCAATGCACTACCCTAATTCCTAAAACACTACCCCCCGCATGACCCCCTACACTACCCTAAACCCTAAAACACTACCCCCTGCATGACTCCCTACACTACCCAAAGACCACTGCACTACCCTAAACCCTAAAATACGACCTCCTACACTACACAAACACCACTGCACTACCCTAAACCCTAAAACACTACCCCCTACACTACACAAGCACCACTGCACTACCCTAAACCCTAAAAACTACCCCCAGCACGAACCACTACACTACCCAAACACCACTGCACTACCCTAAACCCTAAAAACTACCCCCAGCAGTACCCCTACACTACCCAAACACCACTGCACTACCCTAAACCCTAAAACACTACCCCCAGCAGTACCCCTACACTACCCAAACACCACTGCACTACCCTAAATCACTACCCCCAGCACGACCCCCTACACTACCCAAACACCACTGCACTACCCTAAACCCTAAAACACTACCCCCAGCACGACCCCCTACACTACCCAAACACCACTGCACTACCCTAAACCCTAAAACACTCCCCCAGCACGACTCCCTACACTACCCAAACACCACTGCACTACCCTAAACCCTAAATCTACCCCCAGCATGACCCCCTACACTACACAAACACCACTGCACTGCCCTAAACCCTGAAACACCACCCCTGCACGACCCCCTACACTGCCCGAACACCACTGCACTGCCCTAAACCCTGAAACACCACCCCTCAGCACGACACCCTACACTGCCCGAACACCACTGCACTGCCCTAAACCCTGAAACACCACCCCCAGCACGACCCCCTACACTGCCCGAACACCACTGCACTGCCCTAAACCCTGAAACACCACCCCCTGCACGACCTCCTACACTGCCGGAACACCACTGCACTGCCCTAAACCCTGAAACACCACCCCCAGCACGACCCCCTACACTGCCCGAACACCACTGCACTGCCCTAAACCCTGAAACATCAACCCCAGCAAGACCCCCTACACTGCCTGAACACCACTGCCCTAAACCCTGAAACACCACCCCCTACACTGCACGAACACCACTGCACTGCCCTAAACCCTGAAACACCACCTCCAGCAAAACCCCTACACTGCCTGAACACCATTGCTCTGCCCTAAATCCTGAAACACTAGCCCCAGCATGACCCCCTACACTGCCCAAACACCACTGCACTGCCCTAAACCCTGAAACACCACCCTCAGCACGACCCCCTACACTGCCCGAACACCACTGCACTGCCCTAAACCCTGAAACACCAGCCCCAGCAAGACCCCCTACACTGCCCGAACACCACTGCACTGCCCTAGACTCTGAAACACCAGCCCCAGCAAGACCCCCTACACTGCCCGAATACCACTGCACTGCCCTAAACCCTGAAACACCAGCCCCAGCATGACCCCCTACACTGCCCGAACACCACTGCACTGCCCTAAACCCTGAAACACCAGCCCCAGCACGACCACCTACACTGCCCGAACACCACTGCACTGCCCTAAACCCTGAAACACCAGCCCCAGCACAACCCCCTACACTGCCCGAACACCACTGCACTGCCCTAAACCCTGAAACACCAGCCCCAGCATGACCCCCTACACTGCCCGAACACCACTGCACTGCCCTAAACCCTGAAACACCAGCCCCAGCACGACCACCTACACTGCCCGAACACCACTGCACTGCCCTAAACCCTGAAACACCACCCCCTGCATGACCCCTACACTGCCCGAACACCACTGCACTGCCCTAAACCCTGAAACACCACCCCCTGCAGCACCCCTACACTGCCCGAACACCACTGCACTGCCCTAAACCCTGAAACACCACCCCTGCACCGCCCCTACACTGCCCGAACACCACTGCACTGCCCTAAACCCTGAAACACCACCCCCAGCACGACCCCTTTACTGCTCGAACACCACTGCACTGCCCCAAATCCTGAAACACCACCCCCAGCACGACCCCCTACACTGCCCGAACACCACTGCCCTAAACCCTGAAACACCACCCCCTGCATGACCCCCTACACTGCCCGAACACCACTGCACTGCCCTAAACCCTGAAACACCACCCCTACACTGCCCGAACACCACTGCACTGCCCTAAACCCTGAAACACCACCCCCAGCACGACCCCCTACACTGCCCGAACACCACTGCACTGCCCTAAACCCTGAAACATCAACCCCAGCAAGACCCCCTACACTGCCTGAACACCACTGCCCTAAACCCTGAAACACCACCCCCTACACTGCACGAACACCACTGCACTGCCCTAAACCCTGAAACACCACCTCCAGCAAAACCCCCTACACTGCCTGAACACCATTGCTCTGCCCTAAATCCTGAAACACTAGCCCCAGCATGACCCCCTACACTGCCCAAACACCACTGCACTGCCCTAAACCCTGAAACACCACCCCCAGCACGACCCCCTACACTGCCCGAACACCACTGCACTGCCCTAAACCCTGAAACACCAGCCCCAGCAAGACCCCCTACACTGCCCGAACACCACTGCACTGCCCTAGACTCTGAAACACCAGCCCCAGCAAGATCCCCTACACTGCCCGAATACCACTGCACTGCCCTAAACCCTGAAACACCAGCCCCAGCATGACCCCCTACACTGCCCGAACACCACTGCACTGCCCTAAACCCTGAAACACCAGCCCCAGCACGACCACCTACACTGCCCGAACACCACTGCACTGCCCTAAACCCTGAAACACCAGCCCCAGCACAACCCCCTACACTGCCCGAACACCACTGCACTGCCCTAAACCCTGAAACACCAGCCCCAGCATGACCCCCTACACTGCCCGAACACCACTGCACTGCCCTAAACCCTGAAACACCAGCCCCAGCACGACCACCTACACTGCCCGAACACCACTGCACTGCCCTAAACCCTGAAACACCACCCCTGCATGACCCCCTACACTGCCCGAACACCACTGCACTGCCCTAAACCCTGAAACACCACCCCCTGCAGCACCCCTACACTGCCCGAACACCACTGCACTGCCCTAAACCCTGAAACACCCCCCTGCACCGCCCCTACACTGCCCGAACACCACTGCACTGCCCTAAACCCTGAAACACCACCCCCAGCACGACCCCTTTACTGCTCGAACACCACTGCACTGCCCCAAACCCTGAAACACCACCCCCAGCACGACCCCCTACACTGCCCGAACACCACTGCCCTAAACCCTGAAACACCACCCCCTGCATGACCCCCTACACTGCCCGAACACCACTGCACTGCCCTAAACCCTGAAACACCACCCCCTACACTGCCCGAACACCACTGCACTGCCCTAAACCCTGAAACACCACCCCCAGCACGACCTCCTACACTGCCCGAACACCACTGCACTGCCCTAAACCCTAAAACACCACCCCCAGCATTACCCCCTACACTGCCCAAACACCACTGCACTGCCCTAAACCCTAGAACACTACCCCCAGCATGACCCCTACACTACCCGAACACCACTGCACTACCCTAAACCCTAAAATACTACCCCCAGCACAACCCCCTACACTACCCGAACACGACTGCCCTGCCCTAAACCCTCAAACACTCCCCCAGCACGACCCCTACACTACCCGAACACCACTGCACTGCCCTAAACCCTAAAACACTCCCCAGCACGACCCCCTACACTACCCAAACACCACTGCACTGCCCTAAACCCTAAAACACTCCCCCAGCACGACCCCCTACACTACCCAAACACCACTGCACTGCCCTAAACCCTAAAACACTACCCCCGCATGACCCCCTACACTACCCAAACACCACTGCACTGCCCTAAACCCTAAAACACTACCCCCGCATGACCCCCTACACTACCCTAAACCCTAAAACACTACCCTCGCACGACTCCCTACACTACCCAAAGACCACTGCACTACCCTAAACCACGACCTCCTACACTACACAAACACCACTGAACTACCCTAAACCCTAAAACACTACCCCCTACACTACACAAACACCACTGCACTACCCTAAACCCTAAAACACTACCCCCAGCAGTACCCCTACACTACCCAAACACCACTGCACTAACCTAAACCCTAAAACACTACCCCCAGCAGTACCCCTACACTACCCAAACACCACTGCACTACCCTAAATCACTACCCCCAGCATGACCCCCTACACTACCCAAACACCACTGCACTACCCTAAACCCTAAAACACTACCCCCAGCACGACCCCCTACACTACCCAAACACCACTGCACTACCCTAAACCCTAAAACACTCCCCCAGCACGACTCCCTACACTACCCAAACACCACTGCACTACCCTAAACCCTAAATCTACCCCCAGCATGACCCCCTACACTACACAAACACCACTGCACTACCCTAAACCCTAAAACACTACCCCCAGCACGACCCTCTTCACTACCTAAACACAACTGCACAATTTGTTACAGGCGTTGCAACGCAGGCCTGTGGTGCTTACTGGAAGTACCTAGTGGGCTAGTTGGGCCCCAGGGACCCTCAGGATTCAAGGGGACTTAATCCCGCAACTTAAAACGCGCCCTGTAGCGCGTTTTAAGAGGTAGTTTTAATCCCCCTGCCCTATTATATACTAGGGACTTGCAGAGGAGGTCATGCTAATCACAGGGGTACCCCAACGCATAGTGTTCCCTAGTGTATGTAGGTGTTTTCACTGTATTCTAAGTGTCTTTTAGCATAGCACTGGCTCTGGTTAGTCAGTCAGTTACCACCAGTACCCGTCTGAAAAAGTTGTGGGCACAGGATGATTTTGCAACAAGGCCTCTTTCTGCTCCTCTGTTGGTTCTTTCTGCACATCTTTTGCTTCTTTCTGTGCGTTTTTCTTCTTTCTTCACATGTCCTACCTCTGTAGGCATTGTTAGAAACTAGCATTTAAAAAAACCTTTGAAATTCACTTAAAAAATCATAGGTTTCAGGCACGTTATAGTTAGAAATTAGCATTTAAAAAACCTTTGAAATTCACTGAAAAACCATAGGTTTCAGACACGTTATAGTTAGAAATTAGCATTTAAAAAACCTTTGAAATTCACTGAAAAAACCATAGGTTTTAGGGACAGTTATAGTTAGTTGGACATTTCACTCGTACAAAACCATAGAAATTCCCCGTTATAGTCAGTTCAGCTAACTATAACTCGCGCCCCCGCAATGCACTGCTGATGACGTCACATATTACATCACTCATGACATGGTCAGTGACATCACTGATGACATCACTGATGACATCTCAAATGACATCACTGATGACATCATCCATGTGATAATTTCATGCATCTTCTCACACCCTAATATAACTTTTGATACACCCACTCTAAATTACAGACTGCCATTCTCAAAACCATAGACACTCCAACACCAAAAACTACATACCCACTCACTGATTCTTAGGTCTACACACACATCCACTCACTCACCCGTACAGTCACTCATACTTAGTCACTCAGTACAGGACTATCATATGCACTCATACACCTATATAAACACTCACACACCGCCACTCATCCATAGAGGTACTCACACACCTAGTCAGTCATGCAAAAAACTTAATCACACACCCATTTACTCACCTATACAGTTATACACACACCAGCTCACTTACTCATACAAATACGAGCACATTCTTACGCTCTTATACAATCACTGATACAAGTACACACTCATCCATACAGCCACTCTCACAATCACACACTCTCACTTATAGCCATTTATATACTCCAACACACATATATACTGCCTTTCACATATGTAGTTACTCACACATGTACCACTGAGATATACATTCAATCACTAACATACCCATACACACACTCACCCACCCATACAGTCCATCACAGATGCACTCTTGAAACCATGCACCCAGTGAATCACCAACTCACACATCTATGCACAGAGTCACACACACCCCACCCACACAAACACTCAGGCACCATACAGATACTCAGACAATCAATCAATAACCCATGTAGACACTCATGTAGCTATTCAGAAAGCCATGCAGCCGCTTACAAACCAACAGACAGACGGATACAGACATTCACACAGTTTAGTCACTAACCCATGCATTCAGTAAGATACATTTAATCACTCACTTGTAGAGTCAGTCACTCACGTACTAAATCATCCATTCAGACACTTATACACCCACTCATTCTTCAATACGCCTTTCCCTATATATATTAAACATATTTAAACTTTACAGAAACACACAGTCACTGGATGATGTCATCAGTGATGTCATCAGTGATGTCATTTGAGATGTCATCAGTGATGTCATCAGTGATGTCACTGACCATGTCATGAGTGATGTAATATGTGACGTCATCAGCAGTGCATTGCGGGGCGCGAGTTATAGCTAGCTGAACTAACTATAACGGGGGAATTTCTATGGTTTTGTACGAGTGAAATGTCCAACTAACTATAACTGTCCCTAAAACCTATGTTTTTTTCAGTGAATATATATATATATATTACCTACTGGTGGCCGCCAGTAGGTAGTTATAGTTAGGACCTTGTTTCTATTCAAAAAGCGTTTTTTCTTTTGCCAATATCTTTGGTGCCGTTTGACGAATCTTCGCAAATTTTTCAAAACTAATGGGGCGCTCCGGTCAGCTTCTGTCTTGAACGTTTCGGGGTGATTCGTCAAGTGGGGGCCGAGAAAAAAGGGGGGTCCCAAAACGCGTTTTTCACATGTTAATTTCCATGGGGAAATTTAGACAAGGCTACAGCCCGAACTGCTGAACGGAATTACACTAAATTTGGCAAAAAGGTAGCTCTTGGTTCAGAAAGCGCACTTTTTTTAAATGGTGTAAATCTGTTCAGTAGTTTTTTAAATATTAAAGGAAAAAGACATTTATATATCTGGGCGGAGCCTAATCACACATCTCATCGTGAGATCTGATTGGCTGTCAGCACTTCATCCAAGAAGTGTTGGCAGCCATCTTGGGACCAATATACATGATAGCACCCCATTAAAATGCATTGTAGTGAATAGAAGGTTTTGAGGGTCACCAAAAGGAGAACGTATAAAGGGTGATATGACTTTAGTTACATTATAAATCATTTGTTGATGGTACCATACTAATTTTAGGAATTGTGGTGTATTCTAAGGTGATTTTACCCTGTGAAAAAGACTTCTGCTGGGATATCATGAATCATGTTTGAGAGAAAACTATTTTCTCATACTTTTCCCGTAGAGGTTTGGAAGGTGATCTAGAAGCTAAAATGAGAGCATATTTTCTGTAAATTCACATTATCTTTCTCAGTCATGTGAGAATGAAGTCTGACATTCTCAGTAAAACATGTACATCCAACAAGGGAAGAGACTGTCAGTTGATTCCTTTGTGTTCTACTGCAGCTTCCCAGAGTGTTCTAAAGAACAACTAGAGCGCTAACAGTCTTACTTATGACAAAAGTATGGCACACCTGAAGCCATCTTGATTGGAATAAAGTGGTAACACTTAAAACATATAATTTAAAAAGGAACAAAATGAGGGGGTTCTTTTTGAAATAGAAATTATGGTTAGTGCTGCAGAAAGAAAAATTAGGGCATGTTTTAAGTGAGATCTCAAATCCTCTTCTATTTCATTAGAAAAATCTGACATGCAGACTGAAACATGCACTTTCAATACCAGCAGCAGACTTCCCTAGTGAGCAGTAGCTTTACTACAGTGATCTAATGAGCAACTAGAGTGCTAACATTCTGAATTTATGGCAAATGTGTGACACATCTGAATGCCTTCTTGATGGAATCAAAGTAAAAAACTGAAAGTATTTACTACTGAGGAGACTGCAGTAAATGAGGAAATTAGGAAACTTCATAACAAATAAGTCTCCCAAGATGGCCACCAGAGACAAAAGAGCCCAAATGTAGCACAAATATCACCCAGATGTAGCCCACGTATAGCCCAATGACAGAATGTCCCAGAGTGTTCTAAAGAACATTAGAGCGCTAACAGTCTTACTTATGACAAAAGTATGGCACACCTGAAGCCATCTTGATTGGAATAAACTGGTAACACTTAAAACATTTAATTTAAAATGGAACACAATGAGGGGGTTCTTTTTGAAATAGAAATTATGGTTAGTGCTGCAGAAAGAAAAATTAGGGCATGTTTTAAGTGAGATCTCAAATCCTCTTCTATTTCATTAGAAAAATCTGACATGCAGACTGAAACATGCACTTTCAGTACCAGCAGCAGACTTCCCTAGTGAGCAGTAGCTTTACTACAGTGATCTAATGAGCAACTAGAGTGCTAACATTCAGAATTTATGGCGAATGTGTGACAAATCTGAATGCCTTCTTGATGGAATCAAAGTAAAAAACTGAAAGCATTTCCTACTGAGGAGACTGCAGTAAATGAGGAAATTAGGAAACTTCATAACAAATAAATCTCCCAAGATGGCCACCAGAGACAAAAGAGCCCAAATGTAGCACAAATATCACCCAGATGTAGCCCACGTATAGCCCAATGACAGAAGTGTGCAAAACACTTTTTATTTTTGGGTTTTTTGCAGTTTTATATAGTGCAGACTGGTCAGGTATTGGAGTGCTTTACATGAGCATTGGTTAATTCACACAAGGACAAATTCATGTTGGTGGTAGACATGGGGAGATTAACCCGTTCCGTGCGCCCGTCGGCCAACGGCCGTCACGAGCACTACCTCTGTAGTGCTGCGAACGTCCGTTGGCCGACGCGGCCCCACCCACTCCGCTAAGCCACCGCGGTTAAGCGGTTTAGTGATTTGACCAGAATCACAGAATGTCGAGCTGAAGCAGAAACTCCAACCTGGTTCCCCAGTTGCAAAGTCTACAGCTCTGGAAGTAATACCACATCCTCTCCCCTAAGTGCAACATTTCATCAAGTGGTCAACTGGATAAAAAAACATAAAGATAACAAATAATTTAAAAGTGCTTTGTTGCTATTTGAAAACTCAGAAAATATGTCCTCATTTTAGTTTTTTAGAGCACTAACCATAATTTCGATGCAAATAAGACCCTCTCATTTCTGTAATTTCTAAAGGAATTGCTCTAGGTATTACAGTTTTGATTACATCAAAATGACGTCAGGTGTGCCACACTTTAGTAATAAATATAGAATGTTAGCAATCTAGTTGTTCATTAGGATACTGTTGAGCGGCAGAGGCCAGGGGCACGGACTCAGAAAATTGAAGGCAGGTAGGAGGGTGCAGAGGCAACAATTTGACCACACTGGGCAGGCAGGAAGGGCAGTGGCAGCACAAGAGACTATGGAGGGCAGTGGAAAGGGGAGCAGGGGCAACAAACCAACAATGCAGGACAGGCAAGAGAGGCTGTGGCAATATAATAGACCATTGTGGGCAGAAGGAAGAGGCAGTGGTAGTACAACCATACATGCCAACAGACCCAATTCAGCCAGTAAAAGCCCAATGTTTTTAAGCCCAAATGGGCTTTATTTGATCTGTCTCCTGTCTACAATCTCCTTTTTTTCAATGTAAGTCAATGGGGAAAATCAATACCCCAGTTTTTTTTCAAAATCTCCCTCTTACCAAGTTCAAAATGTTAGCAAGTATGGTACATTGGATCATGGAAGGCAGGAGGAATTGGGGTAGGGACATGGACTCGGATAACAGAGGACAGGAGGGACATGGACAGGTGCACCAAACTGACCTTACAGGGCAGGCATCAGGGTTTGCAGCAGCACAATACACCACACAGGGCATGCGGGATGGGAGTGCAGCACAACAATCCATGGAAAGCAATAGGGAGGGGACAGGACCATGCACATGGACAACAGAGAACAGAGGGGAAAGAGGCAATGGCAGCTAGCTGACCATAATGGACAGACAGGAGAGAAAGCTGCAGCATAACGGACCATAAAGGGCAGGAGGTAGGGATCAAGGGCATTACAATGGAACAGACAAGCCAGGAGGGAGGGAATAGGGGTCTGCACATGGAAAACAGAGGGCAGGGGGCAAGGGGGCAGGGCAGGAGCAGCAAGCTGACAATGGAGGTCAGGCAGGATGGGCACTAGAAGCAAGACACACCATGGAGAGCAACAGTGAGACTATAATGGCATACACACAGACCATGGAGGGAAGGTGGGAGGGGGTCAGGGCAGCTAGCTGACCACACAGGGAAGGTGGGAGGGGCCGTGGCAGCACAGAAGACCATGCATGGCAAGCGGGAGGGTTAGTGGCAGCACAATGGCCATGATGGGCGAGAAGGAGGGGGCAGGTGCATGCAGAAAGGTCCATGGAGGATAGAAGGGAGGGGTAGGAGCTGGGCACAGACAAGAGAGTTCAGGGGAAGGGGCCTCACAACAGACCACGTGGGGAAGGCAGGAGGAGCAGCTGCAGCACAACAGACCAGGGAGGGCAGAAGGGTGTGGCAGTAAAATGGACCATGGAGGACAGGAGGAAGAGGATAGGGGCATGGAACGTGGACAGGCAGGGTGGAGGTGGCAGGGACAGGTTACAGTCATCTGACAATGCTAGGCAGGAGGGAGGGGAGTGGCAGCTCAACAGAACACTCAGAGTAGATAGGAGGGGCAGGTCCATGGAACATGGTGGGCAAAAAGGATGGAGCAGGGGCATGCACACAGACATCGGAGGGCAGGGGGAAGGAGAGTTGGGGCAGCAAGCTAAGCACAGAGGCTAAGCAGGAGGTCAATGATGGGGCATAGAATTGGGCAATGGAGGGCAGGAGGAGTGGACTGGGACATCATGCTAAATGGAGGGCAGTGGCAGCACATTAGACCATGCATGGCAGGAGGGAGAAGGCTAGTGCATGGATTCAGACAACAGAGGATAGGGAGGAGGTGGATGGGGCAGCAAGCTAACTGTTCAGAGAAGGCGGGAAGGCCAGTGGCAGAACAATGGCCACACAGTGCTGTAATGAGGGAGCAGGGGCATGGACTTGGACAATGGATGGCAAGGAGGAGGGGAGGCAGGAGCAGCAAGCTTGGGTGGGGGCAGCACAATGCCAGGCCAGGCCCTGCTTCCAACCCCCACCATCCATTGTGATAGGCATCTTACTTAACGTTATAAAAAACTAGAAATTCGCTGAAAAAAACAAAGATTACAGGGACGTTATAGTTAGACTCAGATTTCACTCGTACAAAACCAGTGAAATTCAGCAGTTATAGTTGCCTGAGCTAACTATAACTTACACCCCCGCAATGCACTGCTTATGACCTCAGACATTACATCATTCATGACATGGTCAGTGACATCACTCATGACATCTCAAATGAGCTGTGAATGGAATGGAACTATAATCGCTAGAACTTTATGTAGGGATAGTGTGTGTATATTAACACCCCTTTTTTTCTTTTCTTTCATGTAAGAACCATTATAATACGCAACGTGCCCAGATCAATATGGCCGATAGCCTTTCACTTTAAAGTAATGTGTAGTCCATTGTTTATGTTGATGTTTGCAATCCTAAGCATGTTTATTGTGAATAAGTCACGTTGACGAACATACAGGTATGGCGGTCACGGGGCAAGCTAAGCTGAAATGACATTGTGTGCATATTAACACTTGTTTTCTTTTCTTTATTGTATCAATTCCTGAATTTTCACATCGTGACCAGGCCAATATGGCCGCCAGCTTTTTGGATTAAAGTAATATGTAGTCCTTTGTTAATGTTGGCAACTGGAGGCATTTGTACATTTAAATAAGGAAGCTACAATGACGTCTTGTATCGTTATCAAGGTTCGGACGAGCCAAAACGAGTGGATCACGTCCTTTGCAGATTAAATACTTCCAAACTACAACCTGAGTGCTGATTCCTTCCTTGTAAGAGTGAGAGGAGATTGAATACATATATATAAAATTCACAAAAAAAAACACAGGTTTCAGGGACGTTATAGTTAGAAATTAGCATTTAAAAAACCTTAGATATTCACGGAAAAAACCACAGGTTTCAGGGACGTTATAGTTAGTCTGACATTTCACTCATATAAAACCGGAGAAATTCAGCTGTTATAGTTAGCTGAGCTAACTATAACTCACGGCCCCGCAATGCACTGCTGATGATGTCACATATTACATCACTCATGACATGGTCCGTGACATCACTGATGACATCTCAAATGACATCACTGATGATATCACTGATGACATCATCCAGTGACTGTGAGTGTTTCTAAAAAGTTTAAGAATGTGATATATATATGATGATTCAGTCAGTGTGTGACTGACTGTATAAGTGAGTGATTATACGTGTCTGGGTGAATGTATGGGTGAGTGACTAATCTGTGTGAATGTCTGTATCAGTCTGTCAGTTGGTGGGTAAGTGGCTGCATGGGTTGGTGAATAGGTACATGAGTGCCTATATGGGTTATTGATTGGTTGTCTGAGTACCTGTATGGGTGCCTGAGTGTCTGTGTGTTGTGTGACTACCTGCATGGATGTGTGAGTGGGTGATTCACTTGGTGTATGGGTTCATGAGTGCGTCTCGGAGGGGCTGTATGGGTGAGTGAGTGTGCATATGGCTGTGTTGGTGAGTGAATGGATGTCACAGTGGTATCTGTGTGAGTAACTGCATATGTGAATGGCAGTTTAGCTACTCACCAACCCATGCAGCCGCTTACACACCAACTGACAGACTGATTCAGACATTTACACAGTTTACTCACTAACCCATGCATTCAGTAAGACAAGTTTAATCACTCACTTATACAGTCAGTCACGCACCTACTAAATCATCTATTCAGACACTCATACACCCACTCATACTTCAATACACCTTGGCATTTATTAATATAAAACATATTTAAACTTTACAGAAACACACAGTCACTGGATGATGTCATCAGTGATGTCATCAGTGATGTCATCAGTGATATCACTGAGCATGTCATGAGTGATGTAATATGTGACGTCATCAGCAGTGCATTGCGGGGGCGCGAGTTATAGTTAGCTCCACTAACTATAACAGCCGAATTTCTCTGGTTTTATACGAGTGAAATGTCCAACTAACTATAACATCCCTAAAACCTATGGTTTTTTTCAGTGAATATATATATAGTGGGAAGGGCTATATATATTATGTGTATTTGGCGCCAATTAGATTGACAAAGGCTTCTGCGAAGCTGAAACGCGTCTCTCTGGTTGCAGGGTTGAGGGAGACCCAAGAAAATAAATAAAGCCGTATCCTTACAGCCTTGTGTACATGCCTTCTTCATTTGGAGCAGGACTGGGTGTTCATTCAAATTCAGCGTTAGCGGTCCAAATGCTGTTCACGTAACACCAGTCGAGTGTGGCTCTCCCCTTTGACCGCATTTTTTTGGAGGAGCATGGTAGTGCTAGAGGGAGAGCCCCCAAGGAGTACGCCGGGATGAGAATGAGGATGACAGCAGTGGGAGCCATGGATACCGGAGCGAGGCGGTTTTGCCGACTGCCAGCACGGGGTCTGGGGGTCCCGAGTCTAGAAAAGCCTTGCTCAGGAGACTGGCGCCCCTTGGTGACTGGGCACCGCAGTTGCCGATGCAGATGCGGTGATGACTGTCTGGCATACTTCAATTTTTTGTTTATCGGTCTCCTGCGTTGTGTGCCCTTTTCAAATCCATTTCCAGTGCTGTGCTTCATGAGTGACATTGAGACATTTTCCCGGTTTGTGCATTTACTATCTGTTTGAAAATGACTTTTGGTTACCAACATAATGAGCCTATGATTTTGACTTGGACTCGGGCTGTATGCTTATGAACTCCGGACATTGTTGCAACCGCAGCGAGGCTTTGTGGGATTTGTAGTTTGGGTGGGAAATCAAGCATGCACCAGGTGGCGGGCATTCATGCCGACATTACACATATTGTATTGTACTGTTTAGCCCCGTGATAGAATGTTAACCTGTGTATTTCCCTGCCTCTCACGCTGTTGAGTGAAGTTCTTTCTAAAATGCAGCATACCATTTCTCTGAGCCCGTAATTCAAACCACAGGTCAGTTACCGGCAAATCCAATCAGCATCAGGGGCAACATCACGGGGTCAAAAAGGTCTCACCTCAATGCGAAGTTGGTATGAACAGCACGATTTTTAACCAATACATTTATATGTTTTGTTTTATACATTGAGGGCTTTATTTTTCTGAGGGATTGGCGCTGTTTAAATCAGTAATAAGCTTGCGATTTACTCCTCCCATGTGCACGTTCAGACACGCATTGTGTTTATCCCTGGATCAGTGCAAGCTGAGGAAGCATTATGTTGAGATATGCTTGGTTGCACTTTGCAGTTTATTTACAACGTAAAATTTAATGATGTATGAGCATTTGTACCAGCCGCACTGTTCAGTTATTCTGTCAGGGTAATGTTCAAATAACACAATTGGTCTGTCCGAGTGCATAACCTCAAATGCAAAGTATTTTCTTTATGTTTATGTGTGCCTCGAGTGGGAAGGGCTATATATACTTATGTGTATTTGGTGCCAATTATATTGACAAAGGCTTCTGGGAAGCCGAAACGCGTCTCTCTGGTCGCAGGGAAGAGGGAGACCCAAGGAAATAAATAATGCTGTATCCTTACAGCCTTGGGTACGTGCCTTCTTCATTTGGAGCAGGACTGGGTGTTCATATATATATATATATATATATATATTTATTTCATTGGATGCTGTCAGCATGAAAGTGAATAATATTAGGTAGTGTGTTGGATGCCTCAGGAAGAAGACTTATTATTGGCTGTTGTTATACAGACATTGATATGCTTTTGAATCTGTGGAGTAAACCACACCTGCTGTATCTCATTTGGAAGTAGCATGTTCCTTCTAGCATGTGCTGTGAACTTGTGACCTACTGGTTCCACTGGGTTGTTAGGTTCACTGAGCTAAGAGTGTATTGGAGGGAAGAGTGTTAAAGAGGAAAAACATTTTTAAGAAAGTTGAGGAGTGATGACAGAATTTAAGTATTAGCAAGCTTTATTTTCCAAATCAGGACTATGTAATAAACTGTTGTGTAGTATTTACATTTTTTTAAATGAATCTAGATATAAGTTTGAACTCCTGTTTTACATTGTGATTTCCCGCGATCATTGCAAATACATCGCAAAAACCTCCTTTTGAAAGAGAGGAAAGGGTTAACAGATGCTAACCATTCACAAGTGGAGCTAGAGTAGTCTAAAATGAAAGACATGATTTCATTTGCTGCCTTTCTCATGATGATAGAGTGGAAAGTTGAAGAGGTTGCCATTTTATAGTTGCTTTCTATGAGAGTGGGGTACTAGTCTTGTGCTTAGTTTTTACAAATCTTAACAGTGTCAAAACTATCCAGAAAGAGCTAAAAGAAATATATAATCTACTAGCTCAATTCACTGGTATGTATATAACTTTGTAATTGTATAAAACATGTACATTAAAAATGAAGGTGTATGTGGGAGTTTGATTAAAAAGAGTATCACAGTGATGTGAAAAAAAAATATATCAGATGAACTGTATCTGGCAGAGGGTATGGGTTTAAGATGTTAGTACTTAAAAATTACAATGAGCAATGCCTTTAACAATGGCATTATGTGCAGAATAGATGCATATATACTATTTGCATTCTGGGAGTTGTGGTAGTTTTAATCACATTATTAAACAGGAGTACTGTAGTCATGAGTAAAGAATAAGAAAATCTGATGTGCCTGTATATAAATTATAAAGTAGTAATACTTGTTCGGTATGTAGGAATCTGGCTCTGTATATACTATACCAAAGTAAGGTATAGTGTGCACAGAGTCCAGTGGATCCCCAAAGGCAGGCAGAGGCTAAAATAGATAACACCTTACTCTCTATTTGTGGTAGTGTGGGGGAGCAGTAAGGCTTTATCAGAAGGTAGTGTTAAGCATATATTGTACACACTCAGGCAAGAAATGGTTTCACACACTCAAAGACTGAACTCTGACCAATTTGTTTTGTATCAAAATATTATTTAGTTGTATTTTATTTCTAGAATCAAGCCAGGCCTGGTACAGGTAAGTTTAATAGTACTTTGCAAGAATAATGCAGTTGAATACAATTGAATGCAGTTGAATGCAATTGGGTTGGTTACAGGTAAGTCACTTGTTCATAAGCAGTTGAAATTACTTTTCAGTTACTATTAAAATGACTTTTTAAGTTACATTTCAGTTTACTTTTCTTACTCATTGTGGTATACCTAGATACCACACTGAGACATTTCCTGGATAAAGGTAAGTAATGCAATTTGTAATCAAAACACACTTGTATGACTTTTCATAGAATTTCCAACTCCACACTTAGAACGTTTTTCACAGAAAAGAAGTCAATGCAATCCTATGGAAGGAAATGAAGTTATCGGTTTACAGGTAAGTACTTGGTTTTGGGAGCTGGGTTTCTGGGGTTAGAACCAGTTTTCCCCCCATGGTCAAGGATGCACTCCAAGAGCCCCCTCAGTGGCACTAGGGCGGCCGGGTGCAGAGTGCCGAGGCCCAATGTTATCCAATGGGGGATGGGGGGCCTCCGGTTGGTGGCTGCTCACAAGCAGGCCCAAGGTTGTGGGAGCAAAGCTCCTGGAATTAAGCTCAGGGCAAAGGGGGGTTCAAGTTAACACACAAAGTGCACCCACAGCGGCATAGAGGCGGCCGGGTGCAGGGTGCTGTTTTGGCACCGGGTGCCCTATTGTTTTCAACTGGGATTCTCCGGTTGCAACAAACACTGCAGGCTCAGGGACAAACATCTTTTGGAGGTGACTACCTGTTGGAGAGGTAAGTTGGGATGTCGTGGGATTCCTGGACACTGTCGGTTGGGCCTCCCAAGGCCATGGGGCGTGGGGTGCAGGGGTGTCTTTTGGTGTCTGGTTTTTCTTACCGGCTCCGGTTGCAGTCGGGAGGATCCTCCAGAAAGGGGCTGCAGGCATCGTCGGGAGACTTGAGGTAGGTCCGGGATCACCAGATCCCAGGTCAGGATCGCCGGGGAGACTTCCTCGTGGTGTTAGGCCACTCGAACTCAGGTCGCGGGCGTCGGGTGCATAGTGGTGCAGACTCGCGGATTTGGCCGGAACCACAGTCTGTTTGTGAGCAAATCCGGTGCTCACGGGAGACAAAGTCTGTTTGGGGAAGGCAGGGCAGGTCCTCAGGGTTCTGGGGGGCTGATGGCTGCAGGACACACTGGGATTTAGTTGGAGCAGGCCGGGGTCGGGACAGGCCGGTAGGGCTGGGGCCAAGTCAGTTGGTGTCCTCCTCTTCTTCCTTCAGCATGGCTCTTTGGTCCTTCTTCTTGTTTCTTGACGTCTGAGGAGGCAAGGTTCAGTGTTGCCCCTAAATACTAAATTTAGGGGCGTTTCAGGTAGGTAAAGGTTGGGACCAAATGGGTTTCTTCCTTGGGGTGGGTACACCCCCTATTATGCCACCCTCCAGTGGGAAGGGGCATAAGCCTCACTCTGGATGGCTGGGTCCCCCCATCTTCAAGATGGCGGGGACTGAGTGTTGTGTAGATTTTGAAGTTACCGCACAAATTAAAGACTTCCAAGGGCCCAGGACTGGATTGGCACCACTTGAGAGAGCAAGACTCACAGATGGCAGAGTCCAGGTGCTGTTGCAGGGTTGCTGGCAGTCTTTAATGTCCCCTAGACCTCAGAACAGTAGGCAAGCAGACTATCCCTTTGAGTCTCTCCAAGTTCAAGTGGTGTAGGTCCAGTCCTTCTCACCTAGGCAAAGAGGGCAGCAGGCACGTCAGCAGAGCAGAAAAGCAGTTCTTCCAGAGCAGAAGTTTAGCAGAGTGGCAGTCCTTCAGCAGCACAGCAGTCCTTCCTAATAGCAGAGTATCCGCAGGTCCAGAGATGTACTGAGTTGGTGTGGTCCAAAGTCCATTTCTTGAACCCAGTGGTGACTTTGAAGTGGGGGTGACTTCAAAGACATGCTTAAAGTGCCCCTTCCTGCACTGCCCCAGACACCCTCCAGGGGATTTTAAGCAGTACTTTGTGTGGTGACAGGACCCAGCCTATTCAGGTGTGTGTGAGCCTGTGTCCAGCTCCTCCCTCCCATCCTACCCATGAAGGCCCATCAGGATGTTGGCCTATCAGTCACACCTAAGCTCCCTTTGTGTGTGGCTGTCTGGAAGAAATGCACAACGCTTAGTTCTCAACCACCCCAGCCGTGTACTGGAGACAAGCAGCATGCACATAGGGTTTAAGAGCAGAAAAATGCCTACTTTCTAAAAGTACACGTTGAGCAGAATGGATACAAATGGTATTCACATAATGAATTGCAAACTGGATTTTGAAGGTGAAGAAGGAAGTGGCAATGGCGGACGGAACGAATGTGGAGGAGGCGATGGCGTTGTTTGTTATGGCCCAAAAGGTAGTGATTCACTGGTTTAAGCTTCTGGTTATGGAGCGAAGATACTGGTAGAAGGCATGAGTTATGTGTGTGAGAGGATATGGGGTTTTATTATTATTTCGGCACAATTGGTTAGCCAGATGTTTTTACATTTGGAACAAGCAACGGAGGGTTTGGAGAAGGGAGGGTGCCTTGTCATTATTATTTTGACACAATCGTTATTTAAAAGTTATGTCAATAAGAGGCACAGCAAATAGAATGGTAATTAGTTTTTTAATGCCATGGTTTTGTTTAATATGAGTTACAATCAGAGGAACAGGACAGTTGAACATCTATATGTTTTATTCATCATTCCAGTTACCCCTGATGAAGGGCTATATAGCCTGAAATGCATTGGGTTTAAAAGGATGGGCAACCCAGAACGAATGGTTAATTCCCACGTGCTACTGATAAGGCCCGGATGGGCATGCCTGTGGCATTTAAAAATAATGTGAATTATCACTACCTCTGAAGTGACTGGAAAAACAAGGCATGGAGTTTTGAATTACAATGGATGAATAAAAATGGTTTATACATGGAGTACATGACAAACTTTTGGTTTATTGTGAAAAGCAAAGTTCTTGTTCAAGGCAGTGCGACTGAGTGGCACGAGAACACGTGCCACACAATTTGCAACGTACTTTCCATAAGTGGCATTTTTAAAGTTGTAATAATAAATCCAACTTTACCATTGAATATTGTTTATTATTATAAGTTCTTAGGTACCAAAAATGACAGTTCAACTCCTTCTCAATCAGGAATTGCCCTTATTAAGTGTAATAAGGAATTCCCAATGTTAACTTGTGAGCGGGGTAGGCCTCACAGTAGTGAAAAATTATTTTGGGAGTTTTTCAGTATCAGGAAATATAAAACTTAAAAGTACATGCCCTACTTTTTAATTACATAGCACCCTGTCCTATGGGCTACCTAGAGCCTTCCTTAGGGGTGACATGTGTAATAAAAGGGGAGTTTAAGCCTTGGCAAGGAGTTTTAAATACCATGTTGAAATGGCAGTGTAAACTGCACATACAGGCTCTGCAGTGGCAGGCCTGAGACATTTTCAAAGGGCAACTTAAAGGGGAGGGTCACAATCAGTGCTGCAGGCCCACCAGTAGCATTTAATTTACAGGCCATGGGCACATAAAGTGCACTGCACTAGGGACTTTTAAGTAAATTAAATATGCCAATTGTGGATAAGTCAATTGTACCATGTTTTAGGGAGACAGCACATGCACTTTAGCACTGGTTAACAGTGGTAAAGTGCCCATAGTACTAAAGCCAACAAAAATGAGGTAAGAAAAAAGGGAGGAGGAAGGCAAAATGTTTGGGGGTGACCCTACAGAAATGTCGTGTAGTTCCTATAGTACCCCTGCAGGACCTCCGCGTTTGGATAACATAAACCATGGGCTTGGTGACTGACTGGCTCTGTGCACCCCCACCGCGTATGTTAGCCGGATTTGCATTAGCTAGCTCACAGTCCCACTAGAATCTCCTCTTATCAGGGAGAGATTAGTTTCTGGCAACCTTAGATCATGACAACCCTGATCCCTCAGAATCGTGGAAACAATGTACTACTTTTCGCTCAGTGACTCATGATTACTTATTCGGTTTGTCTCAGAGAGTTACACAGAATAAACAGTCTGGGCGTTTCAATAAGTATTTATTGAACAGTTGTTATTCTAGTGTAAAATATATGTGCTGCAGTAACCAGCAGACAATAGCAGAGATATATTATCAGCAGTACGATATAAGTGAAAGGGTAGTACAGTTCTACCATATTGCAATAATCATGAATACATATATGAATATAAAATGCGTAATAGAATGTCACCCAAAAGTGCGCGTACTCCTACGATACCTAACTAGATGTACCTAAGTGTACCTAGCATGTGTGTAGGTCTAAAAGCCTAAGAGCCAAGAATCCTTCTAGGACTTAGTCGAACCCCCATACCTGAATAGAGAGAGTGTGGGACCCTGTCCTGGTCTCGAGTTGGACACCCCGCAAGGGCTGTGTCAGACCGCTGTCAGCTGGAGCGAATGCATGCAGGAGCCTCAGCGTCTCTGGTCAGTGTGTCAGCATGGAAGTCTCAGTTCCCTCTGTCTTACCGTGGCAAGATGTGGTGTATTTATACCCAAAAGTGCCTCGTCCCTTAGTATGGTTTGTATTGGTCTTTGTTGGACATGAGGAAGACGTCAGGGGTGAACTTTGTACATACATATTATGCGGGAGATGTAGCTAGTGAATGCTCATGCATAATTTATGAGTACACTGTAGGCCTGTGTTTGGGAAAAACCCTGCAGTGTTCAAACCACAGACTAGATAACGTTCAACTCTCAGAGTTCGTTGTGTACTGTAGGGAACTAATGTAGGTGAAAGATCATGCCAATATTAGGGCATAGGAGATCATGACTATAATAGGGCATAGACGATTATGACCAAAATAGGGCATATACGATTATGACCATAATAGGGAATATACGATTATGACCATATACGGCATATATGAACGTGTCTATATTAGGGCCTCTATACGAAACGTAACACCCACTCCACTTTCGAATTGGATGACAATGACCATACTTAAAATCTGGACAATTTAAAAATTTTGTCTTAAAAACAGCTAAAAACATGGTTTTAAAAAGATATTTAAAAATGTTTAAAAATGTTACCAAACAGCTATTCTTTAGTTGCCACTTAAAAAGTCAATTCTGTCTCACTTATAAAAGTTGCATTACTACAAGTAGAAGAAGGCCATGCTTTCTCAAGTGAAAGCGTCAATTTAGGAAATGTTCCAAATTTAGTTCGTTTATTTATGAAACGAAGTGGAGAAGCCGAATTCTTTCCCAGGACGCGATGAGCCAATTCAAGATTAAGTGTCCTGGCTGGGAGATACAGCATTATCGGTGTTAGCTACTGCAGACGACAAATCCAACGCCTCACAGAGAACGTCAATTGCACATAGATGGAATTCAGTACTGCCAACAGTCGGTGCTGCGGCAGCTTGTGCGGCAGTTGTTACCTGAGTGCCTGTGGAGGAGCCACCTAACTCAGCAGGAGCAAATGGCACCTGTGGATTCTCAAGGAATGCGTTCATCAGAATTGGAAGACGCTGGGGACAATGCAGAGCATGGGCCTTTAGGGGGTCCAGCATAGCATCCATGTCCGGAGGCGTATCTGATGGAAACGTTAGACAGAGATCCAACGAGCAATCTTCTCCGCAAAACAGGCATCAAAGAACAGGTGAGATGCAGTCCACCCAGACTGGTCTAAACGATAGAAACCAAGAGGCGCTCAGTTCTTTTAGGCAAGGTATACCCAGAAGCTGCACCATGCGTTCACGGTATTTCCGCTCCATGAGTATGTTCGCCATTTCCTCGGAAATTGGGTCGTCCATTGCGTAGCAGTAAGATTACAATCAGGACTCCTGCAATTCGGAACAGGATAAGCGGGAGACCTCCAAAGACGCTTCCCAATACGGAGTGTATAAAATTTGGGATTACTCCGAGGACTGTCTGAAAGGTGCTTAATAGTCCTGACCCTATGGTCTTAAATAGGTGTACAATACCGCTCGTATCAGACATGTTAAAGATACGACCCACCATTTCTGCGAAATGAAAGGGGCAGTTCGTACGTATAAGCGCTTGTATCTCAGTCGAGGTCCTTGCAACTTGAAGTTCAAAGATTTCTCGAGGGGAGGTTAAGGGCACGGGTTGCTGTAAAAGCATGGCTTTCAGTCTGCTCAAAGTATCAAATTGTATAAAGGAAACATTTAACGAAGGCCATAACGGCGCCTCCCTGACTGTGTTCAGTGGCGTAAACAATACTTGCATACAGCAAGTAACCCTGGAGTTAACAGTGACCAGATAGGCGACGCCCGGGAGCATCCCACAGCAACCTTGATCGTTTAGCATCAAGTAACTCCCATTCGAAAGCAGTTGGAAAACATGCGTGATCATGGCCGCTGGGGTCCCTGACATGTGACAAGATAGATTCGCTACCGAACCACTACATGCTTCGTGCAGAGAAATATCCTGACACATGAGAGAACCGCTTAAAGCGTTCTTGCAGTTTGTACCACTCAGAAGCACTTCTAGATCCCCACTCCGGCATCGATATCTATATGGTAACTCCCAAGATTCCTTAATGTAGCCCTTACCCATTTTTTCATATTTGCCTGCCTGCTTTTGCTCAAGGCAATATTGAAACTGAAACGTAGTGACCGGCAGAGTGATTTGGCCATGAATTAGCCATTCAGTCGATGGTGATTCGGCTACAGTGAATGGTAACCTTTCCAGTTTCTCAATACGCAGCATTGTATATTTGGCTCCCCTTTGTGCCATTTCTGTCTGTTTATCAGTTAGATTGTATTCTGAAAACAGAGACGTGGTGTTTATAAAACGCCAGGGCACATAGCCTGCACGCAAAGATTGTAGCGTCCAGCTTAGCATCATAATAGAACGTAGCTGAGATTGCCCGTGTTGTAACAAGGCCAAATCTGGTTCCAATATGTCGATTGCCAAAGACACAATGTTGCCTAAGGAGTAAATCCTGGAGGTCAAAGTTGTTAACCCATTATCCACTACAGCTAATGCCTTCTCTAAGTTAATACAGTCTATTTCCCGTATTCTTTCTGCGGCCTCCTGTTGGGATATTTTCCAGTTTTCATTATAGTAGGCATAAATGCCAGCATATATGAAACGTTTCTGACGTGATTTCCTAGGACCGGATAAAAAATCCCTAAGATCCAGGTCAGGTGTGAGCAAGGTCAAGTGATGTTTTACTTCTGTGAGTGTTGAGGTTTCTAGCCAATCAAGGCACAACTTCCCAACACTATAGGATGTCACTACCCCTGGGTGTTGTCTCTGTACATAGCGTGTATCTGGCATACTGATGCTAAACCCCTCGGTTATACCTAGGAATCTCTGTTGACATGTGTTCGTGTCAATGGGCCAAATCAGCCATTCTGTCCAATTGGGATCTGACCTGTTGTACAGGAGAATGTCATCTAATCCTACCCCTTGTGTAGTTGAATTCTGCCCCCCGCCCATCTGTGATGGTGTTTGAAATCCGGGTGAGTTCAGTTCCTTGTTCTTGGCTAGTCCAAGTCAGGATGTCTGTTGCACAGTTTCATTCAGAAATATAATCTGCTGCGGGATGAGGCATGCTCTAAAAAGCGCTTCTGTTCCCTGGACCTGCCAGTCCCTAGAACCCCAGATTGATTTTAAATCCATAGTGTCCTTCCATAGGTCGAAACCCTGTGTAGACAACTGGGCCATAAAGGAAGCAGAGTAAATCTGTTTGGTGTTAGTCAACATAATTTTCTGTGCTGATGTTGTTGTCACTTTGTAATAAAATGACGTTGGGTCAGATGTATTAAACCCTGAAAAGTATGTGAATTTCTGTGCAAAAGTTTGCGAACTACCTTTTGGAGGTGTCGGGCAGTGTTCCCACTGGTGGTATTCAAATACATTTCTAGGTGTTATAGATTTGTGCAAGAAATGATGACCATAATGTTGGTAACAGTACAATGTATCATAGTCTGAAGTACCTTCTAACATTTCATTGTTCGGAAATGCTGTAGTTTTTTCTAAATCAGACATCATATTATTTACAGTTTCAGTGTCCCAATCATCAGAAAACGTACTGGAGGTAATGATATCACTTAAGAAATTTTAAATACATGTTTAAGCTTTAAAAGTTCAGTCGGACCGAATATATCGAAATCAATCTTGTCCCATACTATACAGTCCGGTATAGGAACTGCTGTGATGTTCACTGAAGACAAGTCTCTTGGTTCACGATGTGAAGACTGGTGTGGCTTTAAAATCAAATTGACTCTTTGCGCTGTAGAGCTCTGCTGGAGATATCGTCCATTAATAAGCATACTAAAAGTTATAGTTAAACCTAGCCAGAAAAGAAAAAATAGAATCCCAGTGATATACCATAGTTCTGTCCACGGTGACACCAGGTAAGTCTTTCTAAAAAAGTGCAAAAAGTCAATGAGTTTCTTTTTGTGTGATTTTTGGGCTGGCGTCGTTTCCGGCTCGCTTGGATCCAGTGAAAACGTATCAAAGTTCATGAAATAGCCAGAAGCAGTTCGATCAATTGTTGGAATTGCATCGGGATTTGTTGAAATCGGATTTTGCTCTTGACGAGGAATGTTGACGTAGACGTCTGTAGTCAGTCTTATTGCAACTTGGTTGTTAAGTTGATTTTCATTTTGAAGTCGAACTTCTTGTTCAAGTGGAACGAGTTCCATAGCATTGTTGCTTAGTCCTTCATTCCGTACAGGTGGCTCTTCAAACGTGATGAGTCTTTCTGTTTGAACTTCTTGGATTGTAGTAAGATGAGGGCGTCTGCTACTGTGGAGTCCACGAGGCCTACTGTTTAGTATCGGCCACATAGTGTGGATTGATTAAGTCTATTGAGACAAATCTTTTCTCCTTATTCCCGGCAAGAGGCGGCAGAAGTACTGTTCTTGTGCCTTGGATTGCTAGGACCGGTACAGCTGTTTTGTAGGATGGTCCGAATTCTTTCTTGTCTGCAATCTTTTCTCTGACCAGATCCCCGACTTTTGAGATCCAGACAGGTCTTGCCGTTACTGCCTTGACTTCCTCAGTGGCGGTCTGTTTGAAGTGGACGTTGCTTTGTTGTGTCCTGGATTCATTTAGATCCTGTAAAACAGCCAAACGATCATGGATATCAAATGGTTTTTCATCCGCCACTGTGCCTCCACAATCAAGATCAGGTACCCACATTCTTGTCCCAAATAGGACCTTGTAAGGAGTGACACCCCCTAGAGAGCTTCTTGGCTGATTGTTTATTTCCCTTTGTACCCCATATAAGTGATCAACCCATCTACCGCCCTTGCCTAATTCCCTAGCTGTTAAAGATTGCTTTAAGTCACGGTTTTTCCTCTCCACGACCGAATTTAACTCAGGATGGTACGGAGAGGAGTACCGCAATGCTATGCCCATTCCTTCCATGGCCTCTTTGTAGGCCCGAGAGCTAAACGCCGGGCCACGGTCAGAATGTAACGTGCCAACTGCGTATGTGCCGATAAAGACTCGCAAATCTTTTATAACAGTTCGAGCGTCAGCACAGCGCTGAGGCCAAACCTATAAGAATCTAGAGCAGGAATCCACTGCAACCATGATATATTTCTTGGCCCCATCAGATTTTAGGGGTCCTCAGTGGTCCAAATATACACATGCGAGAGGTTTGTCTGATTTTAGTAATGGTGTCTGTGCTGGGCGTGCTACGGTGGAGCCTTTCATCTGCTGGCAGATGTCGCACTTTAAGACATAGTCTTTGGTCTGCTTTGTTAACCCTGGCCACCAGTAGCGCTGTTTCAGTAAAGAAATAGTCGCTGTAACGCCTGTATGCGCAGACCCCAAACCCTCGTGTGCTGCTAGAATTAAGCCTTGCCTACGATCCATATTTGGTATTACTCTATCCCCCACTCCAGGAATCTGAGCATATGGAATGTTGTTTGCATCTAACTTGTAGGAGTACTTGAGTGGAAATTTCTTTGGTACTGCTGTGCTGCCTTTGCGGGAAGCAATGACAGCCACCATAATCTCGCCGTCTATTCTCGTTTTTGAACGAGTGACTGCAGCTACGGACGCTGTGCTTACAGCCCCCTTCGCGGCTTCATCAGCCAATGAATTCCCTTCAACGTGAACGCCATCACGCTGATGACTCAGTGTATGTATCACTTGAGCCCTTGGTAGTTCGTTTCTCAACTCCACCACCTGTTCCCATAGCATTTTATGCTTAATTGTGCCACCTTTCGCATCTTTGAACCCGTTTTGTTCCCAATGATGTAGATATTCATTGTATGACTGTACACAGTAAAAGGAATCACACACAATTAGTGTGGGGAATTCGTGTTCCGTATTTACCAGTGCCAGTATTAGTGCTTTTAATTCTGCCAACTGAGCCGTGCAGTCTCCTAGAGATTGCATTTTAGTGCAACTTGGATGGAACTTTCCATCGCGCATGCGACCTTTAACGATTGCACACGCTACGCTGTAAGCTTGCTTACTCCCTATGGCTGGTTGAGCAGAACCGTCAGTGTAAATAATATATTCATACTGATCGAGAGGCAAAATCTCATTTGGTAGAGGATATTCTTGTTCGTATTGCAGGAATGCCTGTGTCTTTAAACTTGGATCAAATCTGTATTCCACGTCCGTTGCAGTAAGAGAATTAGCCCATTGTATCCATCTCGGATGTAAGGCTTTCGCATTAGGAATGCTAGCCTTTGTAACAGCTTCTAAAGCCGGGACCGGGGTTACGACAATTATGCGTTTCCCCTGAGCCAGAGCTCTTTCTCTTGCTACCGCGATCTGAACTGCTGTCAGAATTTTTTCTGTTGAAGTGAAACGCATCTCTGCGTTTGTGTACAGGTGTGATTTGTATGCGATTGGTACTGTTTCTCCTTCATTGAAGGTTAAATAAGTGTACCCGCATTGACCCGCTATTACTCGGATCACTAAGTTGCGTACATTTACGCGTGTCTGTAAGTGTTTTGAAGCTATCATGTCTTCTTGTAGTGAACTTAGGCTGTTTGTATGTTCCTGTGTCCATTGTCTGACTGAAAAATCAGGTTTTATTAAGTCGTAGAAAGGTTTTACTCTTTCTGGGTAATCCAAAATGTATGTTCGACCAAAATTTAGAAATCCCAGAATTGATTGTAAATTCTTTAATGATTTTGGAGGTTGGAGCAGCGCACACTTTTCTAAAAAGTTAGCTGCTAGGCTTTTTCCTTCACTTGACAGCTCATACCCTAGGAACAGGACATTGAGATGGGCAATTTTTGATTTTTTGAAATAATATTTATAGCCCTCAGAGGCGAAACCCATAATAATGGTGCTCACCCTGGTCAAGTGCCTCGGTAAGTCATCGTCCGTCAGATAAATATCATCTACATAGGACAATGCTTCTTCATCCAAATTTTGGAGTGACTCTGTTACCCTTGCTGAAAACAACCCCGGCTATTCTTATACCCTTTGGGGAGTCGACAAAATTGCCGTTGGGACCCTAGCACTGAGAATGCGGTCAAATACCTGCTTTCAGGCGCTATATTTTGGCAGAAAAATCCATTTGAGATATCAAGTGTTGTTTTGTATTTTTTTCGCACAATGTTATTCATTAAGCGGCACTGTGTGCATTTTGAACTGCAAATGTCTTTGTGCAAGTGTTTAAATGTCTGTAATCCAAAACTAAATGATATATGTTGTCAGGTTTCATTACTGGAAACAAAGGATTGTTCATAGGTGAAGTGCAATTTTCAATCACCCCCTGGTATTCTATTGGATCTAGGATCTCCCTGACTTGTTTTTTAGCTTCCTGCTTTATAGGATATTGCCTTTGAGCATTTGGTGAAACTTTTAACGGGATCACGTGGTGGGTTGAATCCTCATCCCAACCAGCATGATTTTTGTACAATGCTGGAGCTAGGGCAACCGCCCACTCCTGCACATATGCATGTTTTAAATGTATGGGAACGAGGTCGGAAAATGCTGTAAAAATTATTGTTTCTCCCTTAGGGTACTCCATGACGAATGCTGGCAGCCAGTCTTGCTCTGCTAATAGGATGTCATATCCAGATGACAGATTTTTCCAAAATAGACCTTTAACTTTACTGGGCTTGTCCCCCTCCATCCGGAGTGTTATCTCATGTAACTTATGTGGGACACTTACCCGAGTATCAGGTGTTTCCACCGTGATATACTCACTCAACTCCGCTGTCACCAGAAATTCCTTCAGGTTCTGGCGAGCTATTGTTACTTCTGCCGCGCTGTCTAGCATCGTCAGAGCCCATTCCCCGTTCAGAAGCTGTGTCCTCAGATTTCTGGGCATGTCTGATCTTGAGACCTGCTACCTTCTGCTTTTTTGAACTGAGGTTTTGACTTTTGTTTATCTTCTTTCTGAGGTGCGTAGTCCGCAGCGCGTTGCGTGTCTCTGGACTTTGTACGCTCCTCTTGTCTGTGTTCTGACCGTCCTTCCCTCTTGGAGTTTTTTGATGAACCCTGAAAGGAACGAGAGGAACGTGTATCAGTATCCTGATACCTGTCAGGTTTCCTAATATTATCCCTATTCCTGAGGTTATACCTCCTTTCAGAGGGCTCCTATTGAGGAGACCTACCTCTGGGTTGAGATCTGTTGTCTTTAGACTTTTGTTGCTTTTTATTCTCCCACTTCTTTTTAGAAGAAGTAGGTGTCTGCTTTGTAGTGTCCTTTTCAGGACTGCCCACCAGTTGTGGTTTTAATGCTTTCCCACCTAAACTGTCTCTGCCTAGTTCTGCATACGCAGTTTCAATTATTTTGGGTAGTTCGTGTGGTTGATCTACTGGACTGAACTCCCTTAGGCGTTGGCGGATCGCCACTGAAGCTGCTTCCCCCTTAATGTTAGCTAGTATTATGGCTGATACCTGTTCGTAGTTACCTAGTAACTTCATCCCTAAGCTAAGGGCAGGCTCTGCTCCGTACTCATTTTGTATCTGTCTCGAATACGTCAGGTACTACTGCTAATGATGGGATACCATGTGTTCTGGTATATATGGCAGCAAAGACTGTACCCCAAGAGGTGCAGTCCTCTATTTGTGGTGTGATCCCCATGGGCAAGCAGATTTTGAGTATTCTGTGTTTATCACAGGTGGTAGTATTCGGGAATACTGCCTCAAGCTGAGTTATTTTCTGAGCTATCCAGAATGGTATTTGTTCACGTTTTGCGGGCATTTTGCCCATTACCGCGTGTAATGTTTGAGGAGTAATGTTATTTCCTGTACAATGAGCTGGAGTACCATTTGCTGCACCTGGTGCAGGTTGGATTGTTAAAGTCCTCATGACAAATTGTGTCAGGTTTCTGTAGATTTTAATTAAATCTATGTGTTGTATGAGTAAGTCTGGCTGTGGCTGTGTCAATGTTAGGGTGCGGTGTGTAAGCCGCTAGTATTGGCCATGTGGCCCTGTCTCCTCCGAGCGGGCCTAATCTTACTCTTCTTTGTATGTGGGGTAGGGCGCCATTAAACCAGTAATAATGTTCCTGGTAAGTGAGTGGAATCTCTATGTCCTCAAACTGACAATATTCCTGTGGTGCATCTCCTTCTATATAGTAGTGAAATGTCTTTGTTATGGCATTTGCTGCTGGGATTGTAACCCATGAATAGAATACCTCTGTTTTGTTTGATTTGTGTGCCTTAATCACGAAAACTACAATGCCCCCCTTAGCTTGTAACCCATTTTCTAATAGTCTTAGGGTGACTGTCCTTCTGAATTTTGGTGCAATCTGTATTGCATCCGTAGGATCTTCTCCTTCTTCTGAGAAATTCAGTTCAACTCTCTCTGCCCTTACCTCGGTATCAGACATGTTTAGAGGAAGAAGTGATCCAAGGGAACTAAGATAAGGTGTTATGCACAATTTTTAGGAACACTATGGCCTTTCAAGCTTGAATAACCAACAGCCAATAAATAGTATTTTCGCACTACTCAGCTGTGGCGGATTTTGTGCCCACCCACTCCAGACGTCTCGGGGGTTTTGTGAGTAGGTTCTCTGAGAATAGCACGACTGAACTACTCAGATTCTACTGTTAAATAAGTACCCAACCAACGTTGGGCGCCATGTCGTGTAGTTCCTATAGTACCCCTGCAGGACCTGCGTGTTTGGATAACATAAACCGTGGGCTTGGTGACTGACTGGCTCTGTGCGTCCCCACCACGTATGTTAGCCGGATTTGCATTAGCTAGCTCACAGTGCCACTAGAATCTCCTCTTATCGGGGAGAGATTAGTTTCTGGCAACCTTAGATCATGACAACCCTGATCCCTCAGAGTCGTGGAAACAATGTACTACTTTTCGCTCAGTGACTCGTGCTTACTTATTCGGTTTGTCTCAGAGATTTACACAGAATAAACAGTCTGGGCGTTTCAATAAGTATTTATTGAACAGTTGTTATTCTAGTGTAAAATATATGTGCTGCAGTAACCAGCAGACAATAGCAGAGATATATTATCAGCAGTATGATAAAAGTGAAAGGGTAGTACAGTTCTACCATATTGCAATAATCATGAATACATACATGAATATAAAATGCGTAATAGAATGTCACCCAAAAGTGCGCGTACTCCTACGATGCCTAACTAGATGTACCTAAGTGTACCTAGCATGTGTGTAGATCTAAAAGCCTAAGAGCCAAGAATCCCTCTAGGACTTAGTCTAACCCCCATACCTGAATAGAGAGAGAGAGTGTGGGACCCCGTCCTGGTCTCGAGTTGGACACCCCGCCAGGGCTGTGTCAGACCGCTGTCAGCTGGAGCGAATGCATGCAGGAGCCTCAGCGTCTCTGGTCAGTGTGTCAGCATGGAAGTCTCGGTTCCCTCTGTCTTACCGTGGCAAGATGTGGTGTATTTATACCCTAAAGTGCCTCGTCCCTTAGTATGGTTTGTATTGGTCTTTGTTGGACATGAGGAAGACTTCAGGGGTGAACTTTGTACATACATATTATGTGGGAGATGTAGCTGGTGAATGCTCATGCATAATTTATGAGTACATTGTAGGCCTGTGTTCCGGAAAAACCCTGCAGTGTTCAAACCACAGACTAGATAACGTTCAACCCTCAGAGTTCAATGTGTACTGTAGGGAACTAATGTAGGTGAAAGATCATGCCTATTTTAGGGCATAGGAGATCATGACTATAATAGGGCATAGACGATTATGACCAAAATAGGGCATATACGATTATGACCATAATAGGGCATATACAATTATGACCATATACGGCATATATGAACGTGTCTATATTAGGGCCTCTATACGAAACGTAACAGAAAGGGCCATTTCCAACAATGGTGGACTTGAGGTATGTTCACTGCCATGTCGCTATCGAAACAAAGCTTAAAATTGATCCTATGGGTTGCATCTCTTGTACAAGAAGTTGAAATAGATCATGGGGCACTGTAGAGATTATTATTCTTCAACAGTTGCGTACAAAGATGAGAATTAAAGAAATAAGGAAAAAATTAAATCCAATGGCCAAATTTTAGGCGGCCAGCTCATCAGACATGTGCAGTTGGTATGTTTTTCCCAGTTACACTGCAGGCCTGGACAAGTGCAGCTTAGCCAATGTAACAATTTGAAATAACTGTGTAGGTGCGCCACAGTTGTCCATCATTTTGTCTCGGAAATATGTAGATTATTGTTGTCATGTCCATGGTATCATGCTAGAGAAGAATACAACTGTTTTATTGTAGTACATTAGTTTCGTTTTAGAAGATAACTTCCCTTCTTTTCTTTACCATCTCCTGTGCCTTCTTTCTAGTCCGCTTCCTTCCGCCTTTGTTCCTTAGCTCATATCGCTCCTTTCCTCCAACGCTCTCTTTTCACTTGTTTGCTTTCTGGCTCTTGTCTTATTCCCCAATTTTGTCCTTCATACCTCCTCTGACCAGTCTCTTTCCCTTGCTAAGCCACTGGTTTTGCCAGTTTATCCTGCCCTGCCTCGCTTCTTCTCCCAGCATTTTCTCCTCTTTCATGTATTTCTCCCACCCTTTAGTCATTTTCATTTTCTCTCTCTTTTCTATACCCGTCTCTATGTCACCTGTTTGCCCCTCTCTCCCTCTGCTGTCTTTTTCTTTCCAGTGTCTATCTATGTTTCTCCTTGCTCCTTCTCTCTCACTCTTTCTCACTCGCATTCTCTGTCACCTTTCTCTTTATCACAACCCCTCTGTCTCACACGCTCTCTTTTTCAAGTCAATATGCTTTATCCACGATGTGCATTATTAATCTGCACTCAAATTCAATGCAGTCAAAATGATTTTGCTATGACTTGTTAAAGTGTGCTTTTCTAGCTAACGCTAACTACGCCTCATATAGGCCTCTGGCCAACTTGTCCAAATGGATGCTTCATCATGTTCATGCATTGTTTATAATTCTGTGAGTCCTTTGCGCTGTCCTCGCTAGCGCTGTGTCATTTGACTACTGCTATTCGTTGCTCTGTTACTAGTTTTAACCCTGATTTTAAAAATACTTTTAATCTTTTTAATTACATTCTTGTTGCACAGTTGTTGGTACAGTGGGGGAAGAGTGGGGGGCTGCTTACCACTTGCTGGCACCTAGATTCACCGAGGGTACTCTCACCCTGGTCCGCCGCGGCTTGTGCCGTTTGAGCGGAGGGCGCTGCGACGTACCCTCGGCATAATTTTCGTTACCCTCACTTCCGGCGCCGAGTGTGGCGCTGTTGGAGCGGTCTAGTGCTCCCAGCACACACACTATTTAGGCGCATGCTCAAGCGGGCGCGCAGCGGACATCTGTGAGTCCTTTGCGCTGTCCTCGCTAGCGCTGTGTCATTTGACTACTGCTATTCGTTGCTCTGTTACTAGTTTTAACCCTGATTTTAAAAATACTTTTAATCTTTTTAATTACATTCTTGTTGCACAGTTGTTGGTACAGTGGGGGAAGAGTGGGGGGCTGCTTACCGCTTGCTGGCACCTAGATTCACCGAGGGTACTCTTGCCCTGGTCTGCCGCGGCTTGTGCCGTTTGAGCGGAGGGCGCTGCGACGTACCCTCGGCATCATTTTCGTTACCCTCACTTCCGGCGCTGAGTGTGGCGCTGTTGGAGCGGTCTAGTGCTCCCAGCGCACACACTATTTAGGCGCATGCTCAAGCGGGCGTGCAGCGGACGCGCACAGCGGGTGCGCCGCTGGCGCGACAAAGGCGCGCCTAAGGCAAGCCCGTCTGCGCCCGTCCATGCCTGGACGGCGCCAGGGACCAGGACCCCTGGTTCTTTTGTCAAGCTCAGGAATGTGTACTCATTTGAGGAATTGTTGGCCCTTAGAAGTCTTGGAGACACTGTTTGTCTACATTCTATGGTGGCCGATAGCGGGCGAAGGGACTGTAAGTACTGTGGCTTTCTGCTGACATCGGGTGGGGAAGCAAGGGGTAGAAGGGAAGCATTGAGAACAGCTAGCGTCCCCTTACTCTGTCTTTCCCTTAATTGCAGATCGCTTAGCAAACACAGTTTAGAAATCTATGATCTTCTTATGGACCAAAAACCGGCTGGGCTATTTCTAGTTGAAACCTGGCTTAATGATGCATCGGCCCCGGATATCCTGGATGCCATACCCGAAGGCTACGCTATCCTTAGGGTGGATAGGTCAGGTCAGGGGGGGGCCTTGCTGTGATATTCAGGAAAGAATTTCAGCTTAAAATGTATAAACTACCGATGTCTAGCTGCGAAGCAGCCTTTTTTAATCTGACTATCACTAGTACAAAATCGATTGTTGGGCTTCTTATCTACAGACCCCCTGGCCCGGGGACAGCTTTTATTAATGAGGTTTTGGAAATACTATCCCCCCTATGCTATTCACTACCCTAATTTCATTCTCTTGGGTGATCTTAATCTTCATTTAGAAGATAAAGAAAGTAAAGAATCTGCGGAGCTGACACTAGGACTCCAGGCAATGGGCCTTAATCAATTGGTCCATACTCCCACACACAATAGGGGCCATACGTTAGATAATATCTTTACGAATTGTTCGCAGGTAGATGCCGCGTCACCAGTCTCTGTAGCTTGGTCTGACCATTACATACTCCCTTTCAGGATTCTGACCCCTGGAAAGGCCCTCTGCAAGCAGGGAAAGTGCTCTGAGCCCATGATGGTTCGGAAATGGGCCGCGTTAACCCAGGACTCCTTTGAGAAGGCACTGGCCTGTAGTACCCCTGATTTAGGGGTCGATACCCAGATAGCTGATAACTTAATATCCTGCTGGATCACGGAGGCTGTGGACTCCCTGATACCACTGAAACCATGTAAAAGCACGCGTCTGACAGCTTCTGCGAAATGGTTTTCAGAAGAACTGGCGCAATTGAAATCCGGTTGTAAGCGTCTGGAACGCCAGTGGAGGAAGAGCTACCTTGATGAAAACAGGCAGAAGTATCTAGGGGCTTTGAAGCTTTACCACCGTCAGATTAGGAAAGTGCGGAGGGAATACTATACAGAACAAATTGAGCTAGCTAAAAATTCCACTAAGAACATCTTTCAGGTTGTGAAACAACTGTCCTCTCTGGAACGTGTGACTGCTGCACTTCCTGCTTCTACATATCACTGTAATAAGGTCGCTGACTATTTTATGGGTAAGATAGATAAACTATATGCCACCTTTCCGGAAAGTAGCAAGAATTTTGTCCCCGCTCCTGTCGTAGAGGCCCCCTGGACCGAGGATAAGTTTGTCTTTCATCCTCCTATGGAAAGTGAGGTTCTAAAGCTGATGGAGGTCGTGAAATCAGGGTCACCGTTGGACCCGGTTCCCCCAAACTTTTTGCGGCAAGGGAAGAAAGCTATTGCCCCGGTTCTCACTTCACTACTGAACATGTCCTTTAGCACGGGGCAGGTTCCCAGTAATTGGAAACACGTTATGGTGGTCCCATTGCTGAAGAAACCGTCTTTGGATCCCGCTCTTCCTGAAAATCTAAGACCGATCTCTCTGCTCCCCTATGTAGCAAAAATTGCAGAGAAACATCTTAACGGTCAACTGTCTATGTTTCTGGAAGAGAGACGGGTCCTTCACGATACCCAGTCTGGCTTTAGGCCACTCCATAGCACGGAGTCGGCCCTTCTCCTGGCAGCAGAAGTGCTGAGAATTGCTGCCGATGAAGGAAGGACTACTGCTATGATCCTTCTGGTCCTGAGTGCTGTGTTCAACACGGTGTCCCACGGCCTCCTGCTTGAGAGGCTGCGGGAGGCCGGGGTCGACGGTGGCACGTGGGTATGGATGAAAAACTTCTTGCAGAACAGATCCTTCCAGGTTCTGCAACATCCATATAATTCCAGAGTCTGTCTCTGTCGCAGGGGGTGCCGCAGGGTTCGGCTCTTAGCCCCACCCTGTTTAATATCTATATGCGCCCTCTGGCAGATATTGTATTGAGGCATGGGATAAAGCTGGTGTCATATGCTGATGACACTCAGCTGGTTGTGACCCTGGAGCAAAAGGAATCTGGAATGGCATCTGATTTTAAGGTCTGCTTGGGGAGCTTGCGGATTGGATGAAATACAGCTGCCTCCAGCTGAATGCAGGGAAGACAGAGGTGATGGTTGTTGGAAAACAGCCCTCTCTCTGGTCACAGCATTGGTGGCCTGAGGAACTAGGACCTACTCCGGCACCGAAAGCAAAGGTGAAGAATCTGGGAGTATGGTTCGATGAAAATCTGTCCTTCTCTGAGCAAATTACCGCTGTGGCCGGAGCCTGCTTTGTCATTCTTAAAATGCTACGCAAAATGTTGGACCTTCTCCCCCTTGACGCTAAAAGAACTATTGTACAGGCTCTTGTTACATCTCACCTTGATTATTGCAACATATTGTACCTAGGGGTGACTGCTAGAAATTTGAACCTCTTGCAGAAGGTCCAAAATGCTGCAGCCCGGCTGATCTTGAACATCCCTAGGCGGGTCTCGGTGGGGGAAGCTCTGAAGAAACTTCATTGGCTCCCAATTCAAGCCAGAGTTACTTTTAAGGCCTTATGCTTTGGTCATAGGATCGTTAGTCAGAAGGGGCCGCGATTCCTGCTCCCCCTTCTTACAGTTTACCGGCCCGCCCGGGATCTGAGATCGCTTGGCTCTGCTAGGGTGATTGTGCCCAGGGTGCGGAAGGTTCGAGCTGGAGGGAGATCTTTTGGCTTCCTGGGAGCTAAGGCATGGTATGACCTGCCTGCGGATCTTAGGACCTGCGGGTCGGAGTCTTTGTTCCGAAAAAATTTAAAAACTTGGCTCTTCCGACACCTTTCTGGTGGACGGAAGTAATATTCTTGCCTTCTATTGTTCTGTCAGTCTTATGCGCAGGAAGGTCGCTAGGTCAGGACTGTCGCTGGGTTTTCATTGATGTCCTAGCGCGGGGACACTCCGTTTGGAGTAACCAGGCGCTTTACAAGCTAACTAATAATAATAATAATAATAATTCTGCTGTACGAAATCAAGCATGATGTGGATTTTTTTTATTTCTGAACAACACTGTATAAATGACCGCTAGGCAGGCAGTCATTTATAAAAGCATTGGCAGGAACCGCAGTCATGGCGGTTCCTGTCAATACATATAGTAAAAGTATTCTTTTTATTTGCAAAAAGAAAATCCCAAAACAAGATTGTCTTTTTGTAAATAAAAGGATAATGCTCCTTTCACCATAGGAGCCATTTCCCATGGTGGGGGAAGCATTATTTCATTTTTACTGTCTCACACCACCAGGGTTTGTCTAGCTTTGATAGCCAGTAAAAAATGGTTATGTGTCTGCCCATCCTATTTGGGTGGGCAGGCAAGTAGCCATTTCTCCAATGCTTAAGGTCCACTCACATATAGATCGGGAGGGCAGACCACTATGTTGGCGGAGAGGGAACTCTTTGCCACCCCGAAGGAGTTCCCTTCCTGCTAACATATAAATCGGGCTCTTAGACTATTATTGATTTTGCCTAATCTTCTGCATTGTTCCTGTTACTGTCGCCGGCCCCGCGGACATCTCTATACATTGGCAGAAACCACTGTCATTGAGGTTCATGTCAATGTAGGAAAGGATTGACGAACGGTTCCGTCAAACATGATGATTGGCCGTCAAACTTTTCCAAAGTTTTTTTTTCAAACTCCCAAAGAGGGAATTCGTTTTTGAAAAAAATTATTAAATGACCCTCACACCCATGGTGTAGGGCAGAGGTCTTCAAACAGTGGGGCGCGCCCCCCTGGGGGGGGGTGTGTGGATGGGTTCCCAGGGGGGCGCAAATGCCTCTGCAAGTACATGTAAATTAAGATGGCCTGGAAGAGCGGTGATGTTTATTTGCTGCATTTCCAAGCATTCTTCTTTTACTCGGAAGCCCTTGAAGTGAGATCAGAGTGCCGTGGGGCCGGAGGACAGTGAGTGTGCTGCTGTGGGCTTGGCTGGGCAGTGTCTGGAGTCTTATCTCCGGCACGCCCGAGTTTTTCTCAGGTCTTTAAAGACCATTTGCATATTTACATACCTTTGTAAACTGGTTAGCGAGGCTTAGTTTTTTTTCTGGTTCCAGTACCCCCAGTACCCCCTCGGCCCCCACTCTGCCTATTCCTTACTTTTGTATTTTACATTTACTATTGTGAGAATGCATTTCATGAAAAGGAATATAAAGTAGGGTTGCCAAAAGAAAAATGCCAGCTATGTGTTGTTTAAAGAGCCTGCAAAGACCCTCTGTCTTGACACTAAATAGGGTTATAAATAAAAAAGTATGTATTCATTTGTAATGTGACTTTTCTGTCTTTGTTCCCTTTAATTATCAGTCATAAATCATTCAGGCAGCCCTAAAACACAATTAAAAGTGCTTTCTATTTATATTTGCTGTTCGAAGTATGCATAGATAAGTGCTGAAAATACAGGTTTAGGTGACTGTTTATTTTTGTACCGTCTGTGACATCAAATTAATGAGCTGGCAACCCTAATCATAAGACTGGAAGTTTGTTGCATGATCAGCACATTATTTATTTCCTCCACCCTCGATCCCTGATTAATGCCATAATAGCAATAGTTTAACTTATATCTGAAACCCTACGCTGCTGTCAATAACATGCTGAGTTACTTCAAGTGTCTGGGAATGCACCCTGCATTGAGACAACTCACTCCTCATTCTCACCCTTCACTTTGACGCATACCCTGCACTCACAACGATCACTCTGCACTCCCAATGCATTTGTGCTGTTCACCCTGTACCTCACCCTGCAGTCACACAAGCAAACTACTCACCCTGCACTCATGTGACACTTCACTCACCTGTCCGCCTCACTGCTCAATCTGCAATCTCACTCAAACAAGCCCATCACTAACCATACATTCATTCGTCCCACTCTGCACTTACATCCGCACCCAAAATCATATGGTCACCTCACTCACACTGCAGTCACTCCTCTTACCCTACTCTCACACTGTCACATCGCTCATCGTGCACTCACATGGGCACTCCTGCCACACACAGCGCAGAAGGTTTATGTGCCTGCTACAAAGAACGTGTACCATGCAGATCACAGAACTGAGTGTGAGTAAACTATGACTAGCACAATAAAAAAATGAAATGTTTGTCTGAAAGGTGCCATAGAGAGATGAGGTGCATTGTTGGTGAGTGGTAGTGAGGGAATTCATGGAAAAGGAGGAAATTGGGGAGGGGGCGCCAAAAAAGACTGTTGCACCATGTGCGAACAGTGCTAGGGCCAGCCCTGGCTGGGAGTGTTAGCCCCCCCCAACGTTCGGGTCTATTTGCGCTCCTGGTGTGCTGGCAGGATCAAAGAGGTTGCTAAAACAAAATAAAAGCCTAAGTGTTTTGTGTTTTCACAGTCATGAAAGTGTGTATAAAATAATGCAATGACAGCTTAATTGGCTAATAAATGCAAGTTAAACTAACTGGGGATAAATGCACTCTTTTAGGTTATGAAACCTCAGTTAGCGACTACCATCACTGCAGATGTCTGTGTGTGTTAAAGCTGAGCAACACATAATTGAACCCTAGTTGGTGCAGAGGAATAGTGACCTTTGTATTTATAGCAAGGGCCACTGGAATTATGCAATTGTGCGGTTTTGGCATTTTGCGCATAGTTATGGATTTCCCGCATTTGCCACACAATCCATCATCTGCTGCATAATTTGCAGAATAAAAAAAACTTGTTTCTTGCTCAAATGGTTCAAAAGTTACTAAAAATGCAGCAACACATGTTACTTCGCAGTGGAAGGCCCTTTCTAAAGGTTGACTGGTCACCTTTCTGTTGCTTATTGTTATATGTGGGTGTTAATGTGGTACTTATGAGGGGCAATAAAATCCAGGACAGTGTTAACAAGTGTAAAAATTGCCTTTGCTTGCTGTAGAATTTAGTCAACCCTGCTGCATAATTTGGCCTTCTCCTGCCACATAATTCCAGTGACCCTGTTTACAGTGCTATGAGGTCCCAGCCTGTGGCAGAAAGCACTGTGAATACGTAAGTCATTATTTTAAAACTGTATTTACATACTCTAAGCTAGGCTGCTGCAAAATGAAGCAGTGATTGAGATAAAACAAGTTCTTACAAAATATACTTTTTAGTAATAAGTAATCAAACTGTATCTAATGCAGACATTTTTGTAAGTGTCTGCACTATTCTGTTAGACCTGGCACCATTGGCGTGGGTCTCCCTTCCATTTTTCGCTGTTGTCTCCTCTGTTTTGCTGGTGTTAGATGCTCTGGGCGCTGTGCCACTGCCATTCAGTGCCACAGCGCGAATGCGCCCTGTGTAAATATGACATGTGAATTGGTATATCCATGATGGGCTTATTTGGTTTACCTGTTAGTCCCTAGTAGCGTGGCCTGTGTGTGCCCAGGGCTGGTAAACCAAATGCTGCTGGTGGGCCTGCAGCGCTGGTTTGCGCCACCCACAGAAGCAGCTTGTAAAGTGTGTCTCAGACCTGCCACTGCAGAGTCTGTAAGCAGTCCAGAACTGCCATCTTGGCTGTGAAGTGCACCCACTTCCCAGCCCCTGAACCTTCCCTTGGCATCATGTAAGTCACCCCTATGGTAGGGTGCATTGTATGTGTAAGGTAGGACATGCCTTGGTGTGTGTAGCATGTCCTGGTAGTGAATTACACCCAATTTCGTTTTTCACTACTGTAAGGCTACCTGTTCCTCATAGGCCAGAATGGGCAGTTTGACTATTACATGCTATAGTCCTAACTGACCCCAGGAACATGGTAGAAAAACGAATTTAGTATGCCTGAGCTCAGAATATTAAAATACATCTTTTAGTGAAGTTTATTTTTATATTCTGTGTTTGAAAATACCACTTTTAGAAAGTAGGTATTTTCTTGCCTAAGCCTTCCAGTGTGCTCTGCTGTTATGTGTATTGGCTGTCTGGTTTTGGAGGGACAGGGCAGGCTGAGTCAGACCTGGGTTGAATAGAGAGATCTGCATTTGGAGTATGGGGAGGGGTGGCTCCTTGACCTGAATAGGGCTGTGCCTGGCAAGGTGAATGCTGGCTCCACCTCCTACTGTGCGTCTGATGGCAGACCCCCTCTTTCTGAAAGGAAGGATGCAGCCTGGTAAACAAAGTGCTCCAGGACTGAGCAGAACTGGTTCTGGCTGGGTTCAGTGACTTGTAGCTTCTGAGAACAAAGACTTTTGGGGTATAAATATCTGTGCTGAAACCCCTACAAAGTGTATTGCTCCTGGATGTCAAGACGAACCTCTGTCCGTGTAACTGAAGGAATCTGCAGGAGGTGACTAGCCTTGTGCTTGTGTGCTGTTTCTTGGATTGGCCTGCAGTGGTTACCATTGGACTTGGAAGAAGAGGGAAAAGGACTTTGAGAGAACTTTTATCAATCTTGCTAAAGCAATCACCCAAGGGCTAGGAGAGAGCTAGCCTCCTGTTGAAGTCTCAGGCACATCAGACTTCACCACCAGCCTCCTGATTCCTCCCAGCGAGGATTTCTATCTGCAGGTGAGGCTCCTGTGAGTTCCAGGGCCTCTAGTTCTACTACAGAGAAGAGAGTGCTGAAATCGTCGCTAACGCACGTTTTGGAGCCGCCGCAGCCGAGAGCGCCCGAAAAATCATCGCGCTGCTGCCGCCGAGTGCTCGCAACCAAAGATCGAGTCATCGCACCAAGATCATCGCTTCATGACATCGCAGCGTGGACGCCGAGCGTCCGCCATTTTCATCGCATCAGGATCGTCGCTCCCTCGCGGAGCGCCATTTCTTCGCATCGCAACCCGATCGCACACGCAACAAGATCGTCGCCTCGCCTCCTTCCTTGCGGCAGGGAGTCATCGCATCAACGGTCTAGCGTGCAGAAGTTTGTCGCATCGTCTCCACACGCATCAGCAGATCGGCGCATCATCCTCCCTCGCGGCAAGGATTTAACGCATCGCCGGCCTCGTGTGCAGAAAATCATCGCTACAGCTTCTTTGCGACAATTTGTTGGTTTTGCTACGAAATCCAGGTACTTTGTAAGTAAAAGGGTCGCAGAGACCACTGCTTTGAACAGAACTCCTCTTGGCACACTTTGAACTATTTTTGCAGCATTTCAAGAGTAATCCTATTTTTCAGTATTGTGGCTTTCTATCGTTATTGGTCTTGTGTTAAGTCTATATATAAAGATACTTATTTTTGATAACTACTTGTGTGGTGTCCCTTTGTAGTGTTCCTCACTGTGTTACTGTGTATGGTCATAAATGCTTCACACACTACCTCTGAGATAAGCCTAGCTGCTCGTGCTACGTTACCACAGGGTTGAGCAGGGGTTATCAAAGGGTGTAGCCCTCTCACTCTGACTTAGGAAGAAGGGTCCCTACTTGGACTGTGGCCAGCCATTGCCAACTAGAGACCCCCATTTCTAACATATTCCAAATCTCAGCTGATAACACCCTTACATTACATCTCCAAAACAATAAATCTTTGCCACCATGAAGCTTTAAGCAGAGCCACTGGAATTATTCAGCAGTAGATTTGACTAAATTATGCAGCAAGAAAAATTAAATTATGCGGCACAATGCGCCACATTTTGTGGTTAGCATTACTTCATTATTTTGTCATTTTAACTCAAGGTAACGCTGTCAGGGGAAATATTTCACCTCATTAGTACCAGTTTAAATCCCAAATACAGCAGTAAGCAACTACAAAATTACCAGTCAATCTTTGCAAAGGGCCTTCCACTGCTCCGGTACACTTTGTCACGCTTTAAGTAACTTTTGTTCCGTTTGAGCTAGAATCAAGTTTTTTTTGTTGAAATCTGCAGATTATGTAGCAAATGCAGTAAACTGATATTTATGTGGAAAACGCTGCTGCTGCAGAAACTCATAATTCCAGTGGCCCTTGCTTTAAGTGACTCAATCAATTAATGGCTGGTTTCTTTTTTAACTTTCTGCACTACCACCACACCCTTCGCTTTCAGTCAGAGGCACCTCAAAGTCAGTATTAACCATTCAGGGGCAGTTTTGTTTTTTTGAAAGCTGAGTCCATGGGGTGGCAGGTAGAAGGCCAGCATGGTTGCATTCAGAAGCAGAGCCCTAATCTTCTCGATCCCTGGAGCCTCACAGTAATGATCTAGGAGACAGAGGAAAGAAGCAAGATTCAGAGATATTGTTAAAGAGAAGGCCCAGAATAGGGAGCACTGTATGGGTACTCATTGTTATGTTTACAAATGGCCAGAGACAGCTTCTTCAGAGAGATACCCCAAAGAAGGGGACAAAATAAGTGTTTTTTTTTTTTTTAAAGGGACATTCATTAGTGAAGCTGGTACTGCTGCCAAGTGTGTAAGTGGCCACTGCTGGCTATCATTAAGGAAGCAGATGCAGCAGGACTGGGGCCCAGGGATTTGAGGGGCCCACTGCATCACAGTTATGACTGTCTACCTTTAAAAAAGGGGCATCGGAGCTTATTTTCCTTTCAAGCATTAGGACCGAGGTGATGATCCGTCATGGTGGGGAAGAGGTAAAAGATGCAGAGGAGATAGCCTGCTACTCAGGACTGCAGTTATCATTAGTGCAGCAGGTGTAGTTGCATTGGGGTCAAAGAGTGTGAGGGGCTTACAACACCCCAATTATGGGGGGCAGTTTGTTTGGGATAATATCTGTTTTTGTTTGATGCATTTGCTGTTTTATAAGTCTCATATTTAGTGCGGTTCATAAGCTATAGAAAAAGTATTCCTGAACTCATCTCATAAGCCCCGCTCCCTGCACGCAGCCATGTCCCTCCCGCTCCACCAATCCTTGCCATAAAGTTTTGGAGGGAGGCCCGACCTCAATACATTTTGCTTAGGGGGGCTCTGAGTAAAAAAGTTTGAAGACCTCTGGTGTAGGGTAATTTTTCTTTTTTTACTGCCTCCACCACTAGGATATACCCGATGGTGATGGCCAGTAAAAAGATGTAATCCTACTGCCCACTCTAAATAGGATGGACAGCTAGTGTGCTTACTTCTTTGAGCTGTTGGAGGAGGATTTATGCTGATGAAGTAAATTTTACTCCATTGTTGGAAACCTGGCAGTCCGCCAGCCTCTAAATCAGATGTGCGGACTGAAAGTTTGGCAGAGAGAGTACCCCAGTCATGGTTATGATGGAGTGCCCTCTCCGTCAAACAAAATCAGGCGCTTTGTGTTGTTCCCATCCAATTTTGCCTACTGTGAATAAGTTATTGGAATTTTGACACAATGAAGCCCTATTTCATTTTGTGTAATGTTAAATGGTTTATTTATGATAATGTGCTTTTGCGTCCCATGATTGGTTCACTTTACTAAGTGTGCGTCTTTGCGCTGGCCCAGTGCCTACATTGTCTGTTAATAGGTCAGGGCACTCAATTATGGATAACATATCTCAATGAGTCTTTGCAAAATAACTGGAGCTGAGGCTATATCTGATGAGATCTTAAATAAAGCACTGTTTTGTCAAATGGGCTGCATAACAATAGATCAGCTCAAAACAAAGTGGGCTGGGCACTTCCTTTAATGTTACACTGCTCTATAACCAGGGCAACTGGAATTATGCGATTCTGTAGCAACTGAGTTTTCCGCATAATTCTGCGTTTGCTGCACAATGCCACATTATCTATCATCTGCTCCACAATCTGCAGATTTTAGCAAAAAAAAGTGTTCCCAGCTCAAACGGAAAACATTGTTACTGCACAGTAGAAGGTCCATCCCAAATGTTGTCTGGTCGTCTTTAATTTGCTCATTGCTGTATTGGGTTTTTAGGTAGTACCAATGAGGTGACATCTTTGCCCAGACAGTTTTACCATGGGTAAAAGTTACAAAAGAATGAAGTAATACTGTCACAAACTGTGACGCATTACGCCGCATAATTTGCCTTTTCTTGACGCATAATTTAGTCAACTTTGACGTATAAATTGGTCCTCTCCCGATGCATAATTTCAGTGGCCCTGTCTATAGCACACTGGGAGAGACATCTTGTGACGGTCTTGACACCTATTCACAAATTTCATCAGATTCAAAACTATCCTTTATTAGTAATTAGTCCATACAGGATACATAAAATTAATTAACAATCTTCTTTAAGTCGAACATTTTTTAAGGGTCCTTATGTGACCCTACATTTCATAGTCATCTGCAATTCGTGGAAAAATACTATTTCAGCCTACCGTTGTACCGGTAAACAATATGCAAACCCGAAACCTAGACAGACAGCAGACTTTGTGCGATCAGCAACTTTATGAACTATGTCCTGCTTGGCTGCAAAGTAACTTGGCACAATAGGCCAAAGGTGGCCCCAAGAACATGTGCAACGAGGCAAACTCTAGGAACACAACAAGACTCATATGGGCAAATACCTGAGCGCTGCTTGTTTTACAGCTCTTCGCCATAAAGTCATAAATCAGGATTTGAGGAAATGAGATAAGATTGATAGACATCTTTAAAAGAGTTCTCTTGAATTACAACCCAAATTATGATTGTTTACAAATGAGTTCCACGTTACTTGTGTTTGGAAACATACCTTAAGACAGTGGCTCAGAAAGGGTTATTTCAAAATCATTGTGAGTAGGAGATTAAAATGTTAGAGTTCTAGCCTTACTGTTCAAAACTTGATTTAGAACATTGTAGCCAGAGCGAAACTTAGTTTCACTATACAGAAAAATAAACAGACAAAAATCATCCAGCCTATTTTGGGTATAACTTAACCTAAGTGTCTTATTCAGATTCTACAGTGCTTCCAGATATAAACAAGCATTGGCAAGGCCAATAGGTCTGGCGTGAGCCGCCAGCCCATTTTGGCTATTCTTGTTTTATTTTGTTATGGTTTTTGCAAAACTTTATTGTTCAGGAAGCTGCTGGGCCCTCATTAAAGGTAAAAAGATAATGGCTGAAGGCAAAAGTGTTTTTCTGGTCTAAAAAAAGAACGCGTTACCATGGTAAAACCGACGCTTAAGGGAACTACGTTGTGTGTGCATGTGCTACTTGTGAAAAGGCAACATACCGTAAGTGACAGTGAAGTCAGTTAAAGTCAGTCAATGACTGAAGAGGGCAAACAAAGCGCCTTGATGCATTCTGAAGTGGTGGAAGACACAATTCCAGACTAATAGATGAAGTCTGGATGAAAACTCCTATAAGTAACTATGATATACATACTTTTAGTAAAATCAAAAGTCTTGGCTAACACAGACAGAAAAAAAGCTATCAGGCTGACATTGGCTGCTAGCCTCCCCTTGGAGAAAGAAGGCAAGGAAAAAAACAAGACAGGAAGGGGAAAAGGGAAAGAAGGAAGACAAAAAAGGAAGGCAGAAGGGCAAAAAGGAAGAAAAAAGAAGAAAGAAAGAAGTCAAAATGTAAGAAAGCAAGAAGGAATGAAGGCAAAAAAGAAAGAAGGAAAGCAAAAGGAAAAATGTGAAGAAAGTAAAAAATAAAGATACAAAATGGAAAGAAAAGAAAAAACGAATGAAGGCAAAACCAGGAAAGAATAATAGAAAGAAGGAAAGAAGACAAGAAAGAAAGAAGAAAGATGGAAAAAAGTAAGAAGGAAAGAAAAAAGGAAAGTAGACAAAAAAGAAAAAGGAAGGAAAGAAAGAAAGAATGAAAGAACAAAAACTGCAAAAGAGAATGAAAGAAGGAAAAAGAAAGAAGGAAAGAAAAAAGAAGGAATGGAGGAAAGAAAAAGAAAAGGAAAGAAGGCCAAAAATAAAGAAATAGAAAGAACAAAAGAAAGAAAGAAGGTAAAAAGAAAGAAAAGGAGGCAAATAAATAAGAAGGAAAGAAAAAAAGAAAGGAAAAATAGAAAGAAAAAAGGCTAAATACCCAAAAAGAAGGAGAAAAGGAATGAAAGAAGGAAAGAAAAAAGGAAAGACGGAAAGAAAGAAAATGGAAAGAAGGAAGGAAAGAAGGCTCACAGTATGAGATATTGTCTGCTAAAACCCAAATTACACCCCACCTATGTTTAAATACATCTGTTACAAGTGTACTACAAATTAAATACCATGAAGTTTGTTTTTTTCTTTTGAAAAGTTTATTAAAGCACCATTGGTTAAAGGAAAGAAGGCAAAAAGAAAGAAAAACAAAGAAAGAGAAAAGAGGAAAGAAGATAAATTAGAAAGAAAAGAAAGACAGGAAAGGAAAAGGGAAGACCATAAAGAAAAAAATAAGGAAAGAAAAAGGAAAGGCAAAAAAGAAAGACGGAAAGAAGGAACCAAAGGAAGGAGGAAGGCAAGAAAGAAAGATGGATAAAAGCAAAAAAGAAAGAAAGAAGGGGAGAGAGAAGGAGAGAACGAAGAAAAGGAAAGAGAAAAACAAAAACAAAAACAAAGATTGGAAAGAAGGAAGGAAGGAAAGAGGGTACACAGTATAAAATATTGGGTACTAAAACACTAATTACATCACACCTGTGTTTAAATAAAACTGTTAAAAGTGTGCTGCAAATTACACACTTTAAAGCTCGATTTTGTTCCTGGTCAATGTTATCAAAGAACCTTTAGTGAGGGGAGTGGCTTGGATGGAAAAGTGCATGGCAGCATAGCTCTGTCTCTTCACATGGCACGGAACAACATGTCCAACCTTCCACGTGTTCCGGGGACTCTGAATTACCGGACGAGAATGGACTCTGTCATCTGATAGCAAAGGGTCATCCCTTGCCGAAATTACAAGCATGAAACACTGCACATTGAACATATAAATGTAAAGGAAGATCTCACCGAGACAATACCCTCCTCCTTCTGGAACACCATCTCAGAGAACATAAGTCAACTACCTACTAATGGCCTAATAATTTTAGAGGGATATTTTAATCTACCATTAGACACAATACTCTGCATGCAATCTAGCTGTAAATGGCAACCCACCTAAAGCTCACATGGCACTTCAGAAGCTTTGTAGCAAATACAACTTAAAGGACAGCTGGAGACTCCAGAGACTATACCTACTTTTCCGCTCTGCATAATTCTCACACCAGAATTGACTACATTCTCATCTCAGACACACACTTAATAGATGAGACATGTCTCCACCCTAGGTCACTCTTGGGCCATTCATGCATTAATATGCTGCTTTCTGGAACAAACCCAAAAGCACACACAAAAATATGGAGATTTAACAATGACATTATATCTAACCCTGACAACATAGAGAATATAAAAAAACCCTCTTGAACTACATAAAAGAAAACACGTCCCTGATATACCAATAATGATATTCTGGGATGCACTTAAAGTGACCCTAAGAGGCACTCTAATAAGCATAAAAGCAAAAATGAATAAAACAAACAATCATCTACTAACAAAGTTAGATGACAAAATAAAACACCTTGAAAAACTACCTATTAAAAATTTAGATAAACCCACCCTTTTCATTCTCACAAATAAAAAATATGAATACAATAAAGTAATAAGTGAGAAAACAGGTGTATCGAACAGCTTCTGCTGCCAGCAAAGGGCTCTCAGGCCCCCACTCACTCTGCAGATCTGGCATTCCCACAGCACAGGACGCTTCTGCTGCCAGCAAAGGGCTCTCAGGACCCTACCCACCTTGCAGATCCAAGGGGACTCCTGCTTCCCACCAGTAGGCGCAAGGAGGCGCGGTTGCACAGTCAGCTGGAGAAGGGGCATGGCCAACTCTTGATTATAGGATGAAAAACGCCCAGACAAACCACAGCGCAGAACGCTACTGATGCTAGCAAAGGTCTCTCAGGCCCAATGCCCACTCTGCAGATCCATGGGGACACCTTCTTCCCCACCAGCAAGCGCCAGGAGGTGCGGTTGCACAGTCAGCTGGAGAGGGGGCGTGGCCAGCTGCCAACGACATGCTGAAAGGTGCCCTGACAATCCTGCAGCACGGGACGCTTTTGCTGCCAGCAAAAGGCTCTCAGGGCCCAACCCTCCCTGCAGATCTAAGAGGGCTCCTTCTTCCCCACCAGCAAGCACCAGGAGGCACTGTTGCACAGTCAGCTGGAGAGGGAGCATGGCCAACTGCGACAGCGTGCTGAAAAGCACCCTGATAACCCAGCAGCGTGGGATACTTCTGCTGCCAGCGATGGGCTCTCAGGCCCCTACCCACTCTGCAGATCTAAGGGGACTCTTTCTTCCCCACCAGCAAGCGCCAGGGGGCATGGCTGCACAGTCAGCTGGAGAGGGGGCATGGCCAGCTGCTGACAACGCACTGTAAAGCGCCCTGACAACCCCGCAGTGGGGGATGTGCAAGGGGCATGCCCGGGTGAAGCGACATCATCAGGAAGAGACAGGACAGGGCCACCTCCCTTGGCTCATCCATTCAACTCTTTGCATCTTGTTGTAAGACTATTATTGCATCCTTTGAACTTGTTTCCTTTTTGCATTTCGTTTAACCATTGCAAAAAAACTCTTTGAGTCGCTTCATCTAATAGGAGGCACCTACGTGGTTGCCGGTTGTAAATGCTGCCTAATTGTTTTTGACTGCTTGTATATCACAAAAATTTAAATATATCTACGGGGGCGATGGACGTCTTGCGGTGTTGATTTATTCTGTTAACAACCCTGTTTAGCTTAAAGTTTCTAAATTCAAGCAAGCTGTCTAGTGTGCAGTGTTTAATTCATACATCCTTTTCTCTTGTTGGTCCTAGATCTATTTGACTGTTTTATTTGCATCGAACCCTGGCCTGATCTGTGATATTAAGAATTGGGTGCTCCCCGTCACAGATTAGTTTCAAACCTTTAGGTCTGGTGTGAATTGTGGGGGTTAGCAATGGGGAAAAGAAAAGCTACAGATAACTCAGCTGTAACATCAAATTGTGCAATTGATGAAATGGATGTTCTCATAGAAGAAGTCGAGGGCTTGTTGAAAACCAATAAGATGGGGTAAAGTCCTGCTAAAGTAGAAACTAGAGGTCCTCAGGGTAATATCAAAGCTTACCTCGTTAAGCCAGGGGAGATGGCGACAGGGGGTAATATCATGAATGCTATTGTTCATCAAGCATGCTTACAGCCCCCTAGCACCGAGGTAGAAGCCCTTGCAGCTTCTGGTGGCCCTTTGGTCGACCGGGATGACTCCCCTGGTGCTGGGCAGATCAAATGCTCAAATAGTTTTGAAGTTTTGGGGGCTCTGAAGGATGATGGGTCCCAAGCTTCTCATGTAGTCAATGATGATTTTTCCAATATTAATTTACAGCAATTTTCAAACCAACTTATAGAGGCGATGGTTGGGACCCAACTCAACTCAATGAAGACAGAAATGTTGGGTTTGAAATCCACTGTTACCTCACTTACTCATCTCCTCAGTAAGAAGGTGGAGAAGTTGGGGTTGCTTTTGGAGTCCCTGGTCAAGGTAAGGTCAGAGAGTAACCTGGGCTGCTTTGCACCACAAGCTACGATGCTCTCTAATATGGTCCTTAGGGAGTTAACTAGTTTTGGGTGTGGCACCTCGCAGAAGAACATTCCGCCTTTGATGAGTCAAAATTTTAACCTTTACCTTGGAGATGGTCCCAACGAAATGTTTATCAGCATCCTCCACATAATGGACATTCTACCTCTATGGCAGAAGACAGGATTATTAAAACCAAGCGTACTTCCAATTATATCCCCAATCCAGTAAATAGGAAACTCCCCCCAGAATACCTGTTTCTCTGTATCCTGTTAGTAATAGAAGGGGTGCCCTGGGCAGGCAACTTAGTAGAGAGTTTTTTGTTATTAATGTCCCGAAGTTATATTCCCCAGATTTGAAAAGCAATGAATCTTTGACCAATAAAGTACTTCACTGTCTCAGGCATGTGCGTAATTGTAGGTCCGTCATCAGAGAAGATATAGTCACTACAACCAGATATGTGAATGAGCACAGTAGAACTGATTGCATTGGCATGAAACTTTGGAGTAATACTTTAGTGGATGGTTTAATTTGTATGGAGCTCCGTGAAGCCTTGACTATTTGTTCTCATATTCGTCTAAAAGCAACTCTCCCTGACAAATCTTTACTTGTAAATAAGATTGTCTCTGCCTTGCCACTGACCTTGAACACTGACAGCCATTCATGAAGATCTTGTTCTCTTGGGGCCTCTGATATTGACTGACTACATCACTCCCAGCCATTAGCTGGGGGAGAAAGGGGGGGGGCATTCCTTAGCTTTTGTACCTAATTTACAGCTGTTGGAATACTCCAGTGAACGAGTTGTGGTAAATTATATGTCTTTGAATGTGGCTGCCTTCACTCAAAGCTTTTAGATCTAGAATGGGGGAAATGCATTGATAGACACCATATTATTTTATTGCAAGAATCATGGGCAACTCATCCTGAGCACAGACCTGGTTATTTACTATTTTACAATAACGCTATTCCTACCAGTTGTGGTCAAGCATCTAGAGGATTATTGACTCGGATTAAGCACACAAGTTTTTGCAACCCAGAAACATTAGATACTTATTCCAAGGATATTTTGGCTGTAAAACTGTCATTTAGTAATATCCCTAGATTAAATTTCAAGCATATTATTGTGATAAACATTTACGTTCGTTCTGTCCCAGATAACATGGAATCTCAGATACTCTACTCCCTTCATCTCTTGCTAGACTCACTAAATCAGGATTGGCCTGTGATGATAGCTGGAGACTTTAATGCCCATTTTGAACCCTTTGAACCGTTCTCCTCTCTGTTGCTCTCTGAGGGTGAGGAGTGGTGAATTCCGGGGCTTCTTACAAAACTGGTTAAAAAGTGGGCAAAGGTCTCAAACCAGCTTTTCCAGATGTTTAGAATACGGGCTACGAGTATGGGACGGGTGCTTGCATGGGTTTACTCTGCAACACCTACCTTCAAGAGGGGCAGTTCTTCTAGCCACATAGATTCCTTTTTAATTGATCCTAGACCGTGGCCTTTTTTAAAGGACATGGCAGTGACCACGGTGCTCTAGCTGCTAACTTCCTTGCTGATATTTTACCCGTCTCCCAGGTTAGTAATCTTGAGTGTTACATAGCACCCGTAGTGACGACCAATAATTTAAACCATGTAAAATGGGGAGATATAAACAATAACGATAACTTATTGATTAAAATTTATCAAGTTCTGGAAGATCTTTTCAAGGTTTATGTCACCACTGATTGTAACTGGTCAAATTTTGCTCGGGATCATTCTGACATTTTCTCCACTCCTAAATTCTTTTTCACAACTCATTTTAAATGGAAAACCAGGCCAAATATATCCTATTCTTTGTTTTCAAAGGCATGTAGGGTGGCTAAGAGGGGGCTGTTGGCCTCTGCCAGAGAGGGAGACAAGCTGGAATTAAATATCACCAGGAAGTGATATAACTCAACTCTGAGGAGTGCAAAGCGTGATTGGGAGGGGGCTCAGTGTCTTTAATTGACTGAAGCTCTGGCCAGGAGGAAGACTCAGTCCATTTGGAAAATCATGGCATCTGGAAGTCGCACAAATGCCATTTGGCCTGACACTCATGTCCCTGCTGATCAATGGGTTGCTCATTTTACCACTCTTTCTAAAGATCGGGAAATTAGTGAGAAAACATTTCCTGATAAAATTGACCAAAGAAACAATCTTTTGGGAGGGTCTATACCTAATTATCAATCTTCAGTGCGTGCATTTTAACTAAAAGAAACTGAGGCTGCCCTAAATTTTGTGAAGCGGGGAAAAGCTCCTAGCTCCGATAGTATACCTGGTGACCTCTTCCTCTCTGAGCTAGTAATATGGTTACCATATCTAAATATTCTAGTCAATTCAGTAGTTGAGGGAAAACGATCCCTGAGTCGTGGAAATGAGCAATCATTGTTCCAATACACAAAAAAGGGGAGAGAGATAACACGGCAATAGGCCCATCAGTTTAATTGAGTCATCACAAAAGATCTTTGCTAGACATGTTCTTGACCATCTCCAGGAGTGGATAAATGACCATCAGATAATGTCTGACCTGCAGGCAGGATTTTGTGTAAAAACAAGTACGCTGGACCAGGTCTTCCGGTTCTCAATTATATGTTGGAAATACATTGTACTTGGGAAAGACCACCTTTACGTACCCTTCATGGACCTGAAGGCCACGTTTGATCTAGTCCCAAGGAAACACCTGTTGGAAGTTCTCAGACACTATGGCTTCCCCGAAGACCTTCTGCACATTTTACTGACACGTTCGCCCACGTAAGATGGAACAACTATGGGGCCTTACTGAGAAGATTCCTATTAAATGTGGGGTTAGACAAGGTTGTGTCCTTGCCCCCACCTTGTTTAGTTTGTTTATAAATGGACTGGTGGAATGGTTGTCAGCATGATGCTCCTAAATTAGCAAACACCAGCACACCTGTGCTGATGTTTGCTGATGATACACTACTCTTGTCCCACACTCCTATGGGTCTTCAGGTTCTTTCGGACGAATTTAGAAAGTTCTGTGCAGAGAGAAACCTCTAAATAAATGCAAGTAAGACCAAGTTCATGACCATAAATCCCCACTGTACATTTAAAAATGAAAGGGAGAATTGAATGAACGAGTTAAGTGCTTTTACTACTACTCGGGTGTCAGACTATCGGACAAACTATCCTGGAAGCCGTAGCTTGAGAAAAGCAAATCCATGCTCCATCATAGATTTTCTGTTACTCTGAAGAAATATAGATCAACATTAAGTAGGGCACTGCCCCTGGATTTAGAGGCGTATGGAGCCGTTGCATTGGGTGGGACCCTATATGGTTTGGAATTATGGGGCTATAGTGACATCAGACCTTTATTACCAGCAGAGAATAGGTTTTTAAGGGCACTTTTAAATCTCCCGTGTAGTACTCCTATTCTCCCGATGAGATGGGACTTGAACATCCAGATGGCGAACCATATTGTACAACTTAGAATCTTAAAGTACTGGATGAGATTGTGGACAACCCCGAGCTAATTTCCTATAGAATGGCCATTAAGGTGCTTATTGTGCTCGGCGGGAACAGCTCTATGCCTTTGCTTAAGGCGGTTAAGAAACTTTGCTTTACTTCACATCTCCCAGAATTATGGGGAAATCCAGAAAATCTGTCCAGGAATCTAGCCATACAGCTTAAGTATCTCTATTAAGAACACAGGCTGGCTGAAGTTTAGCATAACTCCCGGCATGAGGGTATGATTGATACATTTTTAGCATTCAAGCGACTACCCCAATATGAAATCTATTTGGATAGAATCATTCCTCACACAGTTAAAACATTGTACTTTCGTTTGAGGATTGGTATACTCCCCCTAAATGCGTTGTCTGCTAAATAGTTAAAGAAAGAAGATGTGGAAGGGGAATGCCCTTTTTGCCCACCTCGTCAGAAGTGGATTATTCCAATCTGCCGATACATATGAGTAGCCCAATGCTTAGAAGCACTGCGTATCCTTATCCACAAGGTATGAACCTATAGTTTTTGCCACCTCGAGATTTTTAAATTGGGCATGGTCTATAAGAACTAGAAGCATTAGACTGATAACCCATCTTTAATAACACATTTTTCAGTAGGCAAGCTATGATATGATACTGCAATAGGCTTATAAGTACTTGTCCTTGTACTATCTGTATATCTGCAGGTTGACTTCTTTTTTCTTTTGCTGGAATCATACAATACTTTAGGGTAGCATACTATGGTAATCATATGCTTCTCAGGTGTGACCATGGGATGTCCTTTTCATTTTTGACGGAGATTTAATAAGAATTTTACCTGATAACCACGTCTCCTTGAGAAAGTTTATATAGACTTTTTTTATACAGGGTAGTAGTTGGAATGGTCTATACATAATAATTTTTATTGTACAATCATGTTCATTATTGGTCAGGGTATTTTATGATAATTATAATTAGGATTATTACAATATCTGCATCTTGTATTAACTGCTAATGTGAGATGCATAATAATTTTTAGGTACTGTATTTTTTATCGTAATTTTAAGTAGTATTGTTTTATTGTACTTTTATGTGTACTTTCATGGTTATTATATTTAACTGAATAAAGTTATTTACTACTACTACTAATAGATTTAAAGGTCTAAAATTGTGTGAAGCCAATAAAGCTGGTTAACAGATCACCTCATACCTCAAGCATAGACAAAATCAGAAAAAGATCGATGCCCTTAAAGGTGATAAGAAAGCCACAAATAATACTGAACATTTTCAAAAAAATGTATGAGGATCTATATTCTGATGACCAGAAGAATGCTCAAATTACCTAGGAAAACATGAGAAGTTCGTAGAAATCCTGAAAAGGCTTCGGCTCCAGAACCGAGGGACAGGTGGGGTTGACACTGCTGCTGTTGGAGGTGTATTTGATGTTTCCAATGCTGATCGCCTCGGCTTTTCAGAAGTAGAACTGGTACAGATGGTGGTGGATGGTGTGAAGCTGCTGATTGAAATGGAAAAGCACTTGGAGAAAGGCCAGTCCATTGACTGCCTCATACCCGCTCAGAAATAAGAAGAATATCCATTCCATGCTTCTATTTATTAAATTGCAAACACTCCAAAAAGACCTTGATCAAAATGCCCACCTTATGTAACACCGTAGGAAAGTCTTCCATCCGTCTGTGCTTAGAGATTTATTTTTTTGACTGCTGAAATGTCACTAAAAAAAAATTAAGTATTGTTAAAAAAAAAAAAAATTAGACCTGCCTCAACTACCGGAGGAAGACAAAGAGACCTTACACAAGCCAAGAACAACAGAAGGAATCACACAAGCAATTAAATCCCTGAAGGCAGATAAGGGGCCAGGCACAGACGACTTTACAGCCAAGTTCTATAAAACCTTTTGCAATTCCACACAACAGACACTAGAAGAACTTTTCAGTCACTTCACAACAGCTGGTAACATATAGGGCATGACAGCTGAGGTTACCATTTTTGTACTTCCAAAGGAAGGTAAAGACCCCTTATTAGCGAAAAACAATAGGCCGATACCACTTATAAACCTTGATTGTAAATTATATACAAAGATTCTATCCAAGCGACTCGGACCCTTTCTACCACATTTAATAGGCAACTCACAAGTCGGGTTCCTGAAAAACCGCATATCCAGTGATAACACTGGTTTTCTCTGCCATGTCTTGGAAAAAGCAAAATCCTCATCCTCAGCTACGGTGTCAATAACACTTGATGCTGAAAAAGCGTTTGATAAAGTTTCTTGGACATTCCATAAAGAAACACTACATGCTGTCAACCTAGGAGACAATTTCATAGAGATGATCATGGCCCTATATAGCAACCTGAGCTCTAGAGTCAGAAGGAGCAGATTCCTTTCACAACCCTTCACACTAGAAAAAGGCATGAGGCAAGGATGCCCTCTATCACCTTCTCTCTTTCTACTGTCTCTTCTAATAGCTATACAAAACAATGTAAACATATCAGGAGTTAACTTTGATGGCACCAAAGAGAAACTATCAGCACATGCAGACAACATCTTAATAGTCTCTCCAGTAACAACTCCATCAATGCTCTCATGGATACAATCGGATCATGTTCAGCAGTTTCCGGTTATAAACTTAATAGGAACAAGTCAGAAGTTAAGTCACTAAACCCCTAAGTTCAAAAGATATAGGCAACACTAGCCTAGCATGGCAACCTCATTACCTAATACCTGAGCATCGAATTTGGATCGGCCCTAATAGATAGCATTAAACATAATGAAAATATAACTTAAAAAAATATCAGACCTACTTGAAAGTTGGACACCTAAATCCATCACCTGGTGGGTCGCATCAAAATGATTAAAATGATGATAACTCCCATAATCAAGTACCTAATTACCATGATTCCGCTACTGCTGTCTGACAAATTCCATCATAAATGTGACAAACTAATAAGAAACTTAATTTGGCAAAAGAAGAGACCTAGAATAACATTGAAGAAACACCATTTTCCTATTGAATTAGGAGGTGTTAACCTTGCCAACTTTAGAAATTCCCAGACGGCTTTCTTAGCGAAGCAGAGTTTCCATTGGTTCACTTCACCAGATAGCTACAGAAACACATGGCAAAGGGTCAAGAAAGTCATACTAGAAAATATAGACCCCATAACACTACTCTCAATTAAAACCACACCCAGTACTATATCCAAATATATTTTTAAGGGTACAAAAAATGCCCTACTATGTATTGATAGAACGCTAGACTCACCGATCAGATCCTCCAATTTGGCCTCACTTTGGCATAACCCTAAATTCAAAATAGAAGGCAAAAAACTTTACTGGTACACCTGGACATCCTAAGGCATTTACTTCACCAGCCAACTAGGTACACAGTCCTCTCGCCTAACATTCAACAACCTCCAAACACAATACCACATAGAAAATATAGAATTCTCTAATCATCAAGAACAAAATCGTACACCAAGGTGTCATCCCTTCCAAACCTTATTGATCGATTTAATAAAGTTGGCCATTAAGTTTCCAAATATCTATAAACTACTACAACCCAGACTCTCAAATATAAACTGCAAAACAAAGAACAAATGGGATGCACAATGCTCGCATGCCATACAATCAATCAAACAATCAATCAAACTGAACTTATAAAGCATGGCTTATCACCCGTGAGGGTATCCAGGCACTGGGATGTGGGTCTCAGTCGAAGAGCCAGGTCTTGAGTCCCTTCCTGAAGTCTGCCAATGAGGGTGCTGTTTGAAGGTGGAGGGGAAGGGCGTACAAGGATTTGGTGGTGAGGTGGGAGAAGGATCTTCCTCCGGATGAGTAGAGCAGAGGTTTCTGGATGGTTGGTGGAAGTTCAGGTGGTGGTTCATGTATGCTGGTCCTTGGTCATGGAGGGCTTTGTAGACGTGGGTCAGGAGATTGAAGTGCCAGCTCTTTTGGATGGGGAGCCAGTGGAGGTCTCTCAGGTTCTGGGAGATGTGAGTTTTTTTGGGCAGGTTGAGGATCAGCCTGGCTGCTGCGCTGTGGATGGTCTCGAGTCTTCTTATGAGTTCACCAATGGTGCCTGTATAGAGTGCGTTGCTATAGTCTAGACGGCTGGTGATGAGGGCTTGCATCACTGTTTTCCTGGTGCTGGTGGGTAGCCACTTGAAGATTTTGTAGAGCATGCGGAGCATGTAGAAGCAGGCTGAGGAGATGGCGTTGACCTGTCGTTTCATGGAGAGTTCACTGTTAAGGGTGATGGCGAGGTTGCAAGCATGATCTTTTGGAGTGGGGGATGGGTTCGAGGTCCAAGGTTTGGCTGCCGAAAATGAGCACTTCGGTCTTGTCCGTGTTGAGCTTGAGACAATTGTCTTTCATACAGGCTGAGACATTCTTCACGCAGGTTTGAAAGTTGGATTTCTTCGTAGTGAAAGAGAGTGAGAAGACGAGCCTAGGAGATGATGTTGATGTTGTGAGTTCTGATGATGTTTGCTAGCAAGGTCATGTAGATGTTGAAGAGGGTGGGACTGGTAGATGAGCATTGGTGGATGCCGCAGATGGTTTGCTTGGGCTGTGAGGTGAAGGGAGGAAGACAAATCCTTTGTGTGCAACCCGTGAGGAAGGATTCCATCCATCTAAGAGCGTTTTCCTTGTAGCCGATCTGGTACAGAAGGTTGATGAGTGTGTGGTGCTAGACGTGTCGAAGGTGGCGGAAAGGTCGAGAAGGATTAGGGCGGCTGATTCCACTCTGTCGAGTTGGGTACGGATGTCATCTGTCACGGTGATCAGGGCCATCTCGGTGTTGTGGTTGGCTCTGAATCCTGATTTTGAGGGCGCTAGAAGGTTGTTCTTTTCCAGGTGTTTGGTGAGTTTAGGTTGATGACCTTCTCCAGGACTTTTGCGAGGAACAGGAGCAGCGAGATGGGGCGGTAGTTTTGGAGGTCATTGGGGGCTGCAGAGGGTTTCTTTGAGGAGGGGTCAGACCTCTGAGTGTTTCCAAGCGTCATGGAAGGTAGCTGTAGAGATGAAGGAGATCAGTATGGTGGGGAGCTGACGGATGATCTCATCGCTTCAGAGGTTGAAAAGTTGATGGGGGGCCATGGGTCGATGGGTGCTACTGAGTGGATGGAGTTCATTAAGGCATTGGTGTTAGCTGTGCTAAGTTGTTCCCATTTGGTGAGCGGGTGGTCGGTGGCTGTCTTCGCAGGAGAAGGGGATGCTAAGAAGGTCGGAGGCTTGGGGCTCGAAGTTTCAGTACATGATGGCTATTTTGTTGTGGAAGTGGTCTGCGACGGTGTCGCAGAGTTCCTGTAAGGCCGAAGTTGAGTTTTCTGGGGCTGAAGGGCAGGTGAACTCTCTGACGAGGGTGAAGAGTTTCTTGGTCTGGTTGGCGCTCGCCTCAATGTTGTGTGTCAGGGCTCTCTTTTTTGCAGTTTTGAGTAGGTGGTGGTAGTTGTTGAGGGTAGACTTGAAGATGGCTCGATCACTTTAGCTTCTTCTGGAGCACCATTCTCTTTCCAGTTGTTTGCATCTGCATTTGACAGCGCTGAGTTCAGGGGTGTACCAGCTGGCTCGTTTGGTAAGTCTGTGTGTTCTGGCTCGTTTGGTGGGGGTGACTTGGTTGGCAGTGCAGGTGATCCAGGCATTGAAATTCTCTGCTGCCTGGTTCAGGTTGGTGGAGGCGTTGGGCTGGGAGAGGCTGAGGATATCGGTCCATTAGTGCTGAGTGACCTTCGTCCAGTAGTGAAAAGGGGCGATGTGATGGTTGTGGGTAGTGCGGGGGGATTCAGCGATGGTAAAGTGTACAATAGAATGATCGGACCAGGTGAGTACGGAGAGCTGGAATGGAGAAAAATATGGAAATCAGTTACTGCAAAGAAACTCTAACCAGTATTATCATGGACTAATGTTGGCTAATTCGCAGGGCTTATTGGACCCCATCACGCTTACACAAACTGAAAATATTACATAACCCTACTTGCTGAAATTTATAAGAAGAAAGTGAAGACTTACAGCATCTACTTTTTTGCTGTAAATCTGTAAAACCATTTTGGGAAAAAATGTTCTCTTTCATTACTAAAATCTTTGGTATACACCCAAAGTATGAATTCACATACCTCATAAATGGATTTCTAGACCCTGACATCTAAAATAGTAACGATAGTCTCTTACTTGACCTCTCATTAACAACTGCAGTCAAGTCAATTACCACTGACTGGAAGGACACAAGCAACACGTCGCTCACACTCTGGTTGAACTGGGTAACACATATCAGAGGCGCTGATAACATCGCCCTCCAACAGTCCCCATGGAAATCAAAACATAAACCTATCTGGAAATCCTTGGACACATACTTCAACACCACCAAACCTCCTTGAATGCCCGATAGCTTTCATCATCACTTGCATAACTCTTACACCCATATCAACACCTCACACAGTACCGCACACATACTTACACAAGGAGTAAGATACCCAACCCTCATTCCTCCACTTCCTTCATACATGGTCATTTTTCCTGGAGTATATATTAATTGCTAGAACTATACTATTGCAATGTCATAAGGTGACTCTGTTTTTATTCAACATAACTATTTCATGACTATATAATGTACAGTTGTACCTGGAGTCCTGGACACTCCTTCCTGTATACTGCTCTCGCCTATTGTTTTTTTATTTCCCACTGCTTTACCCTTTGCATTTGTATTTATTTGCTTTGTCTTTGCTTACTGTAAATGCAATAAAGAGTATTTGAAATAGAAAGAACCTTTGGTGAAAACAGAGTCCAGGAACACAATATGGTATGCTGTGAAATAGCAGCAGTCCACTTCAAAAGGAATTTATAACAGCATTGCAATGAGACAGGAACTGATAAAGCTGGAATGTGCCCTATGCTCGCTTCAATGCATCCTACTATCACATCAGGCAACACTGGAACTAATGAGAATGACTTATGTGCGGAACAACAGCCTTTACAAAGCGGACTAAGCCACACCTGCCATTTCCCTGCAAGCACAACCATGCTTGCCTTAAACATGCATATGCGTAGTTATGCATATGCGCGGTCTAGAGGCTGGAATGGGTTGGCCAAAGAAGAGGAAGGACCCAGAGAGAATGCAGTGAGGTAAGTGGGGCTGGGGCCGGGTTTTGGGAGTGTGGGGGGTAGTTTTTAAGGGTTGGGGGTAGTTGTTAGGGCTGGGGGGTCGGGGTTGTTTTCACTGGTCGGGGAGGTTTTTAGGGCTCAGGGGGGGTCGGGGTACTTTTTAGGGCTCAGGCGGGGTCGGGGTAGGTTTTAGGCCTCGGGGGCAGTTAGTTTTTAGGGCTTAGGGGGGTGGGTAGTTTTTAGGGCTTAGGGGGGTCAGGGTACTTTTTAGGGCTCGTGGGAGGTCATGTAGTTTTTAGGGCTCGTGGGAGTCGGGTTAGTTTTTAGGTCTTGGGCGGGGGTCGTTTTTAGGGCTCAGGGGGGTCGGGTAGTTTTTAGGGCTCAGGGGGGGCTCGCGTGTGAACTTTACCACACATATCCCTATACCAGTCATGCCTTTACCACAAAATTGGGTGGTAATGGCATGCATGGTAAAGGAATGTGTTGTTCAGATGCATTCGTGGTTAGGGCAGCATTGTAGAGGCACACATGGTTTAGCCATGTGTACCTCTATCATACAACCCTTGTGTGCAGATGAGCACCTTGTGAAAAAGCAAAATTCAGTCCCTCAAAGTGACATTAACCAGAGGCTTAAGTAGGCTGAACCATTGCCCCAGGCTGTTTGCCTAGTGGGGGAAGCAAAATGGTAATGACCCACCAAGAGACCAATGGGTGAAGAGAGGTGGCTGAAAGCCCATTTGAGTAAGTATATGATACATATTATGTTAGTAAAATCAAAAGATGTTGGCTAACGCCAGAACTAAACATGTGTATTCTTCAGTACATTTCAGAGAAATAAAACTTGCCAAATACATATTTTTAGACTTTTAAATATAGAGGGAACAAAAATGTTGTGTTGTAAAACTACCCAGAACCACATTCCCATATTTTGGTAACTGTCAGTGCAATTTTTTTTTTACATTTATTTATTTAGTTGCGTTTTTTCTATTTGCTAATCAGGCCTTTTCGTGCACCAAAGATCTGTACCAATGTTGGGAAGGGATAACGGCAAAACCTGGTATGCTTCATTATAACTACACTGTTACTCCTTATTCGGCCAGTGGCAGGAGTTGCAAGACCCATGGGAACTTTCTGGACCAGGAGTATTTTTCCTAGAGACCTCAGGTGCTGAAAGCAGCTAAGCTATCAGTGTGAAAACATTGATTCCAGCATGTTGTTACCCAAATTCCCATAATCTTTAGTATTCCCTACCCTTAACGTAATTTTAAGGATTTTTGGGGCCCGAGCACAACCTATTTTGGGTTCCCCTGTTCGGAAGAACTTTGAATAATATTACCTATTCTCTGCTACTTCACGTCTTTCTGCATGATGTCAAACAAACTTTCAGAAATGGGGTCACACAAAAACAGTTCAAATATGTCTTTTCACAGGTTCCAGAAATCTATAAAATAACACTCAATCAATCAATCACAGAATTTGTAGAGCACACTACTTACCCGCGAGGGTCTCAAGGCGCTGGGGAAAAAAAAAAAAAAAAAAGGGGAGGGGGGGGGGTGCCGCTACTGGTCGAACAGCCAGGTCTTGAGTAGCCTCCTGAAGGTCAGCAGGTCTTGGGTCTGTCGTAGGCTGAGTGGAAGGGTGTTCCAGGTCTTGGCGGCGAGGTGGGAGAAGGATCTGCCGCCGGTGGTTGTTCTTCGAATGCGAGGGACGGTGGCGAGGAGAGGTCGGCGGAGCGGAGCTGGCGGTTGGGGACGTAGAAGAAGAGTCGTCTGTTGAGGTAGGCTGGGCCGGTCTTGTGGAGTGCCTTGTGTGCGTGGATGAGGAGTTTGAAGGAGATTCTCCTGTCGACGGGGGAGCCAGTGCAGGTTCCTCAGGTGGGGGGTGATGTGGCTGTGGTGTGGTACGTCGAGGATCAGGCGTGCGGAGGCGTTTTGTATGCGTTGCAGTCGCTTGATGAGCTTGGCCGGGGCTCCCGCGTAGAGGCGTTCCCATAGTCAAGTCTGCTACTGACGAGGGCCTGGGTGACTGTTCTTCTTGTATCTGTCGGGATCCACCTGTAGATCTTGCGAAGCATGCGGAGGGTGTTGAAGCAGGAGGAGGAGACTGCGTTGACTTGCTTGGCCATGGAGAGCGTTGAGTCGAGGATGACTCCCAGGTTGCGTGCGTGGTCGGTGGGTGTCGGGGCTGCTCACAGTGTCGTTGGCCACCAGGAGTCGTCCCAGGCTGAGGGGTTGGAGCCGAGGATGAGGACCTCTGTCTTGTCCGTGTTCAGCTGGGAAAAGAGAGAGCCAGAGTTAAGGTAGAAGACAAAAAGAAAGATGTTAAGGTAGAGAAACGGACAGGTGAAATAGAAAGTTAGTTCTTTTTCACTAGAGAGGGAGGAGCACTTCGAGGGTGGGAGCTCTGGGAAATTGCCCACATTGGCCATGCTTTAAAACGTCTTTGCCTCCCCTTCTACAGCTACCAATGACCCCAGTTCAGTGGGGGGAAATACATGCCCTATTTGTATCAAACTCGAGGTGGAGCCCCATAGTGGACACAGCAGAGTATGCATGTCCATATGAACTGTATAACTACTTCATGTGTTCTCCCTTGTTGCTTTCAAAAGTCTACAGATTATATGTCATCGTTTTATTTTAACTACACAAATTCAGACACAGCACAGTAATAGTATCGTCACAGTCCTCATAACTCAAAAATCTCAGAAGCATAACAGAAATGTCTGGAGAAAATAAGGAAGTTTGAGATGCAGGATTATGTTATTGCCATTAGGCATGAGTGAAAGTATTCATTCAAAATGAAATTGCTGAATTTTCTAAGTACTCAAGATTTGGCAGACTTTGAAGTTCTGGCAATGGAGCATGTCTAAGCTCAGCCACATGGCTGTCAAGTTGTCCATGTCCATGTGTGATGAGATGCTCCAGTCCAGGTTTTTTCTTTGAATTCCGGCACTTGCAGTCCTGGTTGTATAATGAAATAAACTAGACTACAAGTCCCAGAATTCAAATAAAAAAACTGGACTGGGGCAGCTAGTCACTCTTGGACCTTTGCAATCTGTCCATTAGGCTAAAAGGACAATTTCTGCAGCTTCTCAGCAGTCTTTCATTAGCGTGAAGGTTTTAGCCGCCTTTTGAAATACCTGAGCCACAAAGGCATTATTTTGTAACAACATTTATGTTGCTGATTCTATAATTTTACTACAAGTGAGTTTTTGTTAATTAATTGCATGCAAATGATGATTATACTTCCACCTAGGAGGAGCATCATAGTTTTTGGAGGAGGATGAGTTTTGGCAGGATGGCCTTATTCTGGATTTTTGTGCCCTGAAAGCCTTATTGATCACTCTTAGACATACTTAATTTCACTTCCGCTCTGGGGGAGGTTTGTCGTTTTTGGTAAAGGATGGATTTTGACAGGCAGTTAAGAGTATCATATAATCATTCCACATGCTTTTGTACTATCAGTGTCATATTGATCACATTTTGAACATACCTGATTGCACTACCACAGTTTTCAGATAGGTCCGAAAATAACCTGGCAGCCTATTGAGCAACACCATAAACGTGTTCGGGAACTATGGGGCATATTTACTAGAGAAGTGGTGGAGCGTGACGTTAGCCTCCTTGGCTTAACGTCACGCTCCGCCACTTCTGAAATGCAGGGCTGTACCATATTTTAAACAATATGGTGCAGCCCTGCCTTTCCCCCTGCGCTGGTGCTAAATTTAGCAGCCTAGCGCCAACTCAGACACCCTTGCACCATAGTGCAAGTGTGTCTGCATTAAGGGGAACATTGTTTATGTGCAGGAAGGTCTCCCTTCCTGCACATAAACAATCTTTAAATGGCGTTTTGTCACTTCTATGTGTGCTGCTTAATGCAGCACACATAGAAGTTACAAAATGTCATTTTTTTATTGTTTATGTGCAGGAAGGGTTATCTTTCCTCATATAAACAATCAATGGTCTTTTGCTGTTTCTATGTGTGTACTGCACAACGCAGCACACATGGAAACAGTGAAAACGAGGAGAAATAAAGCATTTCTCCTTGTTTCGCCTGTTTAAGACCAGGTTTTCCCTGGTCTTAATTATGGCGCTGCCTCCTATTTACGCTGCCCTTGTAAATAGGGGGCAGCGTCAAAATCAATGGGTTTTGCGGTGGAGCGCCCACCGCAACACCCATTGCCCTGTCCTTTCATGCTAGGTACATCGTGAAAGGGTGCCTTATTCACAAGACGGCATTAAGCCACGTTAAGTGGCTTAATGCTGCCTTGTAAATAAGGCAAAGCACATATCGCCACAGGAGCATCACTAAAAATGACGTTCCTGTGGCGATAAGGGCTTGTAAATATGCCCCTATGTGGCTATGCATTTGGACGCCAAGCTGTGTAGCAATAACACGTTACGCGTAGAACGAAGTGCTATTTTATCAGTGATGTGTGAGGCAAAAAGATGTTCTCAGCGCAGGTGAATAACAATTGCATAGGATAGAAGCTGACGTGGAAATCCTGAGCATTTTACTGCAGAAACGGGTTTCACTGCATGGTTTGGGAATACATCCATTTTCCATGGTATGATGCACTCAACCCAATCATCACTCAAAAATCCATCATAGAATCCAGAACTGTCATCATAAGCTCTTCACTGCAGGCAGCTCAAAGGCCACCTGCTCTAACATCAGAGACTGGCGAGAGTGGAAATATACGCCATCACTTCATGTTGAAATAGACCACAGTTCAAATGTTGGCACGATCTGATCAATTTCCAGGGAATGTTTCATTAACAGAATCTACAGCGTCACAGGATGGTTTTCAGGGATTTTTTGAGTTGTTATTCTCTGAAGCAGGTGAATACCAAGGTGATATACCAGGCGGAAAATTTCTCACACTTACCTTGTTCAAGCATCGCATTTTCCACACTGTTGAGGGTCATCAGAAATATTATATAGTTATGTACTCCCTCCCTAAAAGAGAACACTTGCAGGAGTCTTTCATAAAACCACAGTGACATTACTCTAGCACCTTGATTCAAGTAACTCTTATCTGTCAAGTTTTCCTGCCCATGCTAAATTGTGCACAAAACAAACTATAACTCGCGCCCTCACCATGCACACTGTTGTCATCAATTATGTTATTTCCGGTGTTGCAGTGATGTTATTAACAATGCCATAGAACATGTTGTGAGTTATGTAATATGTGAGGTAATTTGCAGTGCATGGCGAGGGAGCGAGTTACAGTTTATTTAAGGCATGAGTGATAGTTACTTTAGATAACTATAACTGATGGATTTCAGTGGTTTTGTGTATTTAACACGTGTGATAATGAAGCGACAGGCGGAGGTGAGAGAAGCGACCTTCTTTATTTGTTCTATGTCACAGAATGCCGTTAACTAACGGCTTCCTCTCGCTCCAGCATCAACGTTCTACCCACGCGCCGGGAGCCACGTGCACAGATACAATAGGTAGGACGGGAGCGGGGAAGGGACACCGACAAGGGTCAATAAGGACAGCATATTACATCTTCTCCTGTTTTTTAAGACAACTATGAGATTACACAGTTTCCAAATATGCAGAGGAGATACTTTTACTTTTCTTAAAAGTGAACTAATACATTGCATAATCCTTAAATCTTATGGGCGGAACAATTGTTCTCCTGTCCCGAACCGTATCAACAGGACCAGTAGCCAGCCCAGGAGGAGACAAATTGGGGAGATCGCCAACAGACACAGGATTTGTGCTAGCCCTACACGCTTCGCCTATGCGTGCATTGCTGAGGACGCCAGATCATCGTTCTGCAATTCGTAAGGCCTGCTCACAGGCTCAAGGATCCTGCTTCTAGCAACTTTTGAACCATTCCACCACTGGCCATTGTCGAGGAGGACGGCAGTGCCCTTAGTTTTGACCACACGCCTGGGTTCACTGTACTTGCTCATGTTATCTCCTTTCCTAGGATACTTCACTCTCACCACATCACCTTCCTTCACAGACATCTCTTTCACAGCATTTCTTGTATCATAATTAATGCGCACGCGCTTCTGGCATTTGTCCACCAGACTTCTCATCCTGCTCTCATTTTCTTTGTGGTTCTCGTTTTCCCATTTTTTCCAAGCCAATGACCAATGTGGTTGCAAACGTGTAATCGCTGCTCTACCCCTGATGAGTTCAAATGGGGTTCTACTAGTGGTATTGTGGGGGGTGGTGCGGTACGACCACAACCTAGTGCGTAGTACTGCCTTGACTGGAATGTGTAATTTTAAGGCCATTTGAATAGTTTCTTTAATCAAGCGATTGGCCCGTACTACTTGGTCATTGCTTTGCGGGTGGTATAAAGAGGACCTCACATGCTCTATGCCATTTTTTTTAAGGAACAAGACTAACTCGGAGGATACAAACTGCACTCCGTTGTCGGTGACGAGCTGATGAAGGAAACCTTCCCTGCAAAACAATTCCTTCAAGAAGTCAATTACTTCATGTGTGGTGGGTTGAGATACAAATTTGACTTCCACCCACTTGCTGAAGTAATCAATTAACACTATGGCATAGCGTATTTCTAGATTCAAAGCATTCATTGGTCCAATGAAGTCGATGCCGGCTTTGATCCATGGACCCTCTGGTAGTTCAACAGAGGTCATGGGGCAATGGTGTGCCGTCATGGTTTTGTCAGCTTCAGTGCAAACTGAACAGTGAGTGACAAATACATCAATGTCACGATCCATGGAGGGCCACCAGTACCTTTCCCTCAATCTCTGTTTGGTGCCCATCATCCCTACATGTCCTTCGTGGGCTAAAGTCACCAACCTGCTCCTCATGGATATTGGTGCTATTAAAGTCTCACCCCGGAGAATGACATCTTCGACAACACCAATATCTTCCTTAATTTTCCAGTAGGGTCTGAGTGCCTCGTCAAGTGCCCTTTCACGTGGCCAACCTTTGATCACATATTTTTTAATTCCTTCCAACACTGTGTCATCTTTTATTGCTTCTCACCATTCTGACTTAGTAATGGTACCATTGGATTCGTGACCTTCTAATAAGCATGCAACAAGTAAATCATCTTCCTCATCCTCATCGCACTCAGATTCATCCTCACCGGGGGCACGTGTCAAGTAATCTGCCAACACATTCACTCGGCCTGGAATGTATTCCATCCTAACTTGATACTCCTGCACAGGTCGGCTGGAACCCTTTCCTTCAAGTATACTGAACAACGGTTTGTGATCAGTACGGATGGTGAATTCTTTGCCCCACAGAAAACTTTTAAACTTTGTAACAGCCCAAACACAAGCCAATAATTCGCGCTCAATTACTGAGTACTTTATCTCTGGGTCCCTTAACTTCCTGGATGCGAATGCGATGATTTTCTCCCCTTTCTCAGTCCTTTGGCTGAGCACAGCCCCCAACCCGATCTGGCTGGCGTCTGTGGTTACAGTGCTTTGCAACTTCTCGTCGAATGACTGGAGTGATGGTGCTTGTTCAAGTTCCTTCTTTATGGTCATTATGCTCTGTTCACATTCTTCATCCCAAATGATTTCTGCATCCTTTTTTATCATTTTTCGAAGTGGTTCGACCTTGGCTGCGTAATGTTGTATGAATTTGGAGTGAAATTCACACATGCCTAGGAAAGATGCAAGTTCTTCCTTATTTTTGGGATTCAGTGAACAGGAAATAGCAGATATCAAGGACGGTTTGGGTCGTACTCCATTTTCATCGATGAGGTGACCTAAGTACTCTACAGTTCCTTTTAGGAATTTGCACTTGTCCTTTTGCAATGTGAGACCACTGTCCTGAATCCTTTGAAGAACCTTCCTCAGAATGATTAGGTGTTCTTCTTCCGTCTTGCTGTAAATTAGTACATCATCCTGGAATGATCTAACTCCTTCCATGCCGCTGAACAACTGATTCATCGTGCGCTGGAATACAGCTGATGCTGAACACAACCCGAAGGGTAACCTGCAGAATTGATATGCACCTTCTGGTGTGATGAACGCTGTATATTTCTTTGACTCATCTTGTAATTGTATTTGATGGTATGCAGCGCTGAAGTCTAGTGTAGTAAAGATCTTTGCTTGACCTAACGTCATTTCCATTTCATTAATCAGAGGCAGGGGTTGGCAATCAGCTACTACGTGGCGGTTTAATTCACGAAGGTCTATGCACAAACAGATCGTTCCATTCCTTTTCTTCGCGATAACCATGTGCGACAACCACTCAGATGCATTGATTGGTTCGATGATACCGTCCTTGCACCAACTCTCTAGAATTGTCTTAACTTCAGCACGGGCAGATAATGGTATATTCCTGACCCTTTGTTTCACTGGGTATGCATTACTCTTCAGGATAATCTGGTGTTCGAAGCCCTTTAAGCATCCCAATTGCTCATTGAACACCCCCTTGAATTCCTTGAGAATGGTCTCCAAGCCGTCCTCTTGAATGCTGAAGACATACGGTGGTTGGCAAGGGTTAATCATCATCTTAAGCTTTTGTTGTTCCAGCCAACCCAGAATGTTTACATTGTAATCCACTACAAAGACCCTCGTGAAAGTGTTTTTTTCCTTAAAAGACAAATCCGCCTTGAACACCCCTTCCAACTTTATCTTGTGTCCGCCATATGCACCTGGAACAATTCTGCTGGATTCCAACGGTGTCTTGCACTTGAGACCACTGTAGGTGTCCTTTGACAAGATTGTAATTCTTGATCCAGTATCCACCAACATCTCGACATTTTCACCATTCACTCCGACATTACACCTGGGTTGGTTTTGCGCATCTTCACTGTTAATAATGGCGACCAGCAGCACCAAGTTCTCCAGTAGTTCACTCTCATCTGAGTCTTCTTCGGACTTTGACTCATTCACTGTATAAATCTTCCTAGTACGTGAAGTTCTGCAAACCTTAAGGAAATGTCCCATTTTTCCGCATCCCTGGCAGACCTTCCCCCATGCAGGACACTCTTTACTAGTTGCCACATGCGCGTTGGATCCGCAACGATAACAGATTGGCTTTCCAATATAAGTACTGGGGGATTTCCGAGTGAACTTCTTGCGTGGTCTGTTGGATGCAGATTCTTCATCCTCACGCACAAGATTGACGCTCATTTGTTGGTTGTCAGGTTTGCGCAGTAATTTAACTCCTTTGGCCGATCTTTCCATGCTCTTGATGGTGGAAACCACCTTTTCTAGGTTTGGGTTCCTATGGCATAACAGTTTTTCCTGCGCCTTCACACACGTGGTGCACATCACCACCTGATCACGTATCATCTCATCTGCATCTTTGAATGCACATGTTGTGGCCAACATTCTTAATGTTGCGACGTAAGACTCAATTGCCTCACCTGGTGCTTGGTACCTGTAGTAGAAGTTGTATCTCTCCATTATCACACTCATAGTGGTATCAAAGTAGTTCTTCATTCTCAATTTGGCTTCTTTAAACACATCCCACTCTTCATCCCCTTCTTCCTTTTCAATGGGAGTTATGTGATCAAATAACCTCCTTCCTTCTGCCCCCAAACAGTTGTACATCATGACTTGTTTTCTGGTAGGATTGTATTCAGTTCCATCAATTGCCTCCAGATGTTTTTCAAAATATTTAACCCACTGTGTCCAATTTTCCATGGGTGGCCCAGGGACTTCTAAAAAGGTGCTGGGCATAGCCACTGCGTTCATTATCCCAGTCATGTTGACACAGTACCGGTGTTTTGTGATGAAAATGTCACAAGTCTTTTACAGGGCGAAAAGTTAAGAAGGTATTTGGCTCCCTCCGGTGTCAGCTTAGGGTAAAACCTAGTGGGCAGACGAATAATATTTGTTCCACTCACGTTTAGTTGCAGCTCCATCCAGGGGCTGGCAGGAGTTAGAGAAGACGAATGGAGTGAGGCTGGATAAGCAGTGGGCGTGACGCAGTGAAGGTCAGGAGAAAAAGGAAGTCCCCCTCACACTACACTCGATCGGAGAGTATCTGGAAGGTCTGGAAGCCTCAGGCGCCCTGCCGCATCGATGTGTTTGAAGATGCGATCCCGTAATCGTCGCCAAAAGTGAATGTGGTAATGAAGCGATAGGCAGAGGTAAGAGAAGCGACCTTCTTTATTTGTTCTACATCACAGAATGCCGTTAACTAACGGCTCCCTCTTGCTCCAGCAGCAACGTTCTACCCACGCGCCAGAAGCCACGCGCACAGACACAATAGGTAGGACGGGAGCGGGGAAGGGACACCGGCAAGGGTCAATAAGGACAGCATATTACACACGGTATAGTTTAACTGCCATTTTCACCTAACTGTAACGTCTATATAACCTTTCATTTTTTTCAGTCAATTTCTAAGTTTTTTTTATTTTAAAGTATGATATAATTGCAATTCCTAAACTATAAAGTCACATTAACCATTGTTTTTTTCAGTGAATTACCCTTGTTGTTTTTAACTTAAAGTAAGATGACCATCGCCGTGTGCCGCATGAGGTTGATTGAAGGCCCTGCACCCAGCCCCTTGCTGGCACCCAAACCCCCCCACTGCACCTGGCCTTTAACAGAGCGCAGCATGGGGTTGAGTACAGGGCCTGGGCCAACCTCCTGTAGGTGCCCTAGCTCCCATAGCACGTGGGCTAAGGCTGTGCACGGCTTGGGTTGGGCACCCTACTCCCTGCAGCGCATGGGCGAAAGCCATGCACCCTGCGGGGTTGAGCACAGAGCCTGCACCCAACCCTCCACTGGTGCCTAAACTACCACTGTGCAGGGCCTTTGGCCGTGCACAGAGTGGGATTGGGCACAGCGCCTGGCCCCAGGCCAGGCCCTTACCCAACGCCCAGTTCCCACAGGCACCCTACCCCCCAGAGCGCACATGCATGGCAGCGCAGCCCATGCTGTGATTTGATAATATAAAGGGTTCTATTTTAAGTATAGCAGACCTACTGACTTTCTCAAAGGAAAATATTAAACGTAGACCTATTGGCTTTATCAAGGGATCAGCACATCAAGATATATAAAGACCTATTATTTATTGTCAAAATTTCACCAATAATCATAATCAAATGTAAATTATATAAATTCACAGATTGCAATGTTTAATAAAAGTGATTGTCATAATTTTTAAAATAAAGCTTTATTTAAAAAAAACATCAACATGTCTCTGAGTCTTTCTTATAAACATTTTCAGACCACAAAGTGCAAACATAGAGCCCATTGCAATGTGTTCCCGCACTCCAGCTGAAGAACATAGAGCTCCAGGTCAAAGTGCCTTAAAAAATATGGTAAGCTCTCCTTGGGTCATGGATTCAATGACCCTGGAGACTTACTGTTTTTTTTCTAATGTTGCTGTGGACTGCAGCACTCCCTGCAGCCACCTCAACATTCAAATACATGGTTGATGGTGCCCTTGCCCTTTTCGAGGGCACCACCAAGCTCCCAAAAAATTATTATTCAATATATATATATCTATATATATAGATATATATATATATATATATTACCTACTGGCGGTCGCCAGTAGGTAGTTATAGTTAGGACCTCGTTTCTATTCAAAAAGCGTTTTTTCTTTTCCCAATAACTTTGGCACCGGTTGACGAATCTTCGCGAAATTTTCAAAACTAGTGGGGCGCTCCGTTCAGCTGCTGTCTTGAAAGTTTCGGGTTGATTCATCAAGCGGGGGCCGAGAAAAAAGGGGGTTCCAAAACGCGTTTCCCCCATGTAATTTTCCATAGGAAACTTTAGACAAAGCTACAGCCCGAACTGCTGAACGGAATTACACCAAATTTGGCAAAAAGGTAGGTCTTGGTTCAGAAAGATCCCTTTTTGTTAAATGGAGTAAATCTGTTCAGTAGTGCCTGAGAAATTAGAAAAAGAAAAAATATTGATATCTGTGGGCGCGGTGGGTTCGCGAACCCTCCCGAGCACGAGCTTCACTCTGATTGGCTGCCAACACTCTAAACCAGGAACTGTTGGCAGCCATCTTGTGACTCGGTAGAACCGAGTCACAAGAAAACAGTGAAAAAAAGATGAAAAACAAGAAAAGGGGGAAGGGTAGAAACACCCTGACCCCCTAGGCCTGCTCAGGGGGTCCCACAAGGACCCACAGGGCCCAAAAAAGCACTTTTTTAAAATAATTTTGGCGGAATTCACGTTGGGGTCGCGAATCCCGCCAAAATTATTTTAAAAAAATGAAGCGCGGGTTCCCGCGCTTCATTTTAATGAGGCCCCCGGGTGGGCCAGGTCCCGGGGGCAATGTGGATTTAATTTGCAAGGGCCCACGGGCCCCCCGCAGCCCCGGGGACCGCCACCTCCCCAGGGATTATTAAATTGAAGGTGGGGGGGCATGTGGCCCCCCCGCAGCCCCATCTATATAAAAGTCCACCTTTGCTGCCAGTTTAATTATCGTCCAGTCCTCAATTAATTGCTCTTCCTAACACTGATACAATCGAGCCGATCGCATTACAGACACTGGCATTGCGCCCGCTGCACGAGTTCCTCGCGTCAGCAGCAAAGGGGCCCGCGTGGCTCAGCCTGCTCAGTTTACACCATTATTTATTAAACATAATTTGAAGGGGAGAGCTGGCTCCTCCGGCCTCTGTGAGCCGGGGCAGCGCGTGCCCCCAGATGATGGACAGACTGGCATGGAACATGCGAGCAGGGCTGGTGCCCGGACCTGCCAGAGACATATCACTCTATGGGAGGCAATTCTCTTTAGAAAGGTTTGTTGATGGGCCAACGCCACATAGGGAGGTGGCGCTATAAAGGGATTCTACAAAAGGACCGACTCACATTTTGCCCCAAAACATTTTTTTCGAAGTCATTGGCACCAGCCCTCGTATTTTGTTTGCTCTGACACGTTCTACGTCTCGTCCCTCATACACGTCCATCACCGTATTTCATGGTATTTCCACCGTCATTCGCTCTGCTGAACTAGGACCCCACGCCACCCTCAGTTCCCCACCTCCTTCCTTTGCACAATTAAAGACGCGCCCCGAAAAATGCGCGCTCTCTGCGCCAATCCGCTCTGACGACAGTGGCGTGTCCCAGCTCACTGCTAAAGGGTTCACTCCGAGCCTGTTATATCGAAAACACACGCAAGCTGGACAAAAAGAGACAATTAAAATATAGCTGTCATTTGTAAATGAATCGAGCGGCGCTGCCCTGCTTTATTAGCGACCCCGTTTGTTAACTCGTTTCATTACAGACTGCAGCGGCTCAGAGCGGGCAGCGCTGCCAGGGAGAGGGCTGGAGATGCACACACCGCCTTGAACCCCCTCACCCGCCTGTGACTCCCGCCGGAAGCCCTGTTATTTTACCTGTTCTACAGTGAATCGTCCCCGTGTCACTGCCGCATGCACTGCCGCTCCCTGCCGCACGTGAACTGCATGTGTGCCCAGGGTTCTCTGCTGTAACACCGCGCAGCAGTAGCAGAGTAATGTGAAGCGCCAGCTGTGACACTGCCACAATGTGCAGCGCCAGTCCTGACACTGCCAAGCGCCAGTGCCAGGAGTGACATTGTGAACTGCTAGTGGTGACACTGTAAAGCATTACCACTAGCACAGTGACACTGGAGCGCTAGCATGACCCAGTGCAGCACCAGCAGTGATACTGTGCAGTGAAACTGTGATCCTGCGCAGCGCCAGCAGGGCCAGGTGTGAGTCTGTGGCAGTGTTCAGCCCTTGCAGGGGTACTCTCCGCTGCCTAACGCCAACAGTGACATGGCGCCACTGCATACCACCAGCTGTAGCACCGTGCAGGGTCAGCGGTGATATCCTGGCGTGTGAGGTGCCACGATGAAGCGTTACCAATAGTACTGTGACACTGCAGCACCGGCAGTGACCCAGTGCAGCTCCAGCAGTGATACTATGCAGTGAAACGGCCAGCCAGCAGTGCCATATGAAGCACCAGCAGAAATAATGTGCAGCGCTAGCTGTGAGTTTGTGGCAGTGTGCAGCACCAGCAGCTGGCACAGTGGATGTGCAGCACCAGCTCTGAATCTGACAGCATGTAGCGCCAATAGTGACATTCTGCCACTGCCTAGTGTCAGCAATAGCACCCGTACGGCACACCTGGTGAGATTGCGGCGCTGTGTTAGGCCAGCGGCAGGTGGACACTCCGGGAGCTCTGAGGTCCCCTCTGGCCTCCCCCCTCCCTCCCTCTGGGCAGAACCCCTGGGTGCCCCTCAGCAGAGCTCTGCAGATGTGCGGGGTGTGGCAGGAGCCAGAGGGACTCTGCCATCCTTGAGGACTTGACGCAGAGACTGGCGATGGGGAGATGCTGCCACCCCTCAGGGAGTGACTTTATGCTTCCCCCCGTTCGGCGCCTCCCATTTCCGGCCAAAGCCTGACATATAACAGGCGAACAGGGCGAGGCTCGGGGGAATGACGCATCGCACGTCCAGTGAAAGGGGGAAACAAACCGGACTTTATACCTTTGCAAAATATATACGAGCCCAAACATTCCATCATCCCTGCTATTATTATTGTCACCATTATTCTTATTATGGAAAAGCAACAAAAGAACGATATTGAAGAGTGTTAATAATGGCAAGATTATTATTAGTACAATTATTATTAATAATAATAATATTGTTGTTATTATTATTTGCATAAAATACAAGTGTTATTAACAGTAAGGATGTTATTGTTGTTATTGCTATTATGATAATCATTATTATCACTTTCGGAATAATAGTAATAACGATAATAATAATAATAATAATAATAATAAGAATAATATTATTATTATTATTATTCCTATTACCCTTAATATTATTATGATGATGATGCGATCAGTAGCAGTACTTACAACAAAGGTGATTTTTTTAATCACATATTGTGCCACATTCCACGGCTGTCATTTAATTTAATAGTGTCCATTAATGATTGTTCCGTTACTATTAATCTCATTATCAGTGGGGTGGTATCATGATCATGGGTTTTGTCCACGCGCCATGCTCCATGGCAGGACGATGCTCGTATGGGTTGAATGTTCCTCGTTTTCTTGCATACCGTGTTTTGGAGGCGTTGCGTGCGGGGTTGCTGTTTGCAGCCAGGGTCCCGGCCCAGGCGTGTGTAGGGACGGATCCAGGTCTGCTCCCAGCACGCACTGCTCTGAATACTGCTGACCCCGGAGCAGGCCCCCCGGACTGGGCGCAGACCTGTGTGTGACTTGGTGGGTGCGCGCTAAGGGCGTCCCACGTGCCACGTATGCAGCACATACCGCGGAGGGCCTTTCTTTCAATGCCTTCTTTCCCTTTCATTGGAACCGTGGCTGCTCCATGTCTTCTCCCACCGCCAGTCCAGAGTAGGGTCCCTGAGAGGCGGCTACTCCGCCCTGAGGCCCACCCTGAGTGTATAAGCCATGCATTGAAGACGAAGCCTGCAGGTGCCAAGGGGGCCTCGGCCTGACTCCAGGCACCGTGCAGCTCGGGGTGTTTCTGCCTGAGACTGGCACGAGCTCAGATACAACCCAGTGTCACTTATCTCCACCACAGCCCACCCCAACCAGCCAGGAGAGCCCCGAGGCTCCTGTTTACAGCCAGGAGGAGGCACCTCTGTCAGACCACCCACAACCACCCTCACCACCTCATGCCAGCATGTCTCTATTCCTCAGCAGGGCAGGGACGGGACCCTCCACGTCCCACAACCTCGGCCCAGAAACAGAGGAACCCACCTTCTCGCCTGTCTCAGGACGTTAGAAAAGAAGGGTGATAAGGACCACCCTCCCCCCCAAACCTCCCCTCAGCCCCTCCTTGCCCCCACCCCCACTGTCCAGTTTTGCAACTTCAGCATAGCAGGGAAAGAGATACTCGACCCTCCCACACACACCAGCCCACCACCCCACATACCCCCTCACCCCGTCCCACAACCACAGAAATGCGTTTATACACTTTATCAGGGGTAGTAAGCGCTATCTAACTGTAATTGCCGTAGAATACAGCGCAGATAGAGGAAAACAGGACCCCCCCTCCTTTCACCAGCTCGCACCGCCTCACAGCAGAGCAGGGAGGGTGATACACCCCCCTTCACCCTGCAGCACCCCCTCACAACCTCAGCAGAAGAAGATTCCGGGATACACGACCCTCCTCCAAAACGCTCACCTCCGCCTCACAACAGGACCAAAGCATCTCCATCTCACCTCAGAAGAGGAGGGAGAGGACCACAGACCCCCCGCCTCACAAGGGGACCAGAGCATCTCCATCTCACCTCAGAAGAGGGAGAGGACCACAGACCACCCCCCCCCCCGCTCGCCTCTTCTCACAACCTTCAGCAGAGCCGGGAGGTCCCTGCCTCGCAAGCTAGGCAGAACAGTAATAGAAATGCACAACTGCCGCCCCTGTCTCACAACCTCATCCGAGACTGGGCGAGCAGAGGGTGAAGGAGCCAGTGGAACCACCCCCGTCCCCACAACCACCCGTGACACCCCGCCACACATGCGCAGCTACTGAGCAGAGCACAGGACGGAGGCGGCTGTCCATGCCAGCTCTCAGGTCAGTCAGTCATCACTCCTGGCACGATATTTCTGACTCCTGTGGCTGCCTGGGACAGACAGCTGGAGCTGCTGTTCTACTGTATTGATGCCACAGTAAAAGCACACCCCGCGACTGCTGCAGGCTCGAGAAGAGAAGTATAGAGTGGGGTCTGTGCCCCTCCCCCCCACCATCCGTTCCCGGGCTACTGCCAGGCTGCAGAGAGCGGGTACTGCCCTAGGGCTCACAGGAAGCCAGCTGTGCTGTCTATCTAGGAGCACTTCTGTCCGCCCAGCGCAGTAGCCATTTTAACTTGTTCTACGGCTGCACATATGTTTTATTTATTCATTTTGAGCGAGGTGTTTCACAGCCTATGAAGTCTCAGCAGGCGCCCGTATTCGTGGATGACCACAAATCGTCTTGCACTGCATTCGTAAGTAAATATGGTAGACTAAGACTGACAGGCACCGATTAATGGCCCACCGAGCCCGCTTTTACAAAATCTATCTATCTATCTATCTATCTATCTATCTATTTAACGTTTTCTTTTATATTGAATTTCCGGTGAACATATTTTAAAAGCAGAAACAGTTCCTTACGGATCCCTTTATTCTCACTGCAAGCTTCGGGGTTGCATTATTTGGATTCATGCAAACACTAATTTCATGGACAGTTTTAGCTGGCAATAAAATAGCGTGAGGTGAGCATGTGTGCCACTGAACGAAACACTACACAAGGTGACGCTTTAAAAGCCAATGTTCGAAAATCGATCGAAACTAAATTAAAATACCGAGCCACAGACTCCTGATACGTATCTTTAAAATCGATGATTGCGCGTTTCTTCTTACGCACTTGTTCATTTCCATTCTGCCCACAGTTTAACTTGAATATTGCAGGAGATGGACAGATGGTGAGGCGCGCGCCTCAGCCGCTGTGGACGCGAGCCGGCTGTCCTGGCAGTGCACACCGGAGCACACTCATACCCCGGCTGGACCTCATGCACTTAGCTCTGCCCTCAGCTCTTCATTTGCTGTGTCAAAGGCAGAGCCCGCGGCTCCTGGCCCACTGCACGGCACAGGATACCTCTGGACGCAGCACTAGAATCAGTTTGTACACTGCACAGCCCCTCCCCCTTTCTTCCACCTCATTCCCTCCTCTCACACATCCTGTCTCCCTCTCTTCTCCGCTCCCGCCCTCATGCTCTTTCTCTATGCCTCTCTCACACCCACCATATATTTTTATCTCTGTGTATATTACACATCAATTGAATGCTTCAAACACTAGTCGGGGTGGATAGTAACATGGCCTGTGGACCTTTGTCTGTGGGAAAAAGCACCCTCTCCACCCCCTTTCCTGCAATGCTGTAGTTCATAGTGCCTCGGACAAGACCGACGCCCGTATTCTACAGGACTCATCAATGGGCGGGGGCATTTGTTGGCAATTAAGCTCATATAAGAATGATACCCCAGTCTCCCACACTCATGCTGTGGCCCCCTCGCATTCTCTCTAGTTTGGGCAACATCTGGGCCAGAGGCCGGCTCAGAGCTCATGTGGTGTGATCTCACACAGATAGCGCTGAAAGGAGGCCGCGGAGGTGGGCTGTGGGGCTCCTCGCCTATGGGAGGAACAGTCCAGCTGGAGTGCCTAGAGGAGAACAGAGAGTCGGGAGCGCGGTCACACAATGTGCATGTGCACACTGTTATGGTATAGACACACACTTTATGCTTCTAACTGTGCAAAGGCACAAGATGAGCAAGTCTCATGTGTGTGTGAGGTCGCATATGCTTAGGCAGTGCAAGTAAAATGAATGTGCCTCTCTAATGTCATTTGGAGCAAGTGGGTACGAATAAACATATATATATATATATATATTCACTGAAAAAACCATAGGTTTCAGGCACGTTATAATTTGAAATTAGCATTTAAAAAACCTTAGAAATTCACTGAAAAAACCATAGGTTTTAGGCACGTTATAGTTAGAAATTAGCATTTATAAAACCTTAGAAATTCACTGAAAAAACCATAGGTTTCAGGGACGTTATAGTTAGTTGGACATTTCACTCGCACAAAACCATAGAAATTCCGCCATTATAGTTAGTTCAGCTAACTATAACTCGCGCCCGCAATGCACTGCTGATGATGTCACATATTACATCATTCATGACATGGTCAGTGACATCACTGATGACATCACTGATGACATCTCAAATGACATCACTGATGACATCACTGATGACATCATCCATGTGAAAATCTGATGCACCTCCTCACACCCTAATATAACCTTTGATACACCCATCTGTAAAATACAGACTACCATTTTCGAAACTATCGACACACCAATACCAGTTAGTACATACGCACTCACTGATTCCTAGGTCTGCACACACATCCACTCATTCACCCATACAATCACTCATACATGCAGTCTACTCATCAATACGGCACTATCATATGCACTCACATACCTATACAGACACTCACACACTGCCACTCATCCATGGAGTTACTCACACACCTAGTCAGTCATACAAAGAATCAATCACACTCCCATTTACACACCTATACAGTTATACACACACCACCTCACTTATTCATACAGATACTAACACATACTTACACTCTTATACAATAACTAATACAAGCACACACTCATCCATACAGCCACTCTCATAATCACTCACTCTCACATATAGTCATCTATATACTCCAACACTCACATATACTGCCTTTCACATATGCAGTTACTCACACATATACCACTGAGACATCCATTCACTCACCAACACACCTTACACACACTCACCCCCATACAGCCCTTCACAGGTGCACTCTTGAACCCATACACCCAGTAAATCACCCAGTCACACATCTATGCACAGAGTCACACACCCTCCACCCACCCACACAGACACTCAGGCACCCATACAGATACTCAGACAACCAATCAATAACCCATATAGACCCTCATGTAGCTACTCACCAACCCATGCAGCCGCTTACACACCAACTGACAGACTGATACAGACTGTGCACATCTGTATCAGTCACTAACCCATACATTCAGTAAGACACGTTTAATCACTCACATATACAGTCAGTCACGCACCTACTAAATCATCCATTCAGACACTTATACACCCACTCATTCTTCAATACACCTTGGCTATATATATATATATATAAAACATAATTAAACTTTACAGAAACACACAGTCACTGGATGATGTCATCAGTGATGTCATGAGGATGTCATTTGAGATGTCATCAGTGATGTCATCAGTGATGTCACAGACCATGTCATGAATGATGTAATATTTGACTTCATCAGCAGTGTATTGCGGGCGCGAGTTATAGTTAGCTCAACTAACTATAACGGTCGGAATTTCTCTGGTTTTGTACGAGTGAAATGTCCAACTAACTATAACGTCCCTGAAACCTGTGGTTTTTCAGTGAATTTCTAAGGTTTTGTAAATGCTAATTTTTAACTATAACGTCCCTGAAACCTATGGTTTTTCAGTGAATTTCAAAGGTTTTTTAAATGCTAATTCTAACTATAACGTCCCTGAAACCTATAGTTTTTTCAGTGAATTTCAAAGGTTTTTTAAATGCTAATTTCTAACTACAACATAGCAGTCGCGTTTGCAGAGTGGTGGAGAAAGGTGAGCGTGGCCTCCGAACACCTCTTAGCAATCCCACTGTGTGAGATTTACTGGAGGTAACAGGAGGGGTAGTTAGCCCCCAACGTCAACCTTGGGGGCCAACTGCCCCTCCTATTACCTCCAGTAAGTCCCACACAGCAGGATTGCTAACTTCTCATACTAGGCCACGCCCCCTTTCTCCACCACTCTGCAAATGCCCCCCCTGTCGCGTTCTAAGTTGGGGGATTAATTCCCCTTGAATACTGAGGGTCCCTGGGGGCCAACTTGCCTGCCAGGTACCTCCAGTAAGCACCACAGAGCTGGATTGCAGAGAGGTGGACACAGGCCATGCCCCCTTTCTCCACCACTCTGCAAACGCGCCCCCTGGTGCGTTCTAAGTTGGGGGATTAATTCCCCTTGAATACTGAGGGTCCCTGGGGGCCTACTTGCCCACCAGGTACCTCCAGTAAGCTCCACAGAGCTCGATTGCAGAGAGGTGGACACAGGCCATGCCCCCTTTCTCCACCACTCTGCAAACGCACCCCCTGGCGCGTTCTAAGTTGGGGGATTAATTCCCCTTGAATACTGAGGGTCCCTGGGGGCCAACTAGCCCACCAGGTACCTCCAGTAAGTGCCAGTCCGTACTTTGCTTTTTAAAAGTAAGAGTACATTTATTAAACACACACACTACTCAATACTATGCACCAATTTACAAATATACATAAGCTGTTGGAATTACTTTGTGACATTGCATAACATCTCCACCCCTCCCACAGGGGGGTGGGGTCTAGTACCACCACTCCCATGTATGCACATCATCTTGCCCCCAATGCAGTTAGTTGAACATAACCTGGAGTGAGGGCCCTGCGCACTGGCACCATCCCAGTGGCGACCCACTCCCTTAACTCAACAAGCATTTAAAATAGGTAACCCATCCTTGGTGACACATGACCCTGAGCCTTCCCTACTGACCATGAAGTATACACCTCTACATCTTAAGGGCTAGCAGTCTGGGTTCTTCACCTAAGCGCAGCAGCAAGAATACATGTTTAAGCATCACTTTAGAATGACAGTACTCATCACATTTGTGGGTCATTAGAATGCATTGCAATTACAGCCCCTAAAGGCATCACAGCTGAAATCACAGGATTATGCATATACAGCCAGACACCCTAGCAGGAATGTCTGGCAACATAACCCCACTTTGCTTATGACATCACCTTACGCCGGAACTTCACATTACACATGTGACTTCCAGTCCTCCTAAAAAAGAAATAACCTTGGTCAATACACTCTACAGAAATAACATTAAAAATGCAGTTCTTGTGCAATTGCACCTCTTCATCTCCAGGGGATGCCCTTCTCTAGACATCCCCAACTCAGCCCTTCGTCCCTTGGCACCCCTCTCCATGCACCTCCAGCTGTAGAACAAAAGTTCCAGCCCAGGAGGTGTTTAAATGCTGGCTGAGCCCTTGAGGGGTTATTCTTTCAGATGCCCCATGAAACTTATGGGCGGACTGTTCTTCTTTGTGCTGGGGGAGGCTGCGTTGCTCCTGCAGCTCCCCCTGCACCTCTTTTCCCACATGAGGGTGACCCCCTCCTCTGGGGGCCACCAAGCACCAACACTGCACATTTCCAAATGCCTGGCAAGGCATTCTGGGGCGCTTCATGCTCCTTTTTATGAATATTTCATTAGCGGCTCTCCCGCTGTGCTGGGGAGAGCCCCGATGCAGCCGGCGGCCTCCCGCCGCTTCGACCGGCCTCGGTGGGGGGCCCGGTCCCACCCGGACCCCCAGGTAAGGGGACGCGGCTCGGGAGCCCACCCCCGGCCGCTCTGCTGGTTGTTGGGGGCCCGGTCCCACCCGGGCCCCTGGCTCCTCCTTCTCGTCCTCTTCGCGGGGCCCGGTCCCACCCGGGCCCTCCGCAGCTATGGCCCTTTGTAGAAGGGGGTGCAGCCTGGGGAGCCCACCCCCGGCTGCTTTGGCTGGCTCCGGGCCTGGCCCGCACTCTTGTGTGCAGCCACAGGAGCCAGCGCAGCTCTTCTGGTCTGCCTGCTCTGAGCGGGCAGACCCGGTGGCTTCAGCGGGACCGGCGGGTCTTCGGGGGAGTGCGACGGCACTCCCCCCACCTTCCTGCGCTTCGGGCCCGGGGATGGGGTCCCGGGCCCCCTCACCATCTTCACGGGGAGCGCGCCGGTGCTCCCCGACTTGCCACTTCTGCGGGGGCCAGGGTGGGCTCCTGGCACCCCGCACGAGCCTCCTCCACTTCTTCGGGGGCCCGGGGATGGGGTCCCGGGCCCCGCGCTCCCCGACGGTCAGCTTCGCGGGGGCGCGACGGCGCTCCCCAGGCTTTCATCTTCGCGGGGGGCGCGACGGCGCTCCCCGCCTCCATCACACACGGGGCCCGGAGGTGGGATCTCGGGCCCCTCCCCCTGCAACTCTTCACAGGCAGCGCGACGGCGCTCCCCGGCTCAGTTTTCAGCGGGGCCAGGGTGGGCTCCTGGCACCCCGTGGGGGCACCTTCACGGGGTGTGCGACGGCGCACCCCGGCTTTACTTCTTTTGGGGGCAGCCCCCGGGACCTGACCCACCCCGGGGGTTCATTCCAGATCGGCGGCGGAGCCCCACGTGCTTCGTCGTCGGTCCCATGAAAGGTCAAAGGTTACCTACCTTGCGGGGGCCATATCTCAGCCCCTAGAGGTCCGATCTTCTCCATTTTCGCGTCTTCTTGCTCCTGGTGGCGCTCCCCAGCCACTGGGAGCACTCTCCTTCACCCTCTGGGTCTCTGAGAGGGGGGATTCAGCAGGGAGCTGTCTTCACTGGCTCCCTGCGCCAGCCTTTCGCCTGCTCTTCTCCTGGGCCTCTCTTCTCCCTGCGCAGAGGCCCCTGCTTCTGCACCCTGGTCCTGGACTCTTCTCCTGGCGCTGTTCAGGATCCTGGGGGCAGTCAGGGGGTTCCTCCTTCCAACTGCCCATTGCGCCAGGCTCCAGCACCTTCCGCCTCTGCAGACCACACCCCAGAGAGAGCTTCTCTTCCTGTGCAAGCACTTTTTAAAAGTTGAGTAGGGGGCTGGCAGGAAGTCTCTGTGTGTCCTATCAAACAGCGACACATCACTTCACTGCCCCTGCTCCCTCCTTCCTGCCCAGCCTCTGGGTTTGTTCAAAATGGCGTCGTCCAGGGTCTCTTGCCACATGGTCTCTGAAAAAGCCCCCTTCCCCCCTCGCTGCCTTCCCTCCTTGGGGCAGCCTGGTGCCTGGCACCCAGTGATAGCTGCTGATGGATGAGCCTGTAGCTCCACCCATCTTCTCTTCCTTGTAGAGGAGGCCTTAGCTCGTGGAAGAAAGGTTATCAATCCATCCTGCTGAGGTCAGCCCTCAGCCAGGCCCTGGTTATGGCAGACTCAGAGAAATATGACATTTCTGGATGACCCAAAAGCAGTACAAATATGACTTTGGACTCTGCAGAATACTTCTTCTCACACCCGTTACAGTGGACTTTAGTGCGTGTCTGGAATCTGTAGGCCTTAGGAAAATGACACTAGCCCATGGGCTCCACTTCACCATAGGGGAATAATGAAGTGAAAAACACAGTAAAACACACTGACTTTCCCTGGCATGTTTCTTCCCAGTGTATAAAGCCTATTCCAGGTCACCACCCAATACTGCATAAGTCCTGCCACACCATTCACTTTGTAGCTGCTCCTGGACTGCGCACGCCAGGAATCTCCCCTGCTCAGCCCCTACACATGTGCACACGCATGTACACAGGTGTCTGCATGTAACCAGCCCGGTGCCCCTTACTCCAGCTGCTGCGCAGCGGCCTAGTCAAGCTAGGGGGACACCAGTAAAATCCACATGCAGTCTCTTTCATCATGAGTTCACTGTGGGTGAGTCCCAACTTATGAGGCTCTCCCACAGTAAAAGCTCAACAAATAGGTGCTCAAAAAGCGAAAAATCCGGGCGGCCCATAGTGTCAGAACCACCTTCTAACATCCTCACTATAGGTGGAAAGCACCAGGTGGTGTTTCAGCAAGCCACTTTGTTCAAGCAACGCTTTGAGCTGGGGGCACTGAGCCTGGTGTGGCGGTCGGACTGCCTCTGCTCCCCCACCGCCTTCTACCACAACTGCTGGATCCGGCGCTTCCCCGGCCTCCTCCTCGACCTGCAGTTGTCCCAGCGGAGGGGCGCGCAGGTGCTGCGGCTGTACTGGGAGAGCACGGCCTAGCAGTGCGGCCGGGCCTGCTGCCTCCTGAGAAACGGTGAGTCCGCTCTGCCCGGCTCTAGCGAACGGCGGCGGCCTGCTCTTTCCTTTTACACCTGGGAGATTTATTTATGCTTTCTTTGCTGCTTTAACAGAGATAAAGTAGCCGCAGAGTTCTCAACATACATTACCGGTTCCAGGATTCTCAGTCTGGGAAGGACATGAAAGCGTCTAGGTGGGCCATAAAGATGCGTGGGGGAAGCACCTGCTATATAAATAAGCATTGGCACACCTGTGCGTCCAGCTCCCTGCTGCTGCTGATCTGAGGCCCTCCTCCACCCGCAGGCTACCACCTGCGCCTCATCACTGGTGGCCAGTGGTAGGCCGTAGGTAGGTTCTTGTCGTTGTAAGCGTCACTGTTACTGTCTTTCCCCTCTATATTTGTGCCCCCACTGTTTTTCCACTGTTTTGCCCTTCCGTTCGGTGCCCCCACTGCTGTGACTGTTTTTCGTTCTGTGCCCCCACTGTTTTCCACTGTTTTTGCCCTTCTGTTCTGTGCCCCACTGCTGTGAGCTGTTTTTCGTTCTGTGCCCCCACTGCTTTTCCACTGTTTTTGCCCTTCCGTTCTGTGCCCCCACTGCTGTGACTGTTTTTCGTTCTGTGCCCCCACTGTTTTTCCACTGTTTTTGCCCTTCCGTTCTGTGCCCCCACTGCTGTGACTGTTTTTCGTTCTGTGCCCCCACTGCTTTTCCACTGTTTTTGCCCTTCCGTTCTGTGCCCCCACTGCTGTGACTGTTTTTCGTTCTGTGCCCCCACTGCTTTTCCACAGTTTTTGCCCTTCCGTTCTGTGCCCCCACTGCTGTGACTGTTTTTCGTTCTGTGCCCCCACTGTTTTTCCACTGTTTTTGCCCTTCCGTTCTGTGCCCCCACTGCTGTGACTGTTTTTCGTTCTGTGCCCCCACTGCTTTTCCACTGTTTTTGCCCTTCCGTTCTGTGCCCCCACTGCTGTGACTGTTTTTCGTTCTGTGCCCCCACTGTTTTTCCACTGTTTTTGCCCTTCTGTTCTGTGCCCCCACTGCTGTGAATGTTTTTCGTTCTGTGCCCCCACTGCTTTTCCACAGTTTTTTCCCTTCCGTTCTGTGCCCCCACTGCTGTGACTGTTTTTCGTTCTATGCCCCCACTGTTTTTCCACTGTTTTTGCCCTTCCGTTCTGTGCCCCCACTGCTGTGACTGTTTTTCGTTCTGTGCCCCCACTGTTTTTCCACTTTTTTTGCCCTTCTGTTCTGTGCCCCCACTGCTGTGACTGTTTTTCGTTCTGTGCCCCCACTGTTTTTCCACTGTTTTTGCCCTTCCGTTCTGTGCCCCCACTGCTGTGACTGTTTTTCGTTCTGTGCCCCTTTTGATTTCTCTACCCCTTCGCCCTCCCGTGTCCCGCCGCTGTGTCCCCTGCGGCCCGCCCCCCTCGCTGACCACTCGCTGCCCCTGCCTCCCAGCTGCTCCTCCCTCCCACCTCCCCATATATGGTGGCCGCGTGCAGTGGGCGCCCCGCTGGCGCGCCGAAGGCAAGCCCGTCAGCGGCCGTCCGCGCCTGGACCGCGCCCAGCGCCAGAACCCCTGGCCCCCGCATCCGCCACGAAGACCACCTCCGATACGACGCCAGCACCCTCATCGCTCTCAACCCAGGACGGACCTCCACCTGCTTCAAGGCCGCCCCGAAACGCACCCATGGTCCCTTCACCTGCCGGAACTGCAGCTTCACCTGCCTCGGAGAGCCCCAGACTCCCGCCAAGAAGGACCTCAACCATCTCCGGTGCATCCTACACCCGCTCCGCACGCAAACACGCAGTCGAGCTCTGGGACCTACTCGACACCTCATCACCGGACGTCGCCTTCCTGACAGAGACCTGGATGAGCAGATCCTCCGCACCCGACATCGCCATAGCCATCCCCGACGGCTACAAGATCACCGCACCAACGGAATCGGAGGAGGAATCGCCATCGTCCACAAAGACACCATCAGGGTCTCGAACAGCACCGACGACACTCTCAGCACCGCCGAACACATGCACTTCCAGATCCACACGGATCCCAACACCACCGTAAGAGGCACCCTCATCTACAGACACCCCGGACCCCGACCCCAGTTCAGCGACTCCATCGCCGACTTCATCAGCATGCACGCCCTGACCTCCACCGACTACATCCTCCTCGGAGACCTGAACTTTCACCTGGAGAACAACAACGACAGCAACTCCTCCACCCTGATCGACAACCTCGCCAACCTCGGACTGAAACAGCTCGTCACGACGCCGACCCACATCGCCGGACACACGCTCGACGCCATCTTCTCCTCAAGCTCCCATGTCTCCTTCAGCCACACCTCCGAACTCACCTGGACCGACCACCACTGCATCCACTTCACCTTCCGGAAACCCGCCGTACACCACCGCACCCTACAGATCCCCCGCAGATGCTGGAGCAAAGTCACCAAAGACCAACTCCAGACAAACCTCGCACTCAGCCCACCCAACGACCCCTCCAACGCCGACACCGCCGCCCGCAATCTCAGACGATGGATGGATGACTGCGCCAACACCTTACCCCCGCTGAAAAAACCAGCCTACAAAGACACCAGCAAGAGAGCCAGCTGGTTCACCCCAGAACTCCTAGCATCCAAGCGCACCTGCTGGAAACTGGAGAACAAATGGCACAGCGAGAAGACGCCGGACAGCCGCGCAGCCCACAAAGACGCCATCCGCAACCACCATCACCTCATCAGGTCCGCCAAGAGGACCTCCTTCAAAGACCGCCTCGACAACAACGCACACAACAGCAAGGAGCTCTTCAGCATCGTGAAGGAACTCTCCAACCCCAGCTCCAACGCCAACGACATCCCGCCGTCGCAAGCCCTGTGTGATTCCCTCGCCACCTTCTTCCACCGCAAGATCGCCGACATCCACGACAGCTTTGAATCCCGGACGACCCCAACAGGCCCCGACACATCAGACCCACCGCACCCCATCGACCACGACCCCCTGACAGCCTGGGTCAACGTGAACACCGAGGACACAATCAAGACCATGGGCACAATCCACTCCGGCTCCCCAACAGACCCTTTTCCACACCACATCTTCAACAAAGCCGGCAGCTCCATCGCACCCCACCTGCGCAACGTCATCAACCTCTCCTTCGAGACCGCGACTTCCCAGAGAGCTGGAAACACGCCGAGATCAACGCCCTACTCAAAAAACCCAAGGCGGACCCGAGCGACCTCAAGAACTTCCGGCCCATCTCCCTGCTTCCATTCCCAGCTAAGGTCATCGAGAAGATCGTCAACAGACAGCTCACCCGCTACCTCGAAGATAACAGCATCCTGGACCCCTCCCAGTCAGGATTCCTCAGCAACCACAGCACCGAGACCGCCCTCATCGCCGCCACAGACGACATCAGGATCCTGCTGGACAACGGCGAGACGGCGGCCCTCATCCTCCTGGACCTCTCCGCCGCCTTCGACACTGTCTGCCACCGCACACTACGCACACGCCTCCCACGACGCAGGGATCCGAGACAAGGCCCTGGATTGGACCACCTCCTTCCTTTCCGGCAGAACCCAGAGCGTCCGCCTCCCCCCATTCCGATCCGAAGCCTCCGAGATCATCTGCGGCGTACCCCAGGGATCTTCCCTCAGCCCGACACTGTTCAAGATCTACATGGCTCCACTCGCACGCATCGCCCGACAGCATGACCTCAACATAATCTCCTACGCCGACGACACTCAACTGATCCTCTCCCTCACCAAGGACCCCCTCACCGTCAAATCCAACCTCCACGAAGGAATGAAAGCCGTCGCCGACTGTAGGAGAGTAGGATCTGCTTCACAGGGGTACCCCCACTTTTTGCTGATACTTCACTGGTTTTCGACATTAGTCTGGCTGGGGCCCTGCTATTCAGAACCCCAGCCTAGCTGTTTCCTCTTTAAAAGGGTATCCATGTGCCTTAGGCACATCTCTGATTGGGATCTGGAGTGCCCTTGTAAGTCCCTAGTATATGGTATACTATGTACCAAGGGCATAGGTACCTCAGAGGCCTGCCAGGGGCTGCAGCATATATTATGCCACCCCTGGTAGGCCATCCAAACTGACACCACAGGTCTGCTACTGCAGCCTGGGTAAGGTGGTGCATGCACCCCTTGCTGTGGTATAGGTTACCTATATCACTAAATGCATACACACATATAAACCTATAAGTCACTCCTAAGGCAGGCCTTATCAATCCTAAAGGCAGAGTGCATGGTTTCTCTGTGAGAGGGTGCCCCTGCATGAGCAGGGCCCCTCTGCAGCGTTCGGAGACCATCTCTGATGCTGTTTGTAGTGCAGCCTGACCATATACTCTTAAACGCATTATATCCTCGCGGTAAAATGCTAACTATGGAATGGCTGCACCGAAACATGTCGTGTTTGGTGTCAAACATCTTGGAATACTACCCCCCGCCAATTCTGGCGGCGGGGGTAGCATTCCACCCTTCTAGAGGGAAAGGCATGTTAACTCTGACGAGTCCGGTAACTTCTTTCCAGAGCCTGGCATCACAAAATGGATGCTACTGCCACAGACACGAGTCTGGCCTCCTGCTGCTGGACGAAACTCCGGCAGGGGAGGCCTGGACAATAGGTTTCCTGTCCCAGGGAGGTGTGACCACCTCCCCAGACAGGACAAAGTGTATTGGGGCTGGGCGGGAGCACTTTCGGGTGCTTTGAAGTCCTGCACTGGGGGCACATTTGGTGTCCCTGTGCATACCCCAGTTCAAACCGGATCAGGGGCTTGCAGCCCCTGCTTTGGCGCGAACTGGACAAAGGGAAAGGGGTGTAGCCACCCCTCTGCCCTGACCCACCCATAGGTGGGGCCACAGAGTAGTCCATCCCCTATTTTTGGAATAAAGGTAGGAACCCAGTCCTTAGGACTTTAGATTATACCTGGACGAAACTCTGAAACAGAATCCTGGACCTTCGACGCTCTACTCACGATTAGAGGACTGAAGAATCTCCCTTGGGGTCAAGGAGTGACTCCCCTGCTTGGCAGGCACCAAAGAAGCATCTGTCCGGTTCGCATCACTGAAGCTCCCGTCGGACGCCGAAGTCATCGCATCACCAGAGGTGGATTCTCAGACTTCCCCGAGGCTACCCTGAGTCCCCAGCAAAGCTGAGGCCCGTGGCTATCGTGGGTAACGTGAGACCGTGACCCCTGGACACCGAGCACACTTGCAAGTGCACCATCTTCTGGGTCTCCCAAGAAGTCGTGCTTTGGGCTCCGAGTAGCCCTAGCCTCCAGCACCACCTGCACCGAAGATCACTGGCCCCCACTCCACGAGTGTCCTGTAAGCCAGCTCCACGTGCGGCGTCACGAGGCTCCTTCGCGGTCGCTAGCCCGTTGGCTAGTAGCCCTTACCGAAGGCCAATCTTTTCTTTACTTGGCAGTCTGGTTGCTCCAGGCCTGCCCTCACTTACCCTTGCTGGGTGAGTTCCCCAGACCTTGCTGGTCTGCACCATCGACGATCTTCAGCTACATCGAGACTTGCCGTTGCCAAGGCTTGTTGGGTCCAATCTGGTCGCCGACACCGCAGCACTCGACAGACATCGTGTACCAGCCCGAATCCTGCTCCTGGTCGCCGACAACGCCTCCTGGACCTCGTGGCTGCAGAAACGAGACGACCGTCAACGCACCTGAAGCACTCGACATCGGTGGGCATCCGTCCATCACCTCCCTGGTCACTGGCTAGTGACCCAGACTCTGTCCCCTCTGCTTTCAGGTTCTTCAGAACTCCGATCCACTCTTGGATCCACCCGGACACTTTTCTCCTGGTCGCCAGCAGCACTTTGCAGCAGATCGCCATAAGAACCGACGACGAAACCCGACCCCGAAAGGCACCTATGCACCCGGCTTCCCTGGGTGAGGTAACACGAGTACTCCGGTGCTCCCGTGGGTAGAGACTCTTCAAAGTCCTAGATCTCAAAGGGTTTTGTCCTAGTCCTCTTTAAAGTGTCCCTTTCCTCTATTTTTCCGATCCCGACTTTCTCCATAGAAGTTAACGGCGTATCGCGGTTGTGTATTTACACTGCACGCGTCTCCCGTGGGTCCCCTGTGTCACTACCTTGGGTGGTTCCTTGTGGTCCAAGCACTTCTAGAGGCTCTAGGCCTAGTGTCTAGTTCAGTCGTGGTTCGCATACCACTTTATTGGTATATGGTTTGGTACGCCCCTAGGGCCCAAACGTGTATTTGTGCTATTACTGTGATTTAAGATCTTATAACCTATGTACTTCGAACTCTAGCCTCATAAAGAGACTAGAGGGGTGTGTTTAGTAATAAATACATATATTTTGAATATATACCTGGTGTGGTGCTCTTTCATTTGGTCACTCAAGAGATTATAGACTGGTAAAACAAGCTGCTTTACATTCCTTCAAGACTTAGCCTGAAGGCTGCTCTCCACAGCTACCACTAGGATAGCTTTCAATAAGGTTGTCTTTAACCTACCTACCATAAGAGTCGATTTGGACTGGTGCAAGGTGCCCACTATAATTAGTGGACAGCATATGCCAGGCCAACTTCTCACATTGGTGTGCAGCGTGTGGGATTCCAGCTTGCTATTGTTTTACCAGATAATCTCAATTGAATTGATCAACTGAAAACCACTAAAGGTACCTAAGGTACATATAATTTAAGCTTAGAATATCAGTAAGTTCTACTGAACTTAGAGTTGTGTGTTAAGGGATAGCACAACCCTTTCTACAACTCAAGAGAGTTTAGTAGGCCACACTAGAGTAGGTAGTGCATACACCACACCACACTAGTAATGTCTTTAAAAGCAGGATCCAAAGATGCCCTGCAGGAAGCCATTGAGCTTCCCCCTCCAAGTATGACACACTCCCATTCTTGGAACTGAGAGCTTTGTGTAACGTGAGGAAATTAAGGACAGGCCAAAGTCCCACCACCCAACACCTCCAGGAGTTGTTGGTGGCTTATGATCTTAGTAAGTCTTCAGAGACTGAAGGGGTAGGAGCAGAGGGTGGGCCAGCAGATGAGGAAGGGACCAGGGGTACTACTACCCCCAGCCCCCCTCTGAAACTGACCAGGAGGGTGACAATGACCCTGACCTGGAAAACCCAATCCCTTCTGGGGAAGATGAAGATGAGGATCTGGAGAACCACACCTTTGTCCCCCCAGGAAGGATTATGAGTGTGCTCAGAAAGTCTAGGTCTCCTTCTCAGGAGTCTAACCACTCTGGCACCTCAATAGGGAGCTCTGTTTCTTCTCACAGGAGGGAATCCTCTCATGAGAGAAGAAAGAGACTGGTCCAGTATGAGGAAACTCAACTGGAGATCAGGAAGAAGCAATTGGCTTTAGATAGAGAGTCCCTAGATCTCCTTAAAGAGAGAAGAAAGTTGGGACTAGAGTCCCATGGTGGCAGCCATATCCCTAGAGATAGGGAAAGGTCCTATGACCATAGGAACCTGAGCAAGATTGTCCCTCCCTACCAGAGTGGGGATGATATCCACAAATGGATAACTGCTTTAGAGAGGGCCTGTAAGGTACAGAAGGTCCCTCAGGAGCAGTGGGCAGCAATCTTGTGGCTCTCCTTTGCTGACAAAGGTAGAGACAAGCTCCTCACTGTTAGAGAGGAGGATGCTGACAATTACAAGGTCTTGAAGAGTGCTCTTATTGATGGGTTTGGCCTAACCACTGAACAGTACAGGTTGAAGTTCAGAGACACCCAAAAAGCACAGACTCAAGACTGGGTAGACTATGTGGATTGTTCTGCCAAGGCTCTGGAAGGCTGGTTGATGGGCAGTAAGGTGTGTGACTTCTCAGGATTGTATAATCTGATAATGAGGGAGCAGATTCTTAATAACTGTCAAAACCAGCTGTTGCATCAGTACCTGGTTGACTCTGATCTGACCTCTCCCCAAGAATTGGGAAAGAAGGCAGACAAATGGGTCAGAACCAGGGTGAAGCAGAAGGTACAGAACCAAGGTGGGGAAACCAAGAAGCAAGATGCTAAGAACTCTGACAAGGGTGGGGAGAAGGGTAAAGATCAAAAGTCTTCATCAGGCCCCCAAAAATCTTCTTCTGGTGGGGATTCCCAGTCTACCAAGGGTAAAGGCCAAAGAAAACCATGGTGCAAGGTCTGTAAGCAAAAGACCCACTGGACCAGTGATTGCACCAAGTCCAAAGACTCCAGTCCAGCATCCACCAATGCCCCTAAGGCACCTGTTCCCCCTAGTACAGTTGGTGGAAGTGCTCCAGCAAAGGGTTTAGTAGGGTTCACCCTGGGAACTGAGTTGGGCTCTGACTTAGTCAGGGAGCTGACTCAGGCTGTGTTAGTCTGTGATGGAGGCATGGATGTGACCTCCACTGTGAGTCCCAGTAATCTGGGCAAGTACAGACAACAGCCTTTAATCAATGGACGAGAGGCTTTGGCATTTAGGGACACAGGGGCAAGTGTCACAATGGTGACACAAGACCTTGTGCTACCTGGGCAAGTTATACTTGGTGAAATGTACCAAGTGACCAATGCTAGCAATGTCAGAACAGACCATACTCTGGCAGTTGTTAACTTCTCCTGGGGAGGGGTAACTGGCCTTAAGAAGGTTGTGGTAAGTGCAAACCTACCAGTCGAATGCTTGCTTGGCAATGACTTAGAGACTTCTGCTTGGGCAGAAGTGGAGCTCAGGACCCATGCAGAAATGCTGGGGATCCCTGCAGATGTGTTTGCTGTGACCAGGTCACAAGCTAAACTGTCTAAAACTGAACAGGCCTTGGATTCTGAAAGAATGGACCAAGTGCCTTCCAAGAGGAGGAGTAGTAGGGTTAAGGCAGTGCCTTCCCCTTGGCTCAGGAGGAAGATCAGTCCCTTGAGGGGGATGATCTCAGCCCTGAAGAAGGAACTGTCCCAGAGGAACTTGAGCCTGACCAGGTTGAGTTCTTGGGGACAGGGGGACCTTCTAGGGCAGATCTGAGCCAGGAGCAGCAGAGCTGCCCCTCCCTTGAACCCCTCAGACAGCAAGCTGCTGCTGAGGCTGCTGGGAAAGCTAGTGGTCCCCATACAGTGTATTGGGATGATGGACTCCTGTACTCAGAGAGTAGAGACCCCAAGCCTGGTGCTACCAGGAGGTTGGTAATACCTTTGAAGTTCAGGGGCTTCCTATTGACCCTAGCCCATGATATTCCCTTAGCAGGACACCTGGGCCAGAACAAGACTTGGGACAGAATTGTCCCTCACTTTCACTGGCCCCACATGTCTGAAGACAGTAAGGAGTTTTGTCGCTCCTGTGTAACCTGCCAAGCCAGTGGCAAAGCAGGTGGCACTACAAAGGCCCCCCTGATACCACTACCTGTGGTGGGGGTGCCCTTTGAGAGGGTAGGGATTGACATTGTTGGTCCCATGGATCCCCAAACAGCATCTGGGCACAGATTTATACTGGTGGTAGTGGATCATGCCACCAGGTATCCAGAGGCTATACCCCTTAGGACCACTACAGCACCTGTGGTGGCAAGGGCCCTCCTGGGAATTTTCTCAAGAGTGGGCTTTCCTAAGGAGGTGGTATCAGACAGGGGTGCAAACTTCATGTCTGGGTACTTAAAGGCAATGTGGAAGGAGTGTGGGGTTACTTATAAGTTCACCACACCCTATCACCCACAATGCAATGGTTTAGTTGAGAGATTCAACAAAACCTTGAAGGGCATGATTAAAGGGCTCCCAGAAAAGCTTAGGCGTAGATGGGACATACTCTTGCCCTGCCTTTTATTCGCATATAGGGAGGTGCCTCAGAAGGGGGTTGGTTACAGCCCTTTTGAACTTCTGTTTGGCCACCCTGTGAGGGGTCCACTGTGCTTGGTGAAGGAAGGATGGGAGTTACCTCTCAAGCCCCCAAAGCAAGATATAGTGGACTATGTACTTGGTCTCCGCTCCAGGATGGCTGAGTACATGAAAAAGGCAACCAAAAACCTTGAGGCTAGCCAGGAACTTCAAAAGGCCTGGCATGACCAAAAGGCTGTCCTAACTGTTTACCAGCCAGGACAGAAGGTGTGGGTGTTGGAGCCAGTGGCCCCAGCAGCTCTCCAAGACAAATGGAGTGGACCCCACACTATTGTTGAGCAGAAGGGTGAGGTCACTTACTTAGTAGACCTGGGAACACCCAGGAGTCCCCACAGGGTTCTCCATGTCAACAGACTTAAGCCATATGTGGACAGGGCAGACATGGGCTTGCTCATGGCTACTGATGAAGGGCAGGAGGAAGAGAGTGACCCACTCCCTGACCTGCTCTCACAGAACCCTGACGATGGGTCAGTTGATGGTGTAGCCTTGTCAGGCAGCCTCACTACCCAGCAACAAACTGATTGCAGGCAAGTCCTCAATCAGTTTAGACATATGTTTTCACTGACACCCAGTCAGACCACCTGGTGCACTCATGAAGTGGACACTGGGGACAGTCTGCCTATTAAAAACAAGATTTATAGGCAACCTGACCATGTCAGGGACTGTATCAGGACTGAAGTCCAGAAGATGTTGGAATTGGGAGTGATTGAGCCCTCAGATAGCCCTTGGGCTAGTCCAGTAGTCCTAGTACCTAAACCTCACACCAGTGGTGGGAAAAGAGAGATGAGGTTTTGTGTAGACTACAGGGGCCTCAATGCAGTCACTAGGACTGATGCCCATCCAATACCCAGGGCAGATGAGCTCATAGATACTTTGGCCTCTGCCAAATATCTCAGCACATTTGACCTAACAGCTGGCTACTGGCAGATCAGACTAGCTGATGCTGCAAAGCCCAAAACAGCATTTTCAACCCCTAGTGGGCATTATCAATTTGTGGTGATGCCCTTTGGTCTGAAAAATGCACCTGCCACTTTCCAGAGGTTGGTGAACACAGTTCTCACAGGACTGGAGGCCTATAGTGCAGCTTATCTAGATGATATTGCTGTCTTTAGCTCCACCTGGGAGGATCACCTGGTCCACCTCAGGAATGTTTTACAGGCCCTGCAAAAGGCAGGCCTGACTATCAAGGCCACTAAGTGCCAGATAGGGCAGAGTCAGGTTGTGTACCTGGGCCACCTTGTGGGTGGAGGCCAGGTTCAACCTTTGCAGAGCAAGATCCAGACCATCATGGACTGGACTGCTCCCACTACCCAGACTCAGGTGAGAGCCTTCTTAGGCCTGACTGGGTACTATAGGAGATTTGTCAAGGGGTATGGATCAATAGTGACACCCTTGAATGACTTAACTTCTAAAAAAATGCCCAAGAAGGTTCAGTGGACAGTTAGCTGTCAAAAGGCATTTGATGACCTCAAGCAGGCCATGTGCACTGCTCCAATTCTGCAGAGTCCTGATTACTCCAAGAAGTTCATTGTTCAAACTGATGCATCTGAATTGGGGGTAGGGGCTGTACTGTCACAATTGAATGAAGAAGGTCAGGATCAGCCAGTAGCTTTTATTAGCAGAAGGCTGACCCCTAGAGAGAAACGTTGGTCAGCCATAGAGAGGGAGGCCTTTGCTGTGGTCTGGGCTCTGAAGAAGTTGAGGCCATACTTGTTTGGTACACACTTCCTGGTTCAGACAGACCATAAGCCCCTCTTATGGCTAAAACAAATGAAGGGTGAAAACCCCAAACTGCTTAGGTGGTCCATTTCCCTACAGGGGATGGACTTTACAGTGGAACATAGGCCTGGGAGTAACCATGCGAATGCAGATGGACTCTCTAGGTATTTCCACTTAGAACATGAAGACTTAACTGGGCAAGGTTAGTTTAATGTCCCTACGTTTGGGGGGGGTTGTGTAGGAGAGTAGGATCTGCTTCACAGGGGTACCCCCACTTTTTGCTGATACTTCACTGGTTTTCGACATTAGTCTGGCTGGGGCCCTGCTATTCAGAACCCCAGCCTAGCTGTTTCCTCTTTAAAAGGGTATCCATGTGCCTTAGGCACATCTCTGATTGGGATCTGGAGTGCCCTTGTAAGTCCCTAGTATATGGTATACTATGTACCAAGGGCATAGGTACCTCAGAGGCCTGCCAGGGGCTGCAGCATATATTATGCCACCCCTGGTAGGCCATCCAAACTGACACCACAGGTCTGCTACTGCAGCCTGGGTAAGGTGGTGCATGCACCCCTTGCTGTGGTATAGGTTACCTATATCACTAAATGCATACACACATATAAACCTATAAGTCACTCCTAAGGCAGGCCTTATCAATCCTAAAGGCAGAGTGCATGGTTTCTCTGTGAGAGGGTGCCCCTGCATGAGCAGGGCCCCTCTGCAGCGTTCGGAGACCATCTCTGATGCTGTTTGTAGTGCAGCCTGACCATATACTCTTAAACGCATTATATCCTCGCGGTAAAATGCTAACTATGGAATGGCTGCACCGAAACATGTCGTGTTTGGTGTCAAACATCTTGGAATACTACCCCCCGCCAATTCTGGCGGCGGGGGTAGCATTCCACCCTTCTAGAGGGAAAGGCATGTTAACTCTGACGAGTCCGGTAACTTCTTTCCAGAGCCTGGCATCACAAAATGGATGCTACTGCCACAGACACGAGTCTGGCCTCCTGCTGCTGGACGAAACTCCGGCAGGGGAGGCCTGGACAATAGGTTTCCTGTCCCAGGGAGGTGTGACCACCTCCCCAGACAGGACAAAGTGTATTGGGGCTGGGCGGGAGCACTTTCGGGTGCTTTGAAGTCCTGCACTGGGGGCACATTTGGTGTCCCTGTGCATACCCCAGTTCAAACCGGATCAGGGGCTTGCAGCCCCTGCTTTGGCGCGAACTGGACAAAGGGAAAGGGGTGTAGCCACCCCTCTGCCCTGACCCACCCATAGGTGGGGCCACAGAGTAGTCCATCCCCTATTTTTGGAATAAAGGTAGGAACCCAGTCCTTAGGACTTTAGATTATACCTGGACGAAACTCTGAAACAGAATCCTGGACCTTCGACGCTCTACTCACGATTAGAGGACTGAAGAATCTCCCTTGGGGTCAAGGAGTGACTCCCCTGCTTGGCAGGCACCAAAGAAGCATCTGTCCGGTTCGCATCACTGAAGCTCCCGTCGGACGCCGAAGTCATCGCATCACCAGAGGTGGATTCTCAGACTTCCCCGAGGCTACCCTGAGTCCCCAGCAAAGCTGAGGCCCGTGGCTATCGTGGGTAACGTGAGACCGTGACCCCTGGACACCGAGCACACTTGCAAGTGCACCATCTTCTGGGTCTCCCAAGAAGTCGTGCTTTGGGCTCCGAGTAGCCCTAGCCTCCAGCACCACCTGCACCGAAGATCACTGGCCCCCACTCCACGAGTGTCCTGTAAGCCAGCTCCACGTGCGGCGTCACGAGGCTCCTTCGCGGTCGCTAGCCCGTTGGCTAGTAGCCCTTACCGAAGGCCAATCTTTTCTTTACTTGGCAGTCTGGTTGCTCCAGGCCTGCCCTCACTTACCCTTGCTGGGTGAGTTCCCCAGACCTTGCTGGTCTGCACCATCGACGATCTTCAGCTACATCGAGACTTGCCGTTGCCAAGGCTTGTTGGGTCCAATCTGGTCGCCGACACCGCAGCACTCGACAGACATCGTGTACCAGCCCGAATCCTGCTCCTGGTCACCGACAACGCCTCCTGGACCTCGTGGCTGCAGAAACGAGACGACCGTCAACGCACCTGAAGCACTCGACATCGGTGGGCATCCGTCCATCACCTCCCTGGTCACTGGCTAGTGACCCAGACTCTGTCCCCTCTGCTTTCAGGTTCTTCAGAACTCCGATCCACTCTTGGATCCACCCGGACACTTTTCTCCTGGTCGCCAGCAGCACTTTGCAGCAGATCGCCATAAGAACCGACGACGAAACCCGACCCCGAAAGGCACCTATGCACCCGGCTTCCCTGGGTGAGGTAACACGAGTACTCCGGTGCTCCCGTGGGTAGAGACTCTTCAAAGTCCTAGATCTCAAAGGGTTTTGTCCTAGTCCTCTTTAAAGTGTCCCTTTCCTCTATTTTTCCGATCCCGACTTTCTCCATAGAAGTTAACGGCGTATCGCGGTTGTGTATTTACACTGCACGCGTCTCCCGTGGGTCCCCTGTGTCACTACCTTGGGTGGTTCCTTGTGGTCCAAGCACTTCTAGAGGCTCTAGGCCTAGTGTCTAGTTCAGTCGTGGTTCGCATACCACTTTATTGGTATATGGTTTGGTACGCCCCTAGGGCCCAAACGTGTATTTGTGCTATTACTGTGATTTAAGATCTTATAACCTATGTACTTCGAACTCTAGCCTCATAAAGAGACTAGAGGGGTGTGTTTAGTAATAAATACATATATTTTGAATATATACCTGGTGTGGTGCTCTTTCATTTGGTCACTCAAGAGATTATAGACTGGTAAAACAAGCTGCTTTACATTCCTTCAAGACTTAGCCTGAAGGCTGCTCTCCACAGCTACCACTAGGATAGCTTTCAATAAGGTTGTCTTTAACCTACCAACCATAAGAGTCGATTTGGACTGGTGCAAGGTGCCCACTATAATTAGTGGACAGCATATGCCAGGCCAACTTCTCACACCGACTGGATGAAGTGCAGCCGACTTAAGCTGAACACAGACAAGACGGAGATCCTCATCCTCGGCTCCAACCCATCAGCCTGGGACAACTACTGGTGGCCCTCGTCACTAGGGGCACCCCCGACACCAACCGACCACGCACGCAACCTGGGAGTCATCCTCGACTCAATGCTCACCATGACCAAGCAAGTCAACGCAGTCTCCTCCTCCTGCTTCAACACCCTCCGCATGCTCCGCAAGATCTACAGGTGGATCCCGACAGACACGAGAAGAACAGTCACCCAGGCCCTCGTCGGCAGCAGACTCGACTACGGAAACGCCCTCTACGCAGGAGCCCCGACCAAGCTCATCAAACGACTGCAAAGAATCCAAAATGCCTCTGCACGCCTGATCCTCGACATTCCACGCCACAGCCACATCACCCCCCACCTGAAAAACCTGCACTGGCTCCCCGTCGACAAGAGAATCTCCTTCAAACTCCTGATCCATGCACACAAGACACTCCACAAAACCGGCCCAGCCTACCTCAACAGTCGACTCTCCTTCTACGTTCCCAACCGTCAGCTCCGCTCCGCCGACCTCTCCCTGGCCACCGTCCCGCGCATCTGGAGAACCACCACCGGAGGCAGATCCTTCTCTCACCGCGCCGCCAAGATCTGGAACACCCTTCCCCTCAACCTACGACAGACCCAAGACCTGCTGACCTTCAGGAGACGACTCAAGACCTGGCTATTCGACCAGTAGCGGCAACACCCCCCCTCCTCTCCCTCAGCGCCTTGAGACCCTCGCGGGTAAGTAGTGCGCTTTACAAATCTTGTGATTGATTGATTGATTGATTGGAGCAGCTTAATTTTGGCTCCATCCTTACACGTCACAGACTTATAATGACAATGTGCAGTTAGCACTCTGTGTACTCAGTGTGATTAATTAATATTAATAAAGAATGGAGATTCAAATGTATTTCAGTGTGTTCTATGATAGAACAGTAGAAACAAATAATGTGTGCATACTAATGTTTAATTCTCATAAAATTGTAGTTCTCACCCATAGCTTTACGAATGTTTTAAGATGTAACCCTTAGTCAAAAGTTAATACATATGTAACCAGGATTAGTTGTATAAAGTATATTCATATTGCTGCATTGGTTTGTGACCATATTGTAGGAGAGTAGGATCTGCCTCTTATGGTTACCCCCACTTTTTGCTGATGCTTCACTGTTTTTAGACTTTAGTCTGGCTGGGGCCCTGCTATCCAGGACCCCAGCCTAGCTGCTTTCTCTCTAAATGGATTCCTAGTACCTTAGATACACTTCAGATTGGATTCTGGGGTGCCCTTATAAGTCCCTAGTATATGGTATACTATGTACCCAGGGCATAGGTACCCCAGAGGCCTGCCAGGGGCTGCAGCATGTATTATGCCACCCCTGGAAGGCCCTCCAAAATGACAACACAGGACTGCTACAGCAGCCTGAGTGAGGTGGTGCATGCACCCCTTACTGAGATATAGGTTCACTATATCTCACCCTATCACTGCACATATACACCTATCAGTCACCCCTATGGCAGGCCTTATCAATCCTGAAGGCAGGGTGCTTGGTTTTATGTGAGAGGGTGCCCCTGCATGAGCAGAGCCCCTCTGCAGCCTTCGGAATCTCCTCTCCGGGGTTGTCTGTGGTGCAGCCTGACCATATACTCTTAAGTGCATTATATCTTAAACGGTAAATGCTAACTTTGGGATGGCTGCACGGAAACATGTCGTGTTTGGTGTCAAACACCTTGGAATCATACCTCCACACCAGTAACTGGTGTGGGAGTATGATCCCACCCTTCTAGAGGGAGAGACATGACAGCACCGGTATACCCGGTACCAGCTAAACAGAGCCCTGGCATCACAAAATGGATGCTGCAGCCACAGACACGAGTCTGACCTCCCACTGCTGACCGAAACTCCGGCAGGGGAGGTCTGGACAATAGGTTTCCTGTCACAGGGAGGTGTTACCACCTCCCAGTCAGGCTTTAGTGTATTGGGGCTGGGTGGGTGCACTCTCTGAGTGCTTTGAAGTCCTGCACTGGGGGCACATTTGGTGTCCTCGTGCATACCCCAGTTCAAACCGGTTGCAGGGGCTGCCAGCCCCTGCTCTGGCGTGAAACTGGACAAAGGAAATGGGTGTAGCCACCCCTCTTTCCAAACCCTCCCATAGGTGGGTCCCCAGAGTTAGTCCAACCCCTTTCTTAGGTATAAGTAAGGAACCCCTGGCAACAGGACTTTAGATATCCCTGGACGAAACTCTGCAACTGAATCCTGGAACTTCGATGCTCTACTAAAGACTAGAGGACTGAAGAAATCTCCCTTGGGGTCAAGGAGTGACTCCCCTGCTTGGCAGGCACCAACAAAGCATTTGCCGGTCTGCATCTCCGAAGCTCCCGCCGGACTCCGAAATACCTGCAGCCCAGGAAGAGGATTTCCAGACTTCTCAGAGGCCGACCCGAGTCCCCAGCAAAGCTGAGACCCGCAGCCCTCACGAGTGATGTGGAACCGGAACTCCTGGACACCGTGCACATTTGCTAGTGCATTGACTTCTCGACGTCTCTTGAAGTCTTACTTTGGGTTACTTGTAGCCCAGTCCCCGAGCACCATTTGCACCGAAGATTGTGAGCCTACACTCCATGAGTGTTCAGTGGGCCCGCTTCTTGCATTTCCGCTTGAGGCACCTTTGCGATCTCTGGTCTGTCAACTGGTGGGTCCCTGTGAAGGCAACTCTGATTTTATTTGGGTTTTCCTGGTTGCTCCAGACGTGCCCTGACTCCCCACCAAGTGGTGAGTCCCTCAATCCTTGCTGGTCTGCCCCGAAGCATCTTTCTCCTTTCTGCATGGGTTGCTGTTGCCAAGGCTTGTTGTGTTCAATCCGGACACCAATGCTGCAGCACTCGACATCCTTTATCGGACAGCTCGAATCCAGCTCCTGGTTGCATCGACATCTCTGGGGCCTCGTGGCTGAGGAGTCAAGCTTCACCTCTTTCACCTGAAACACCCGACATCAGTGGGCATCCGCCTATCGTGCCCGTGGTCACTGGCAAGTGACCCAGACTCTGTCCCCTCTGCTTTCAGGTTCTTCTCATCTCCGATCCAGGCTTGGATCTCTTCGGACATTTCGCATCTTCCCGGCAGCAGCACTTCTTCGCAGGCTGCCATCGAAATCGACGACGCGACCCGACACCATTCGACACCTATGCACCCGGCTTCCCTGGGTGAGGTAACTCGAGTACTCCGGTGCTCCCGAGGGTGGTAACCCTAGAACTGTCTAAGTCCAAGAGGGTTTTGTCCTAGTCCATTTCTAAGTGTCCTTAAACTCTAAAACTCTGACCGTGACTTTCCCATAGACTTTAACGGAGCTCGCGGCTGTGTTCACACACTGCACACAGCCCCCGTGGGTCCCCTGTGACACTACCTTAGGTGGTTCCTTGGGGTCCCAGCGATTCTACAGGCTCTAGGCCTTGTGTTTTCTTTAGTCGTGGTTTTTATACCACTTTCTTAATATATGGTTTGGCACGCCCCTAGGGCTAATCGTATATTGTGCTAATTTACTGTGCTATTTGACTTGTAACTTGTGTACTTTGACCTCTAGCCTCATAAAGAGACTAGTGGGTAGTGTTTAGTAATAAATACATATATTTTATATATACCTGGTGTGGTTCTCCTTTCATTTGGTCATTCATGAGATTATAGACTGGTAAAACAATTAGCTTTACACTCCTTCAAGACTTAGCCTGAAGGCTGCTCTCCATAGCTACCACTAGGATAGCTTTCAATAAAGGTTGACTTTAAACCTATCATCAATAAAGGTCGTTTGGACTGGTGCAAGGTGCCCACTAGAACTAGTGGACAGCATATGCCAGGCCAACTTCTCACATTGGTGTGCAGCGGTTGGATTCAAGCTTGCCTTTGTTTTACCAGATAATCTCAAGTGTATGACTAACTGAAAACCACTAAAGGTACCAGAGGTACATATAAATTCAAGCTTAGAAATTCAGTAAGTTCTACTGAACTTAGAGTTGTGTGTCAAGGGCGTAGCACACCCTTTCTACAACTCAAGAGAGTTTAGTAGGCCACACTAGAGTAGGTAGTGCATACACCACACCTCACTAGTGATGTCTTCAAAGCCAGGAACCACTGAGTCCCTGCCAGAAGCCACTGGGCTTCTCCCATCCCAGTATGACAATCTCCAATTCTTGGAATTGAGAGCATTGTGCAATGCTAGGAAGATGAAGCCAGGAAAAACTGCAAACACCCAACGCCTCATAGAGATGCTAGTGATAGATGATCTCAGGCAGGCCTCAGGGTCTGAAGAGGTAGGCAGAGGGGGTGGAACAGCACCAGAGGAAGGGCCCAGGGGTGAAGAAACCCAGGACCTGACCTCTGAAGCTGGCCAGGAAGATGACAATGATCTTTCCCTGGAAAAACCAGCTCCTCCTGCAGATGAGGAGGAGGATCAGAATGACCTCCCCTTTGTCCCACCAGGAAGAGTTGTGAGGGTGCCTAGAAGGGCAAGATCTCCTTCAGAGGAGTCTAACCATTCTGACACCTCAATAGGGACCTCTGTTTCCTCTCATAGGAGGGAATCCTCTCATGAAAGGAAAGAGAGACTGCTCAAGTATGAGGAAGCTCAGCTGAGGATCAGAAAAGAGCAGTTGGCTATAGACAGGGAGTCCCTAGAGCTTCATAGACAAAGAAAAAAGTTGGGACTAGAGTCCCATGGGGGCAGCAACTTCCCTAGGGATAGGGAAAGGTCTTATGACCATAGAAACCTGAGCAAGATTGTCCCTCCCTACCAGAGTGGGGATGACATCCACAAATGGATAACTGCACTGGAAAGGGCCTGTAAAGTTCAGAGGGTCCCAAAGGAGCAGTGGGCAGCAATCTTGTGGCTCTCCTTTGCAGACAAAGGTAGAGACAAGCTCCTCACTGTAAGAGAAGAGGATGCTGATGATTACCATGTCCTGAAGAGTGCACTGATAGATGGGTTTGGCCTAACCACTGAGCAATACAGGTTAAAGTTCAGAGATACCCAAAAGGCACAGACACAGGACTGGGTGGACTTTGTAGATTGTGCTACTAAGGCTCTGGAAGGTTGGTTACTGGGCAGTAAGGTGTGTGACTTCAAAGGATTGTATAATTTAATCATGAGGGAGCAGATTCTTAATAACTGTCAGAATCAGCTGTTGCATCAGCACCTGGTAGACTCTGATCTGACCTCTCCCCAAGAATTGGGAAAGAAGGCAGACAAATGGGTCAGAACCAGGGTGAAGCAGAAGGTACAGAACCAAGGTGGTGACCAGAAGAAGCAGGATACCAAAAACTCTGACAAGGGTGGGGAGAAGGGTAAAGACCAGAAGTCTTCTCAAGGTCCCCAAAAATCTGCATCTGGTGGGGAATCCCAATCTACTAAAGGAAAAGGCCAAAGGAAACTTTGGTGCAAAATCTGTAAGCAGAAAACTCACTGGACCAGTGACTGCACCAAGGCCAAAGACTCTAATCCAGCCACCATTGCCCCTAAGGCAACTGTTCCCCCTAGTCCAGCTACAAATGGTGGTGGAAGTACTCAGAATAAGGGTGTAGTAGGGTTGACCCTGGGTACTGAGATGGGCTCTGGCCTAGTCAGAGTACCAACTCAGGCTGTCCTTGTCTGTGTTGGGGGCATGGATATGTCCCCCTTTGTGAGTCCCAATAACTTGGGCAAATACAGACAACAGCCTTTAATTAATGGAAGAGAGGCTTTGGCATTCAGGGACACAGGAGCAAGTGTCACAATGGTGACAAAAGATCTTGTGGATCCTGAGCAGATTATACTTGGTGAAATGTACCAAGTGACCAATGCTAGCAATGTCAGAACAGACCATTCTCTGGCAGTTGTTAACTTCTCCTGGGGAGGGGTAACTGGCCTTAAGAAGGTTGTGGTGAGTGCAGACCTACCAGTCGAATGCTTGCTTGGCAATGATCTTGAAACCTCAGCTTGGGCAGAGGTGGAGCTCAGGACACATGCAGAAATGCTAGGGATCCCTGCACATGTCTTTGCTGTGACTAGGTCACAGGCAAAAATGTCAAAAGCTGAACAGGCCCTGGATTCTGGAATAATGGACCAGGTGCCTTCCAAGAGGAGGAGCAGTAGGGTTAAGGCAGTGCCTTCCCCCTTGGCTCAGGAGGAAGATCAGTCTTTTGAGGAAGATGATCTCAGGTCTGAAGAAGGAACTGTCCCAGAGGAGCTTGAACCTGATCAGGTTGAGTTCTTGGGGACAGGGGGCCCTTCCAGGGCAGATCTGAGCCAGGAGCAGCTGAACTGCCCCTCTCTTGAACCCCTCAGACAGCAAGCTGCTGCTGAGGCTGCTGGAAATACTAGTGGCACCCATAAGATATATTGGGATGATTTTATTTTATTTATTTTTATTTTAAAGGTTTTATATAGCGCTGGCTGGACCCAAGGGTATCAGAGCGCTTTACACGGGTCGCATGAGTAGATATGGAAATAACAAAAAATACAGTGAGGTAGCATTCCAGTTCAATTAAAACAATAGATGTCAACTCAATTGAAAGATCAGAATTACAGCAAATTGAGATGGTCAGCAGCAAATCAAGAGAAGAGAGGTAGTCGAGGAGCAAGGGGGGATAGAGAAGCGGGGGGCAGGATGTGAGAGGGAGAGAGGCTGTGAGGGGGTAGGGAAATACCAAGTACATCAAGCAGGGCCTATGAAAGGAATTAGTGAGATAGAGGGCGAAGAAAAGTGAGAGGTGGAAAGGGGCTGGAGAGAGGGCGTCGGGAGGTCAGAAGGGGGGATCCTAATGATGGACTCCTGTGCTCAGAGAGTAGAGACCCAAGCCTGGAACAGCCAGGAGGTTGGTTATACCTCTGAAGTTCAGGGGCTTCCTATTGACACTAGCCCATGATATTCCTTTAGCAGGTCACCTGGGCCAGAACAAGGCTTGGGACAGAATTGTCCCTCACTTTCACTGGCCCCACATGTCTGAAGACACCAAGGAGTTTTGTCGCTCCTGTGTAACCTACCAAGCCAGTGGGAAGGCAGGTGGCACCATAAAGGCCCCCCTGATACCACTACCTGTGGTGGGGGTTCCCTTTGAGAGGGTGGGGATTGACATAGTTGGTCCCATGGATCCCCAAACAGCATCTGGGCACAGATTTATCCTGGTGGTGGTGGACCATGCCACCAGGTACCCAGAAGCCATTCCCCTTAGGACCACTACAGCTCCTGTGGTGGCCAGGGCCCTCCTGGGAATTTTCTCAAGAGTGGGCTTTTCTAAGGAGGTAGTATCTGACAGAGATGCAAACTTTATGTCCAGCTACTTGACTGCAATGTGGAAGGAGTGTGGAGTGAATTATAAATTCACCACACCCTATCACCCACAATGCAATGGTTTAGTTGAGAGATTCAACAAAACCTTAAAGGGCATGATTAAAGGGCTCCCAGAAAAGCTTAGGCGAAGATGGGACATACTCTTGCCCTGCCTTTTATTTGCATACAGGGAGGAGCCACAGAAGGGGGTTGGTTACAGCCCTTTTGAACTTTTGTTTGGCCATCCTGTTAGGGGTCCATTGTGTCTGGTGAAGGAAGGTTGGGAGTTACCTCTCAAACCCCCTAAACAGGACATAGTGGACTATGTTCTTGGTCTCCGCTCCCGGATGGCTGAGTATATGAAAAAGGCAACCAAAAACCTTGAGGCTAGCCAGGAATTACAGAAAGCCTGTCATGACCAAAAGGCTGTGCTGACTGTTTACCAGCCAGGGCAGAAGGTGTGGGTGCTGGAGCCAGTGGCCCCAGCAGCCCTCCAAGACAAGTGGAGTGGCCCCCATACCATTGTTGAACAGAAGGGAGAGGTTACCTATTTGGTAGACCTGGGAACTCCCAGGAGCCCCCATAGGGTGCTCCATGTCAACAGGCTGAAGCCATATGTGGACAGGGCTGACATGGGCTTGCTCATGGCAACTGATGAGGGACAGGAGGAAGAGAGTGATCCACTCCCTGACCTGCTCTCACAGAACCCTGATGATTGGTCAGTAGATGGTGTAGCCTTGGCAGGCAGCCTCACTGCTCAGCAGCAAACTGATTGTAGACAGGTGCTCAATCAGTTCAGACACATGTTCTCTCTGACTCCAAGTCAGACCACCTGGTGCACTCATGAAGTGGACACTGGGGACAGTCTGCCTGTTAAAAGTAAGATTTACAGGCAACCTGACCAAGTCAGGGACTGTATCAGGACAGAAGTCCAGAAAATGTTGGAACTGGGAGTCATTGAGCCCTCAGATAGCCCTTGGGCTAGCCCAGTAGTCCTGGTGCCTAAACCTCACACCAAAGATGGTAAGAGAGAGATGAGGTTTTGTGTGGACTACAGAAGCCTCAATGCAGTCACTAGGACTGATGCCCATCCAATCCCCAGGGCAGATGAGCTAATAGACACTTTGGCCTCAGCCAAGTATCTAAGCACATTCGACCTGACAGCTGGCTACTGGCAGATCAGACTAGCTGATGATGCAAAGCCAAAAACTGCATTTTCTACCCCTGGTGTGCCTTATCAATTTGTGGTGATGCCCTTTGGTTTGAAGAATGCACCTGCCACTTTTCAGAGGTTGGTGAACACAGTCCTTACAGGTCTGGAAGCCTATAGTGCAGCATATCTAGATGATATTGCTGTCTTTAGCTCCACCTGGGAGGATCACCTGGTCCACCTCAGAAATGTTTTGGAGGCCCTGCAAAAGGCAGGCCTAACTATCAAGGCCACTAAGTGCCAGATAGGGCAGAGTCAGGTTGTGTACCTGGGCCACCTTGTGGGTGGAGGCCAGGTTCAACCATTGCAGAGCAAAATCCAGACCATCATGGACTGGGTTGCTCCAACTACCCAGACTCAGGTGAGAGCCTTCTTAGGCCTGACTGGGTATTACAGAAGATTTGTCAAGGGGTATGGATCACTAGTGACACCCCTGAATGACTTAACCTCTAAGAAAATGCCAAAAAGGTTCAGTGGACAGGTAGATGTCAAAAGGCATTTGATGACCTGAAGCAGGCCATGTGCACTGCTCACATTCTGCAAAGTCCTGATTACTCCAAAAAGTTCATTGTGCAGACAGATGCATCTGAGTTGGGGGTAGGGGCTGTACTATCACAGTTGAATGATGAAGGTCAGGATCAGCCAGTAGCTTTTATTAGCAGAAGGCTGACCCCCAGAGAGAAAAGTTGGTCAGCCATTGAGAGGGAGGCCTTTGCTGTGGTTTGGGCTCTGAAGAAGTTGAGGCCATACTTGTTTGGCACTCACTTCCTTGTTCAGACAGACCATAAGCCCCTCTTATGGCTAAAACAGATGAAGGGTGAAAACCCCAAACTTTTGAGGTGGTCCATTTCCCTACAGTGGATGGACTATACAGTGGAACATAGACTTGGGAGTAGCCATGCCAATGCAGATGGACTCTCCAGATATTTCCACTTAGAACATGAAGACTCAACTGGTCAAGGTTAGTTTAATGTCCCTGCGTTTGGGGGGGTTGTGTAGGAGAGTAGGATCTGCCTCTTATGGTTACCCCCACTTTTTGCTGATGCTTCACTGTTTTTAGACTTTAGTCTGGCTGGGGCCCTGCTATCCAGGACCCCAGCCTAGCTGCTTCCTCTCTAAATGGATTCCTAGTACCTTAGGTACACTTCAGATTGGATTCTGGGGTGCCCTTATAAGTCCCTAGTATATGGTATACTATGTACCCAGGGCATAGGTACCACAGAGGCCTGCCAGGGGCTGCAGCATGTATTATGCCACCCCTGGAAGGCCCTCCAAAATGACACCACAGGACTGCTACAGCAGCCTGAGTGAGGTGGTGCATGCACCGCTTACTGAGATATAGGTTCACTATATCTCACCCTATCACTGCACATATACACCTATCAGTCACTCCTATGGCAGGCCTTATCAATCCTGAAGGCAGGGTGCTTGGTTTTATGTGAGAGGGTGCCCCTGCATGAGCAGAGCCCCTCTGCAGCCTTCGGAATCTCCTCTCCGGGGTTGTCTGTGGTGCAGCCTGACCATATACTCTTAAGTGCATTATATCTTAAACAGCAAATGCTAACTTTGGGATGGCTGCACGGAAACATGTTGTGTCAAACACCTTGGAATCATACCCCCACACCAGTAACTGGTGTGGGAGTATGATCCCACCCTTCTAGAGGGAGAGACATGACAGCACCGGTATACCCGGTACCAGCTAACCAGAGCCCTGGCCAGAGCCCTGGCATCACAAAATTGATGCTGCAGCCACAGACACGAGTCTGACCTCCCACTGCTGACCGAAACTCCGGCAGGGGAGGCCTGGACAATAGGTTTCCTGTCACAGGGAGGTGTTACCACCTCCCAGACAGGCTTTAGTGTATTGGGGCTGGGTGGGTGCACTCTCTGAGTGCTTTGAAGTCCTGCACTGAGGGCACATTTGGTGTCCTCGTGCATACCCCAGTTCAAACCGGTTGCAGGGGCTGCCAGCCCCTGCTCTGGCGTGAAACTGGACAAAGGAAATGGGTGTAGCCACCCCTCTTTCCAAACCCTCCCATAGGTGGGTCCCCAGAGTTAGTCCAACCCCTTTCTTAGGTATAAGTAAGGAGCCCCTGGCAACAGGTCTTTAGATATCCCTGGACGAAACTCTGCAACTGAATCCTGGAACTTCAACGCTCTACTAAAGACTAGAGGGCTGAAGAAATCTCCCTTGGGGTCAAGGAGTGACTCCCCTGCTTGGCAGGCACCAACGAAGCATTTGCCGGTCTGCATCTCCGAAGGTCCCGCCGGACTCCGAAGTACCTGCAGCCCAGGAAGAGGATTTGCAGACTTCTCAGAGGCCAACCCGAGTCCCCAGCAAAGCTGAGACCCGCAGCCCTCACGAGTGACGTGGAACCAGATCTCCTGGACACCGTGCACATTTGCTAGTGCATTGACTTCTCGACGTCTCTTGAAGTCCTGCTTTGGGTTACTTGTAGCCCAGGCCCCGAGCACCATTTGCACCGAAGATTGTGAGCCTATACTCCACAAGTGTTCAGTGGGCCCGCTTCTTGCATTTCCGCTTGAGGCACCTTCGCGATCCCTGGTCCGTCGACTGGTGGGTCCCTGTGAAGGCAACTCTGATTTTATTTGGGTTTTCCTGGTTGCTCCAGATGTGCCCTGACTTTCCACCAAGTGGTGAGTCCCTCAAACCTTGCTGGTCTGCCCCGAAGCATCTTTCTCCTTTCTGCGTGGGTTGCTGTTGCCAAGGCTTGTTGTGTTCAATCTGGACACCAACACTGCAGCACTCGACATCCTTTGTGACACAGCTTGAATCCAGCTCCTGGTCATCGTCGACGTCTCCGGGGCCTCGTGGCTGAAGAGTCAAGCTTCACCTCTTTCACCTGAAACACCCGACATCGGTGGGCATCCGCCTATCGTGCCCGTGGTCACTGGCAAGTGACCCAGACTATGTCCCCTCTGCTTTCAGGTTCTTCTCATCTCCGATCCAGGCTTGGATCTCTTCGGACACTTCGCATCTTCCCGGCAGCAGCACTTCTTCGCAGGCTGCCATCGAAATCGACGACGCGACCCGACACCATTCGACACCTATGCACCCGGCTTCCCTGGGTGAGGTAACTCGAGTACTCCAGTGCTCCCGGGGGTGGTAACCCTAGAACTGTCTAAGTCCAAGAGGGTTTTGTCCTAGTCCATTTCTAAGTGTCCTTAAACTCTAAAACTCTGACCGCAACTTTCCCATAGGCTTTAACGGAGCTCGCGGCTCTGTTCACACACTGCACACAGCCCCCGTGGGTCCCCTGTGACACTACCTTGGGTGGTTCCTTGGGGTCCCAGCGATTCTACAGGCTCTAGGCCTTGTGTCTTCTTAAGTCATGGTTCTTATACCACTTTCTTAATATATGGTTTGGTACGCCCCTAGGGCTAATCGTATATTGTGCTAATTTACTGTGCTATTTGACTTGTAACTTGTGTACTTTGACCTCTAGCCTCATAAAGAGACTAGTGGGTAGTGTTTAGTAATAAATACATATATTTTATATATACCTGGTGTGGTTCTCCTTTCATTTGGTCATTCAAGAGATTATAGACTGGTAAAACAATTAGCTTTACACTCCTTCAAGACTTAGCCTGAAGGCTGCTCTCCATAGCTACCACTAGGATAGCTTTCAATAAAGGTTGTCTTTAAACCTATCATCAATAAAGGTCGTTTGGACTGGTGCAAGGTGCCCACTAGAACTAGTGGACAGCATATGCCAGGCCAACTTCTCAAACATATGTGCACATGTATCCAAATAAAGAGTACACATTAACTACTTTTGCTAAATTAGCTTGACCAAAGGCCTCAATGTTTAAACTTTAACATGAGAATTGCTTGCTTGCATGTTCTCTTCTCTGCAGGTACAGACTCAAGGTTTCATTAGTTAGTGAAAAGGAGCATTGTGTATTGTAGGGATACTAAGGTACGGCAGGAAACTTTTGGCAAGAAGAAGATGCACTAATGAATTGGAGACAGGTTCTTATGGCGGAGAAAGGGATGCTCAAAGTCGATCAAATGTTTCACACTGAAGGTGTGGGAGAAAAGGAGAAAGTTGCCAGTTGCTGCAGTGGAAGCTGGAACTGTACTGATGACGATGACGTGGGTTACCACGAATGTTTCTCTGTGTTAATTGGTGTTGCATTTTAGCTAGAGAGCAGGGAATCCTAGGACTTCATGAAGTGCAGACCTCTTTGTTATTCCTCTCAGTGCGTGGCTTTATGCTATACACATTATAGGTCTGAAGTACTTGTACTGAAGTCTCCATTATGCTGACACCTGTCCTTGCTTCCTTTGATTAATTAGGGTTTTTCCCAAATCTAGTCACACTGGGGCACATCCCGGCCATTATCTGCTTCATAGTCGGACAAGTCATTAAACCCATCATCCACAGCTTGCGGTCGGAGGAGGGCAAGCCCAGGCATGTGGGTGCTGCTCTGGGGGTCATTCAGGGGTTAGTTAGGATGGGCACCAAGTGGAGGTGGGATTCAGATATGCGATATTATGACTGCAGCACTGACAGAAAACTCTTCCACATAGATGAGGAGTTGTCATGGTCACTTCTGTCAGGCTGGACTGGTGTAAATGACTTCTGTACCCACAGAGACATGTGGGCATCTGGAATTACAGGGAATATGGTGCCTTCAAGCCGTTTCAAGAGCAAAATGTGAGCTATATTGAATAGGTATTAATAACCGATCATACTTCAAAAATCAAAAGCCATATATGCGAAGGGCTTTATGGGGTGTTTGTGAAGTCTTTTTAGTCAAAAGAGAGCTGAGCAGAAGATTATATTTGTGTAAGCCAAACCCTACAAGTCACAGAAAGAACTCAGTAGCGTAGCAAGTGTGTCATAGGCCCTAGTACATTAAAAGAAATGGGCCCTTAACGCTGTTTGAATGATAAAATACAGCAATAATTTTCGGGGGCTTGGGGACTCAGGCTTCTGGGGTTCGGTGCCACTGCACCTGCTGCACCAATGGAAGCTATGCCCCTTACAGGAAACTCATTTATGATTTAAGAGAAATGTGCTTTACCCACAAAATAGCACCAGGGCTGTCCATAACATGCATTTCATTGCAGAATGCTGAAAACACCGACCACCAACTGCATGTTGTCCACAAATGACTTTATCAATTGGAACAAATTAAACTTTAATAACTAAAACTGCCAGGAGTGGGCCCGAAATGCATCCTGCCAACAAAATGTTTCAAGTATTGATCAACAATTCACTTTTTATCCCAAAAATGGTAAGCACAAAGCAAATTACTGCCTTAGAATGCTTTATGCATCAGCTCAGAATGTGTTTTATCTACATTAATTTTATCCTGCTGTTATGATAGCGACCTCAACACATAGTTTGCCCTGAAAGTACATATAGCACAATTGTGATAGGAGAAAAAATAAGACCATCGCTCCAACACAAAGTAAATAAACTGCGTGACACTCACACGTGTCCATTTTTAAACATCCTGTCGGTACTCTGGTTAATACAATGTATGGTTTCAGACCTAAAAGTGAGGTAGAAGGGGCTCAGCAATCAGAATTTCTGAGTCTGAGCGCCCCGGCCAGTGCTAATGACATCAGTTGTGATCTTTGGCACCTCCCAAATTTGAACCCTCTCAATCCTTCTGCCCTCCACTCTCTTCAGTCTACTTGTGTTCAGCTGTGCAGAGTTATATCCACTGTACTGAACAGTTGAAATGAGGAGCAACTGTGATTCACTCCTTCTGAGAATAAATAATGTGTGTTATCATAAATCTGAAAAAAAGTGAAGACCTGTTGTTTGAATTGTTCTTTCACTTCAAATATGAATTTAATAATTGGGATAAAATGAGAAGAACTTGTATGCCCTGGTATTTCATTGCAAAGGTTACATTAATCGATCCAGATAAAAGAAGGAGCAATTGTCTTTATTCGTCTGCCCCACGACAAATATCGAAATGCCACCCATTAACAGAGATAACATGAGGGGCAGTTGCTAATAGACAGTTGAAGCTTACCTTGAGCTGACTCAGAGGGGTGGCGCGCCTGAACGGGGCCTGCTTTCCTGCCTGCTGAGAGGAGATTTTCTCTCCACGGCATGTTCCACGAGATTCATGGAGCAGAGGTACGAGACATCAGATGCATGTGAAAAAGCGGGACCAGGCTGCTCGGGAGCTAGGCCTTTCGGTGCACAGAGGACAGGAGAGGGCACGGTGCAGTGCACGCGGATGTTATCTCTGTGCATGTACTAGTCTTGATAAGTATCTTGGATGTGGCACACGAGCGCTAGAATGTTATTGGGCATAGGGCCGTACCACATTATCATTCATATGCATTTTCCAGTGGATCCTGTGCTTGTAGCGGTATGCGCCAGTAAACTCCGCTCAGCCAGCGGTTGGCAGAGTTGTTGACAAACTCTGTGCTCTAAGTGGAGCGCAGAGTGGCAAAACTCCTCAAACTCCACGGGCAGAGCAGAGTTTACTGCCCAGGTCTAGCCATGGCGGCTTTGCCAATGACGCCGCGGCTCTGCAGGACCCTCAAGCAGATTGTTTGAGCAGGCGGGATTCCAGTGCACTTATAGCAGCACAACTCCAGCAGTATCAATGAAATTCCATCTGAATAGAATACTCCGCCCGCGGGCAGAACTCGGCGGAATCTCACAGAGTTTTTCAGGTACTCGGCGGAACTCCGTGGAGTGGAACTCTGCGAGCTCCTCCCAGGCCTAGCATAGAGCAGGGTAAGTTAGATTTCTTTAAATGTACTAATGACTGGCCAAGAGGATCAAATGCTGCAGTTCAATCTTCAGATCATCTTTCTCATTTTTGCATCCCTGCAACAGAGTTTCTCGTATGTTTTTTATTGTTTAGATTGAATTTCATTAGGAGATTCTGATTTATTCCGGTGATTTTGTACTTTTACAATATGCTTTTGAGACTCATTAATATCCACTTGTTTCTGAGTTTGTAATAAACCACTTTAACTTTGCTCAGTAGTTCTGGCCTTATTGTGTGACTAATTGGTTACACTATTAATGTGATTTGAGATTGATGCGAACTCCCTTTTACCTCTCAAGCAGCTACAAAGATCTATTGACCAAGAATATGATAAATTTGAAGGGCTAAGAGCTTTCTCAGCTATATCCCTAGAGCTGGGATATACCCCGAGAGATGGGTTGTATCCCTACAGATGGGTCCTATCTCTAGAGCTGGGATATACCCCGAGAGATGGGTTGTATCCCTACAGATGGGTCCTATCTCTAGAGCTGGGATATACCCGAGAGATGGGTTGTATCCCTACAGATGGGTCCTATCTCTAGAGCTGGGATATACCCCGAGAGATGGGTTGTATCCCTACAGATGGGTCCTATCTCTAGAGCTGGGATATACCCCGAGAGATGGGTTGTATCCCTACAGATGGGTCCTATCTCTAGAGCTGGGATATACCCCGAGAGATGGGTTGTATCCCTACAGATGGGTCCTATCTCTAGAGCTGGGATATACCCCGAGAGATGGGTTGTATCCCTACAGATGGGTCCTATCTCTAGAGCTGGGATATACCCCGAGAGATGGGTTGTATCCCTACAGATGGGTCCTATCTCTAGAGCTGGGATATACCCAGAGAGATGGGTTGTATCCCTACAGATGGGTCCTATCTCTAGAGCTGGGATATACCCCGAGAGATGGGTTGTATCCCTACAGATGGGTCCTATCTCTAGAGCTGGGATATACCCCGAGCGATGGGTTGTATCCCTACAGATGGGTCCTATCTCTAGAGCTGGGATATACCCCGAGAGATGGGTTGTATCCCTACAGATGGGTCCTATCTCTGGAGGTGCGCTGTGTGGCAACGGACTTTGGCTTGAACGTTACTGTGCCTAAAACTAGCCAATATCATATATTGTCTCTGTCCCTTGTTTTCCACGTGTTCTCGATTTTTTAGTGGCGCATTTGTCAGAGACTGTTATCCTGTCCATCAAATGCTTGGAGAGGCACATAAGCACGTTTGTATTTGTGCTGCTGGTCGAATAATGCTGAAATGCTCTGAATATTTTGGAACTGCACCATAAACCCTTGATGCCAAAATAAAAAATGTGGCAACACACTGCAATTCAACACTGTACATGCTCAATTACCTTTATGTTGATTTATTTCTCTGTGTATTTATTTATTTATGTACCAAAGTTATAGAGCGCATGCCTGTCCCAGTGGCCATCCTGGTGCTGCGTGAAAGGTAGCCAAGAATCAAGAGTCACTGCAAGACAAGCTCATACTCCAACCAAGTAACAAGCTCAAAAGGCTTAGTCAGTAGGGCAGATAAAAAAGCAAGGCCCATCTGTACTAACATATGTTCCCATAGACATGATCCAGCGCGATATTAGCAAACAGCATTCATACACTAGATACTCACTTGGGCCCATACATTCATACTACGCTAATACTTACGCTGGGTTTTATCAGTTGTTACTCTTTATCAAAATCCCTGCTACCAATTACCTTCCGATTGAAGAGTAATGACTTACCAATGAATCCTTTGCTAATTGGGAAGTTTAAAATGAGTGACATTCATTATAGTACATAATCCTGAAATAACCACTGAGTCAGGAAGTTTTAAAATGTTTATCTAACGATTTAGCAGAGTAAATTACAGAAACACATGGTACTTAGTCGCATATCATAAGGGAAGCATAGAATAATAATTATTGATTAATGACGGTCCCTCAGAAAGGAGAAGATAGAGACAGCAGCGCAACTAAAGGTTGCATTTATATTTACCTAAATGCGAGAACCAAACCCCTGGCCAAGGAGTTGGAAAGATTAGGACCCAGGAAGGTTGAAGAGCAAAGACCTCCTACAGGATCAGGACAGGACCGGTGACCTCTCTACAACGATGCCTGCGTCGTTCCCCTCTCTGATACTCTGCTTTTCCTCGATTCTCCCGTGTCTCCCTTCTAATGGACTCCACCGCCCCCTCCTCAGGACCTCTTCTGGACAGGGATTCAGTCTGCAATCGATCAGCTTGGCGGTCTGGAGCTCTTCTGTGCGTTCTGAGAGTAAACTCTAACTAATTAACTAATTCTATATCTATTATACCCTTCTACGCCCATGTACCTCCCCTTAATGTTGCTAAAATATGGGACCACTACTTCTGATTGGACAGGGACAGGGGGTGGATTCTCACACCATATGATTTTAGCTCATTTTCTGTAGGCCATTGTCTTTAAACTACCGCCCATCCAATTTTATACATTTGCTTTATTTCCACCCGTCTCACGACAAATGTTATATATTCTTCATATACAAAGTTTCAATTTTCAACAGGAAAGGCAAGAGCACATCAACTTCGGCCACCAGGTCATGGCCTTGGACGACGTCCAGGTTGACTTCATTCTTTGGCAGCCAAGGAGGACACATGCGCAGAATCATTGTCTCTCGAGTTTCAGATCACCAACCCCAGGCCCAAGTTTACGAACTAATAAAAGTCAAAGAAGAAAATATTAAAATCACAAATAATAGGTTTCACTGTATACCCACTCTTTCTATTCTATCCCCATTTACTTATAAATCTATCCCGCATTAGTAGCGTTAAGAAAACGACAAATTAATAATAACACAAGAGCAAGCTGAAGCATGTGAAAATATCAATCAGCCATTTTAAAGCACACTGCGCAGAAGCAGAAATTTCCCACCAAGCAAGAATGACGTCACACCATGTGATATGGATGAGACATGCGCAGTAAGGTTCCCGCGCTTTAGCGGCCATTTTAGAATAAGACAAGCGTTACTTGTTGGTTAGAACACATAGGCAAGCTTCCTTGCTATTCGTGTAATGTATGCAATGTTAGTATAAACAATACATAATTAATAAATTAATACTGTGAGGTGATTGCATTCAAGCAAGTCTCATTTTTGAGTCCTTGCTCCATCAATCCCCTCTCTGATGGCGTTTAAGAGCCATCAAAATCCTACCCTCAAAATGATGCCAACTTCTAGCAAATAGTTTCATTCTCATTTTTACATTTTCTATTTTTAACATCCCCTTTCAATTTCTTGTATAATTCACTTCTCACATCCTCAAGTTCAATTTCATCAATCTTTCTCTTCTTTCCTCTTCCTGTCACAGTATATGTTCCATTCTTTCTACAACATTTGCACCATATTATCATCGTCAGTACTATTATTGCTAACCCTGCTAAAGGTACTAATATTTGACCTATAAGCCCTTTTCCTACATTAGAAAACCAGGTACCAATTGGCGCAATACTACTTGTCAATCTTTCCCATACACTATCAACTTCCAGTGGTTTAAGTTCTTTCTCAAGTTTAGTTATATTCTGTATATACGTTCCAATTTCTGCACTTTTATCAGGAATGTAAGTGCAACAATGTTTCGTCTTCAGTAATTTACAGACTCCGCCCTCTTTTGCCAATAAAATATCAAGAGCAAGTCGATTTTGCATAACCATAGATCTAATTGCAACCATTTCCGCATTAATCATTAGAAATCCTCCAGCAGTATCCGTTGATAAACGATCAACCACTGTAGACAATTTACATATTTTTCTTGAGTTCAAAATTATTCCCACTGAAGGTATCAATGCACCAAATATATCACCTACAATTTCAGAAAAACTAGCTCCTTTACTACGTGTTAATTCGCCATTGTTTTCATTGCTCCCAGTGTTTCTTTTTACGTGGTATATCTTTGGAAATACTATTCCAAAATAACAACTTCCATACCACCGTGCAGGAAGCCTAAAATAAGCCTTATTCCCGCATACATAATAGATTCCAGGAAAAACTGAATCTGTTCCTCCTTTGATTCCCCAACCTCCAAGAATTAAGAAATTGTGTTCACATTCACTGGTACCGATGAAAACATTGTTATAATCAGTCCTTAATCTATGTAGACAAATTTTCCCCGTCTTTACTAAATCCAGAGCCATAGCAGCTTGAGCCTTGCCAGGTGTGTAACTCCCTTCTTTCTCAGCCCAAGGTGGCAAATGAGCCTTATGCTCAGAAGCTTTCTTTTGAAAATCTTGTCTTCTATTTTCTACTAAATTCAAAAATATCTTTTCTTCTTCATGTAAAGAACATGTTAGATTGTGTCTATGTGCATGTGTTATGTCTATCGATTTCATTGTCAAGAAAAATTCTCCCATAAACTGTGCGTCTTGACTACTAAGCACTGGGTTCATACTCTTTCGAATCGGAACCTCAGAAAATATCACATCTATGTTTGAATAATAATATTGAAGTCTCCCTGTTCTATAAAATAAACTAGCTAATACACTACATGATATGCCATATGTCAATGGTAAGTGATGATATGTTAATCCTTCTGCTACTGATTCAGGTAACTTCATACAGACATAACAATTACTAACTTCCATGGTATCTACATATTGAAATAATAACTTTGTGAAAACATTTAAACTAGTGTCGTTATCAGTTATTTCATGATGAAATTCTGGTTCATTTTCTGCCATTAGTTCTACTCTATTTCCCTTCATGTGTGCTGTCTTTCCTTTAGTTTCGTTGTTAATCTTTTTATCCATTATCATAAGGTAAGGGACTGCTACGATCAGAACTAACCATACTATAAGCACCATTACTAGACTACATATGCATATTGCACAGCATCTTCTACAACATCTCTGTTTTGGTCTCCCAGCAACTCTATCATCAGACATTTCGACAAGGAAGATTGCTCTTCTTATCTATTTTTCGTTTTTCTTTTATGACTCTTTGCGTAGTCAAGGTGGTCTTGTTTCTTTCTCGTACGTCAATTCTGCACTTGTCCCTTCGTCACCACTTTCACTTGACTCTGAGCTCTCGTAATCTTCAAGAATAATGTAAGTCCAATCAGGACCCTTGAATTTGTTATTCACAAGTTTCAGTCTCTTGTTTCTTCTTTTCTTAGTTCTGTTTTCTTGTTCGGTTTGACTTGTTACTTCATTTACTTGATCTGGATCTTCACTTCTGGTTGTTATGTGGTATTTTACTCTTTTAATGACACTAGGCCAATGATCACCTTTTCTTGTTTTCTTTGTTTGCACTGTTTCTTTATTTTTGTCTTCAACAATTTCTTTATTTTCACTGTTCAACACCTTTTCGTTTTCTGCAATTACTGTTTTTCTTTCTTGCTCTTTTTCAGGCCTTATTTGTTTTTCTTCTGCAGCTCCTCCGTGAGTTTCCAATAATTGACCTTGTTCTTTGTTTAATTCTTCATGCTCATATTTCTCGAGATCTTTTTCTTCTGTGTGATTTTCTAGATCTTAACTGGTTCTGATCAGGGCTTATTGCACTTTGTACTTCTGCAGCCTGACCGGATTCTTCTAAACCTGTCTTTCCCTGCTCAAAACTTGTTGGTTCTTCGTTATCTTGAGTCCAGTTTTCTTTCCCTATCTGGTCTTGCTCAGGTTCTTTTATTGTTTGTTCTTCTTTTCCCTGAGCTGCTTCTTCTTCACCTATCTGATCTTCTTCAATTTCTTCCAATTTTGCTTGACTTCTTGTTCTGTAGTAAACTTCAGGAATTTCTACTACCGGTATCCAGTCCTGACTTGTGCTCGGTTGTTCTTCTGCAGCTTCTCTCGAATCTCGAGCCTGAGATTCTTCAGCTGGGCAACCTTCAGCTTCCTCAGTGATTGATGCTGACTGAGGATTTTCTTCTTCAGGGTCTGGTACTCTTTTGGTGTGGCTTACATGAATCCAATTAGGAAATCCTGCACACTTCACTGCGGTATTGGTAGTCAGTATGACTTGACAAGGTTTTCCCCATCTAGGTGATAGACACGTCTCTCTGGTGTGATTCTTCACTACCACCCAGTCACCAGGATTCAGATCATGTTCTTGTTCAGGCTGCCTCGAAACTGCGTCTTCTCCGACCTGATGAGAGACAGAACGCACTAGGTCAGCCAATCCTTTGCAATAATCCAGAACCATATCATCAGATATATTCAGCAGTTTGTTTATGGGAACATGTGCTTGTCTCATTGCTCTTCCCATCATTATCTCGTGTGGGCTCAATCCTGTATTTCTATCAGGAATGCTTCTCAGTCCCATTAAGACAAGTGGCAATGCATCTGGCCACTCCAATGATGTTGATGCACACATTTTTCCCAATCTGGATTTTATCGTGCCATTCAATTGTTCAACCACTCCAGAAGCCTCTGGGCGATATGCACAGTGCAATTTTTGTTCAATTTGGAATGCTTCACAAATTATTTGAATCACTTCACTGTTAAAATGTTTTCCTCTATCTGATTCCAAAGTTACTGGGAAACCAAACCTAGGAATGAGTTCTCGTAGTAACAGCTTTGCGACTGTAATGCTGTCACACCTTCTGGTAGGGTAAGCCTCCACCCACTTTGAAAACAGACATACTATGACTAGTACATATTTCAACCCTCTGCATGGTGGTAACTGTATAAAGTCAAACTGTAGTCTTATAAATGGACCTTCTGCCTTTCCAATTTTCCCAAACCCAATTATTGTTTTTCTTCCTGGATTATGCATCTGGCAAGTCAAACATCTCTGGCAAAGGCTCTCTGCTACAGCCCTGAACTTGGGGTTTTACCAATTCTGTCTGAAAAGCCTAATCATTGCATCTCTCCCTATGTGTGTGTCTCCATGATACATCCTGGCCATTAGAGACAGTAGACAGTCAGGCATGACTGGTCTTCCATCAGCACAAATCCACACTTCATCATCTCCCCTTTGGGAACAACCCACTTTGATCCATGTTTTCTTCTCACTTTCATCAGCACCATCTTGTAATCTTCTAACCTCATTCCATGTTTCAGGTGGCATATACAGCATAAGTTGGCAGCTGATTCCCATTCTTTCCACCCTTTTATTGACTGACAACCTATTTCTGGCACAATGTTGAGCCACAAGATCTGCATATCTGTTGCCGACTACCACCTAGTCATCTCCTGACTGATGTGCGGCACATTTCACCACAGCCAATTCTTTTGGTGATTGTATTGCCTCCAGCAATTCCCTTACAAATTTTCCATTTTTAATGGGGGATCCTGAAGAAGTCATGAAATCCCTCTGCATCCATAGTTGGCCAAAATCATGCACAACCCCGTAACCATATTGGCTATCTGTAAATATAGTCACTTTTTGATTCCTCCCAATTTTGCACGCTTTTATCAAAGCAATCAATTCAGCTACTTGTGCAGATTTTACTCCTGGTAAATAGGATGCTTCGACTATTCCAGTTAATTCACATACTGCATATGCTGCAGTTAGTTTACCATCTTCATGCCTCTGGCATGATCCATCAACAAACAGCTCCCTGTCTGGCTTTCTAAGGGGAGGTTCTTCAATATCAGGACGTGGTTTTGTGCATAACTCTGTGACTTGTAAACAATCATGTTCCTCTTCTTCGTCATTTTTAATTTCCTCATGATACGGGTCTGGTAGTAAGGTTGCAGGATTTACTATTGTACACCTCACTATGTTCACATTTTCAGCACCCATTATTATTCTCTCATACTTAGTCAGCCGACTAGGAGTAAGATGCTGAGTTCGAGTTCTTGTCAACAGAATCACGACTGCATGTGGAACAAACACCTTTACTGGGTGTCCCATCACAATTGACTTGCTTTGTTCAATGCTTAAACAGGTATCCGCTACTGCTTTTAAGCAGCCTGGCAATGCGGCTGCCACTGGATCCAACGTAGCAGAAAAATATGCTATAGGACGTCTGGTTAAACCATGTCTCTGGGTTAGGACTGAAAGTGCACAATTTTCTCTCTCGTGACAGAACAATGCGAAGTTTCTCTTATAGTCAGGCATGCCTAAGGCAGGTGCTGCACACAAAGCATTTCTCAATTTTACAAAAGCTCCTACACTTTCGTCATCCCATTCAACTGGGTCTTTTGCTTTCATTCTTGTCATTTGAATTAGGGGCTTCGCTAACAAGGAAAATCCTAGTATCCATTGTCGACAGTAACCTACTATTCCTAGGAACATTCTCACTTCTCTTTGGGTTACAGGCATTTGCATTTTCTTAATCAACTGTACTCTTTCCGATGTTATTATCCTTCTGCCCCTCTCAATTTGGTGTCCCAGATATTTAACAGCTGTTGTACAGAACTGCAATTTTTCTGGTGAGACTTTATGTCCTTCTTCAGCCAAATGATTTAATAGTGCTATGGAATCAACAACACAGTCTTCTCTGTTGTTTGATGCCACCAATAAGTCGTCGATATATTGGACTAAAACTGAACTTCCTGGCATCACTAGTTTCTCTAAGCACTTTTTCAATATCTGATTAAAGATGGAAGGACTTTCCGTGTACCCTTGAGGAACACGATTCCATACATAGACTTTGTTCTCAAATTTAAATGAAAATAGATCCTGGCTGTCTGGATGCAATGGTATTGAAAAGAACGCTTGGCATAAATCAATCACTGTGAACCATCCTGCATTCCAAGGAATCTGGTATAGTATTACTGCAGGATTGGGTACTATGGGACAACAAGGTTCCACAATCTTATTTATTTTGCGCAGGTCCTGAACAATCCTATATTTTCCACTAGTTTTCTTTAAACCCATTATTGGTGAATTACATGGACTACTCATCACTTCTCTCAGTATGTTTTGTTCTACCATTCGGTTGATTTCTTCTATTACTCCTGCTTTTACTTCTGCACTCATTTTGTACTGTTTGGTATTTGGGAAAATCGCACCTTCCTTTACAGTAATTTTAACTGGGTCTATTTTGGCCATAAGTCCTACTTCCTTTCCTGTAAAATCCCATACTATGGGGTTTACTGTAGTTTTTAATTCTTCTGGCAGCTCATCTTTTGTTATTAACAAAAACATCTCATCTACCTCTGTACCTTGTTTTGCAATCATAAACTTATATACAGGATCTTCATCTGGGGTCTGAACTGCCACACCATCCGGTGTGCAGAAAATTGTACAGTTCATTTTACAAAGCAAATCCCTGCCCAATAAATTTACTGGACTGGAATCACATACTACAAATTGATGCATTTCTCTGAAATTTCCAATTTTAACTTCCATTGGTTCGGTAAGAGGTGTTCTAATCTTTCTATTAGCTACTCCCACTACTTGGATAGCTTCTCCAGAGAGAGGAAGGTCTGGAATGTCTGCTGTTCTCACAGTAGACCGGGTAGCACCAGTGTCCAAAAGAAAAGTAATATCATTACCTTTTACACTCCCTTCAACATATGGACCTGACTGATCTACCGATAAGGATGCGCCGAGTACGCACTCCTTCTCCCCCTCTCCCAGGCACCGTCATGAACTATATTGACAGAAATCGTCCTGTAAAAGAAACTGTGATGTTACATAATCATTCTTACCACTTCCTCCTTGATATCCGACGTCTGTACCGTGTTTTGCTTACATTACCCTGAATAGGTGCAGGTGGCAACTGACTCTGAGGGCTTACACCCTGCTGTGAGTCATTCTGCGTCTGTGGATTTAAATTTTGATTTGGGCCATTATTATTCCGAATCTTCTTACATTCATCCTTCCAATGCCCCAATTTTCCGCATCCATGACAAGGAAATTTCTTTTTAGCTTCTTCTCTACTCATTCGTCCTCTCACTTTCCCACCATTCCCAGTATCTCCATTCGTTCCTGAATCCTTTCCTTGATTTTCACTTGGATTTTCCAAATTTATTCCCTGTTTCTCAGCCATTTTCACTTGTGCCCACATCACTTTTTCCTGCAATTTCTTGTGTCTATCCTCAATATCGTCTCCACAATATTTCGCATATTTCAAAATTTCGTCGATGGGTTTGCCCTGCCAACACAACATGTGCTGCTTAATCATCTGACAAATCTCTGGCTTTAAACCATAAACAAATCGATACACAAACTGACTCATGTTCTTGTCTCCAATGTCCTCAAATCCACTATACTGCTTGAATACCTGCAATAAACGCTCATAATAGGCATGTACCGATTCACTAGCTTCTTGGGTGGTTCGGTCTATTTTCACCCAATCTGTTTCTTTCGGTGGTATTTTGCCTTTCAGGTAAGTTATCACCTGCTGATACTTTTTCATTACATCATTTGACGGGCACCTGTTTTCGGATCTCTTGGATACTCATCACTAGGCCAATCAACTGTAATTTTACAATCTGTCCACAAATCGGCAGGTACCACTATGTCAAACAGACCATCTAAATCCTTCAACAATACCTTTGACACCTTCACAAACCTTTCAACCTGCTTGTACCATTCAATTGGTTTTTCTCTCAATTTTGGAAAATCATTCGTAAATGACAAAATATCCTGTCTACTCCATGGGACATGTACATAACCCCCTCCAGGAACTTCTCGCATCGGGTACATTTGCTCTGTCTTCCCTGTTTCTTTCATCACATATTCAGAGGCTGTTCTTCTGGATCGTGCCTCTTCCTTTTTCTTTGCCCATCGAACTTTCCATTTATCTAGGTCTCCTCATTTTTGCAAAACTGTCATTAACTCCTTTACTTGTAATTTTCTTCCAGAGGCATTCATATTTTCTAAGTCTTTGTCTGAAAAATCTGCTCTATAGGGTTTTTACAACACCTTTGATCTCCCTATTTCAATTCCCATTTGCAAAGCCAAATCTGATAATTTTTCATGAAATATTTTTACATTTCTGGTGATACTTCTGCATATGAACAATAATTCTTCTTCATTGTAAGCATTTAGGCGATCTAGCGCTACATTTCCTGCTATTATTTCTTCTAATTCGACCTTTAATTTATAAATATCCAAAATTTTTGGAGGTGTACACTGCTGATCTGATCCTTGTGCCCACCTTTCTAAGTCTTCTGGACTAACTACAGTGACACTTTTTGCTCCTGATGAAGTTATCAGGTTTACCTCTTTTGAGCACCCAGGTGTAGTTCTTCTGGGAGTACTATTGACAGAATCTCGAATTGGTAAATCCATTAATGATATTGTAGATTCACAATCACTAAAATGATCCTCAACCATTACTGGTGCTTCAGGTTTAGGAATATTCACAGGAGTAGGCATAACTAACGGTGGTGGACAACTTCCCTGATTACCATATAATGGAACTACTGGACCAATTGTTACAGGTATGGTCAAAGAATCAGGATGTACTTTTATCTGTGTTATCTTCTGTATTAATTCTGCTCTGGTCTTCTCTAGGGCTTCTTTCTCTTTATCGTGAAGTATCTTACTGGGGGTGAAATCATGCACTACCTGTGGTACTAAGGGAGTTTTTAATACTGGAGCACTTGGGGTACATCCACTTGTCCCTTCCTGATATGGTGGGGGGTTCCTTAATATTTCTTCTATAAATTCATCTTCAGAATCTCCATTTCTCATTAAATGTTTTGTCTTTTCTGTGCATTTCTTCCCTAACAGTTCTTCTTCCGTAAATATTGGATATAATCCTTCTGTAAGCATTGCTCTCCTCCACTGTTTCATCTGACCGTCCCTATTCTCTTGTTGATATCTGGTGAAAAATCCTCGATAACCCCTATTACTCCTGGATCAATCACGTTCAAATGCCTCGGTTTCCCATTCCTCTAAGGCTTCGTATTGAGTTAATCTAGGTCTGGGTTCCAAATCATTCATCCTCAATCTTAAATTTTGAAGAATTCTTCCATTGAAGGTACCATTCTCGGGAAATGCTAATATTCCATCATTTTTGGTATATTCTATCCAATTCTCTATCCATACACAAGTATGATAACCTCTCTCCATCATCATGAATGAAGCGGGCGTTTTAGCTGGTGGAATGATAATTCCTTCCCTAGTTTTGATTGGTTTATCCTTTTTAAAATAATTCTTTATCTTTTGCAGAAAGGACATTTTTCTCTTTTCTCCGTACATCTTGGGCAAATCTCGATGTATATAATTATATTCTGAAAAACCCAGGAATCTCCTATCCGGACGAGTTCCTGTTAAAGTCGGATCGCGTTCTAACATGCAATCTCTATCCACTAAGATTTTAGCTTCTAGAATCTCAACCAATCAAATGTCTGCTAACTTTTATTTCTGAACCAATCCTAACGCGGCTTTTCGGTGACGTTTGTCTGTCAACCCCTCCTTTACAATCTGCGTTTCTCTGTCCCTCGCTGTTTCAACCAATCCCAGCGCGGCGTTTGTGACGTCAGTACTGCTCCTGACTACTGACCCCTCCTTTACAAGAGTCGTTCCACACCCGCTGATTCAACCAATCCCAGCGCGGCGTTTGTGACGTCAGCTCCCTCTCCGGCAGCTGACCCTCCCTTTACAAAAATCTTACGCAAACCTTATTTTCTCTACAAATCTTAATTAAGTTTCAGTAACAACATAAAACATTCGCTATCGTACCAGTTTCTCTAAAATAGAAAAGATAGTTTTCTCTCACACTTAGTAAAACCTTTCCGTTTACTAAACATACACTACGAGTAAAAACCCTTCCGTTTACTCTTCACACAAGCTCCAGAAATACCTGTTACTTCTCCAATGTTACCCTTTCTAGGTGATATAACATCAAATTTTCACCAGCGTACTCTTTTGCTATTACTCACGCATAGATTCCCTAACCAGTACTGATAGTCCTGCTTAACTTTGCAGTACTATTTCTGCCTGACAGATAACCTCACTGCAGTATGGCTTCCACTTACCAACCGCTATTCAATTTTCCCCGGGGATTCTGGACAACATAAAACAAACTTTGAATACACGGATGTTAGTTCATAAAAATAAAATTCTCATTACCCAATTAACAAAGAGTAACCATCCTCTGATTACCAGAAAACTGATCCAGCGCGATATTAGCAAACAGCATTCATACACTAGATACTCACTTGGGCCCATACATTCATACTACGCTAATACTTACGCTGGGTTTTATCAGTTGTTACTCTTTATCAAAATCCCTGCTACCAATTACCTTCCGATTGAAGAGTAATGACTTACCAATGAATCCTTTGCTAATTGGGAAGTTTAAAATGAGTGACATTCATTATAGTACATAATCCTGAAATAACCACTGAGTCAGGAAGTTTTAAAATGTTTATCTAACGATTTAGCAGAGTAAATTACAGAAACACATGGTACTTAGTCGCATATCATAAGGGAAGCATAGAATAATAATTATTGATTAATGACGGTCCCTCAGAAAGGAGAAGATAGAGACAGCGGCGCAACTAAAGGTTGCATTTATATTTACCTAAATGCGAGAACCAAACCCCTGGCCAAGGAGTTGGAAAGATTGGGACCCAGGAAGGATGAAGAGCAAAGACCTCCTCCAGGATCAGGACAGGACCGGTGACCTCTCTACAACGACGCCTGCGTCGTTCCCCTCTCTGATACTCTGCTTCTCCTCGATCCTCCCGTGTCTCCCTTCTAATGGACTCCGCCGCCCCCTCCTCAGGACCTCTTCTGGACAGGGATTCAGTCTGCAATCGATCAGCTTGGCGGGCTGGAGCTCTTCTGTGCGTTCTGAGAGTAAACTCTAACTAATTAACTAATTCTATATCTATTATACCCTTCTACGCCCATGTACCTCCCCTAATGTTGCTAAAATATGGGACCACTACTTCTGATTGGACAGGGACAGGGGGTGGATTCTCACACCATATGATTTTAGCTCATTTTCTGTAGGCCATTGTCTTTAAACTACTGCCCATCCAATTTTATACATTTGCTTTATTTCCCACCCGTCTCACGACAAATGTTATATATTCTTCATATACAAAGTTTCAATTTTCAACAGAAAAAGCAAGAGCACATCAACTTCGGCCACCAGGTCATGGCCTTGGACGACGTCCAGGTTGACTTCATTCTTTGGCAGCCAAGGAGGACACATGCGCAGAATCATTGTCTCTCGAGTTTCAGATCACCAACCCCAGGCCCAAGTTTACGAACTAATAAAAGTCAAAGAAGAAAATATTAAAATCACAAATAATAGGTTTCACTGTATACCCACTCTTTCTATTCTATCCCCTTTTACTTATAAATCTATCCCGCATTAGTAGCGTTAAGAAAACGACAAATTAATAATAACACACGAGCAAGCTGAAGCATGTGAATATATCAGTCAGCCATTTTAAAGCACACTGCGCAGAAGCAGAAATTTCCCACCAAGCAAGAATGACGTAACACCATGTGATATGGATGAGACATGCGCAGTAAGGTTCCCGCGCTTTAGCGGCCATTTTAGAATAAGACAAGCGTTACATGTTGGTTAGAACACATAGGCAAGCTTCCTTGCTATTCGTGTAATGTATGCAATGTTAGTATAAACAATACATAATTAATAAATTAATACTGTGAGGTGATTGCATTCAAGCAAGTCTCATTTTTGAGTCCTTGCTCCATCAGACACAGCATGGGAAAACCCCTTACCCTTTGATATATCAGGCCCAAGGTCTTTATTAATATCCTGAATTTAAGATCGTCGGATTCCCTTCTGCTACAAAGAGGCATTTGGTTCTGTGCCTTGGCTGTGCGTAAACGTAGAGCAGGACCACCTGGTCGAGCTCTGTGGAGTCTGGAAAGCTGTAGAATGTTGGCCTATGTTCAGAACGTCGTGATATGTACTTCAAGAAGTACTCCTGAAAGAAAACAGATCCTCTGGATTGAATAGCTCCCTAGCAGATGCACGGGCATTTGAACCAACCTGTTTCGGAATGCGATGCCTGTGAAATTCTGCAAGTCAAAATTAAACTAGGTTATGCCTTCTTTAGCCTAAAACCAATCTAGCTACAGCGTTTTGGATGATTTACCACTTCCTGATGAGTCAGCATAGTGTGTGCTAATTTTTGGCAGATGCCCTGCATCTGCCAAATTCTAAATAACCTCCTAGAGGTGCCAGATAAATAAGATCTTCAGCCAAGAAATGAATATCGTCTAGTAGTTAAATGCTGGAGGTTGTAGTACATAAGGTGCCAAAAAATCCGTCCAGTGAGAGGCAAGCTAGTAAGAACAAGACATGAAAATGGCAACTAAGATCGCCTCCGTGATGGAAATGGAAGCCAAAGTGATGGTGGTAATAATTTTTTTGCAATGACTGGGGGAATCTTTTATCTTAGGTTTAGTTAAGGCTTATTCCTTATAAATGTCATGCCATCTTTCACACTGACATTTAGATTTGCCGCTTGTTCTGATGCGCTTGGTGTTGCTGCTTCACCCTCCAAGGCAGAGCTTAGCTTAAAGCCTCTGTGACGGCAGAGGTTAAGTAGGGAGATCCGAAGAGTTAGAAGCACCTGCCTGGTGCAGAGACACGAACACACACGACTGGATGCAAAGTGTCCACCAGTTCCAGGCCTGGGCTCCGGCATCCTTTTTATTAACACCACCCCTGTACCAATATAGTCATGGCTGAAGGGAACAACCACTAAACCCTCCAGTGACTATGCATATACAGACACTATAATTCTCCAAAGCATGTAGTATAGAAACAGAAAACAAGAATCATCTCAGTTAAGTACTCTGGCATGATAGAACATAAAACAATAACAAGACACATTTAGCATACACAGCCTCTAACCAGCTGGAACAGAAAATGATTTGCTCATGGGAACAAATGGGTTTAACCATAAATGTTTGGAGGCAGTACTTGGATATCATTCGACCCCACCTCCTACCCTTCAGGGCTGTGTTAAGACTCTTTCACTTTTCTACTTGAGGAAGAGGTGTCACTGCTCAGCAGAACATGTCTTTCCTTGTCATGAGGTGCCAGTTAGGTCTTATATTGTCACAATCCAGGCTGTGATCCCCTTGCCATAGAGAGTATGCGTGGCCACTTCCCTGTACAGACAGGCCAGTTGGGAATCCCTATCCCCAAGACTATGGGGGAAATCCCCTGGGTTGGTTTTTGGAGGAATCTATCAGAAGGTGGAGGGCGAGGGCTTGTCCTCTGACTCTATCTGGCTTCTGGAGTAGTTCGAAAGGATCCTATTCCGGAAGGAACTACAAACCCCAAGAAGCCAATGATCATTAATAGCCCTTATACCTGTGTGGCACATTATTATCACGAACTCACAGGAACACAAATTCGCAGTGGACATTTTAAAAAGCAAGGCTGTACACACAACAGTTGCAGCTGCAATTCTTGTTGCAAAGATATGAACAAAAGCATACATCACAAGTACATGGGGAATCGTAAATCTCAGCATTCTTTAACAATGCTTCACAGAGGAAGTTTAAAGTCTCATAGGGGCATAAAACTGGATGGTAAGAGGAGTTATTTTCCGCATTTTCATTAATTTAAGTCTGAGCTGAGTAACTTTTCATGTTGGGATTCATTGAAGAACATTAACAATTCTCAGAAAGGCATATTACTCACAATGACAACAGGAAGTATTATAGACAGTTAGCATTTTTGAGCAGCTCTAGAGTGTGGCCTTGTGTTAGTACAGTAGGTGCTCCTAGCTTCTGAGTAAAGTAATAGATTTCCCTTCTCTCTAGTACCTTTCCACTAGTATTGTCACATGGTTCTGTTGTTGGTGTTGGAGTTGCCATTCTAGGTTTACGTACAGTAGCACCACTTTGTGAAAAGGAAGACATAAGGCCAGATGCTTAGGAACTTGTATGCTATTAAGGCATATCAATGTGCTAACACTACAAGTCGTAAGGTTGACAGTCACGTGAGCTCCCGCATGCTCCGTGGCTGAGCCTGTTCCAGAGAGAGAGGCTGCAAGATGGACGGCGATCACCGCTAGCGGCTAGGACTCACTGTGTGCAGCACGACCATCCAAGATTGATGAAGATTAGACCTTAGACCGCCACAAAAAAGAGAATACACTGCAGAATAAAAGAGATAAGTGTCTCACTCCGCTTTCTCCACTTTCTGCTGATTTGCACTTGAACACTGATTCGCACAGAGGCGGAGTGGGGAAGTGGAGGCGAGGCGAGAGAGCAAGACGGCCCGAGCGAGTCAGGCGAGGCAAAGTGAGCGAGGCAAGGTGAGCAAGCAGAGGCAGCCAACAAAACCAACATAACGATTCGATAGCAGACACTCCCGAGGAATTGCAGGAGGTGTCTGCTCCAGGCTAGATACAGAGGAGGATGCGCCTTGCAGAACGCAGCTTTGCCAGCTGCCCAAAGGGGCAACGCAGCTTTGCCAGCTCCCCGAGGGAGAAGGACGAAAGAGGTGATAGAGCGCTTATAGCACTCTAAATTGTAGGGGTGCACTATACTCCCGATATAAATGCACTCATATGTATTTTTGTCGTGTGCAATGTTTTATGATTATTAAGATGCATTTATTCACGTCATATTAGCATTAAAATAAGTGAGCACATTTAAGTAGGATTTGGCTGTATTAGAAAACATAATTCCTGTATGTGTAATGTGCAGGACGACATTATACTTATATAATGTAACCATGTTTAGTTTAAGTTACCCGATCAGTAGGCCCAAATTGTAGGTTGTTTTGAGTTTCGTTTCTCCTTGGTTGCTCAATAATTAATTAAATTAAGTCTGTGGTGCTCGAAGACAGTATGTTCTCAACCTACTGCAGGTGCAGGAATCCGACCTCGTTATTCTTACATTTAAGGAGATACCCGGAATGTCTTTGAAGAAGACTGCAAGGCGAGAAGGGAGGACTCCTTTCGTGCCTGGCCTATCTGGGAACCAAGGCCACTGGAAGAAGAGTCGACTTAATTAAAGCTTCTGTGGAAACTTACTGAAATCGTTTCAATGGAAAAGTATAGTAAATGACGTATTGTGGGTTGAACATTGTCTTTTTGTATGATGCGCAGGGACAGATTCGGGAGACTTCTGCTGATTTTCGGAGGAGAAGGAGCATCTTAGAGCGAGCTCCATAGCTTTAAGCTATCAGACCCATTTGATGTGAGTACTTCTTAGGAAGTCAACACGTGCTGACACCTTTGGGATATGATACAAGGGAGATAGGTAGGATCCTCATTGAGAGCAGAGTAGGGAAAGATTTTGCTCCTTCTTAATGAAAAGAGAATTGGACTCCGCTTCTATTCTTTGCTGTATTTTGATTTTGGAGTTCATCATATTATGCCTTCTGTGCCGAATGACTTATTTTCGTAAAATTGGCTCTGTATTGATTTTTCTGTACCTATATACTCTGATATTGAGGTGTGTTTATATTCAATTATTTTTGGCCTTATAATAAATCCACCAAATTGAACTTCGGAGTCTGTGGTCCATTACAGCATGACTAATTTGAAAGTATAGTCTTGAATTGTTTTCCTCCCCTCAACCACTTTTAGTAGGAAAATAAAAGACCATCTGCCCTAAACCTAGTAGGGAAAAGCAGGAGTAAAGGTTGGCGTAATCAAATGGCAGCAGAGGATGGTTTGCCTCTAAGAGTGAGGGGAGAAAGAGGGTAGGTAGGAGTAGGGTCGGAAGAACATTAAGGTTCTGGACACGGAGTAGGAGACGGCGGACATTGATGGAGGTCGGCGGACGTTGACGGTGCGGCGGAAACAGTGGTGGCGTGAGTATGGAATTGTGTGGTGTGTTAGATTGCGGTGATGAAATATTTGTGTGATGTCTTGCGAAGTTGGGATGCATGTTGAGTGATTGTGGGTTCATGGTTTACTGGTCCGGACACGTGCGGGTCATGAAGTTTGGTTAGCGGACTCAAGAGAAGTCCAAGATCCCGGGATAGTTTGTATTTGTAATTGTCTGATTAGAATTGTGGGTGTCGTGAAGCGCAATCGACGATCCACTTGTGATAGGGAACTTTGTGTGAATGAAGGGATACGTCGCGGTAGAAAGCCTCAGGTACCGGGGGTGGACTATGGCGATTGAGTGACCAACGCAGGTCGGGGATGAATGTTCTTGTAAGCGTGCTCTATCGATCTTTTAGCGGACAGACAATTATTTGTTTTATGTAACTGGAAGTTATTGTGATTGTGTTAGGAGCAGTTACTTGGTTTAATAGCTTTGGATATACAGTTACTTGTGGTACGAATGTGTGAGCGAGTGAAATTGTAAAGGCGGGTGAGCCGCTGCAAAGAGCGAGTAGTGACGTCAGGGTGCGCCGCGCTGGGATTGGTCAGTTGGTGTAACGCCGCGCTGGGATTGGTGGAAGTTCGTTCGAAGCTGAGTATTGAATTTGGAGGGTAAAACAATCGATTTTTATGATGAGATGTTTTAGGGTGCTGCGGGATTTGTGTAGAGGCGACACAGGAGTGGTGACACGGGTAGGAGAAGAAGCTCCGCCTGAGGATTCACCAGCGCATTACATGGCAACAAATGTAGGACTCCATACTATAGTTTGACTTCAAAATTGGCATACAATTACAGAAAAGGAAGGTGAATTGGCTTTTCCTTGTTATGGGTCATTTCGTATGGAGGTGCTGTATCAGCTGAGAGGAGTGATGACTGCTCTGAAACCTCCGCCTAGACCAACCCAATTTGAGGCATTAGATGCTTGGATGAGAGCAGCAATGGCAAAGAGAAGGGAAGCTTCTCAGGGAAGAATGAAAAAAGCAATGAAGGCATAACAGGATGCCAGGTGGGATGCACAGCTGAAAAGATGGAGAGTAGACACCATAGAGGGAGAACGATTGTATCCCTTTCGGCTGCTAGAAGGTGGGTCCGAAGGAAGGAGTAAGACGGAAGAGGACAGTGACACAGATGACAGTTTTCTTGATAGATTGTTAGCAGAACGTCCTCCACCTTATGACTCTAGGCCAGAGCCGGAGCAGACACAGCAACCTGAGGACATTCTAAGAGTGGGACGAATAGGTGCAGAGGAGCAGACCACAGGAGTAAGAGGGAGGATTTCAGTGGGAACGACAATTCCAGGAGGGTCTGGAGGGATAGGGTACGCAACTACGGAGTCAGGAGAGACTGCCTGTAATATGCGGTTACCAGAAGCTCTTTCGGTACCAGTTACTATTGGACCGGTGGTTTCAATATATAACCCTAGAGAGAGAACAAGGGAAAGTCAACAACAAACAGAACCAGGTGAAGAGACTATCTCTGGAGGGAGTCTTACAATGAGTGGGACAGATATGGCTCAGGTACCAGTGGAATCCAGTACTCCACTGCCTGCTACGGCTGATCCATCAAGAATGGACAGTGGGTCAGAACGAAGGCGAACAGGAGCTTTGGCAAATTCTAGGTCAGACATCAGAATGTGGGTTCCACCGGTGAGAAAGTCACAGATATTGAGGGACGAATCGGGATGGAGACAAGAAGCACCTAGAGTACCGTTAGGGCCACAGTATGTGTGCGAGGGTAACCATTGGAGAAGTCGAAGTTGTGAAAGAGAAAGTCACCCAGTTGTGAGAATTGAGGAGAGTGGGGACCTAAGGAGAAAGGTCTCACAAAGTTGTGAGAGAGAGGAATCGGGAAGTGAAAGAGGAGATCAGAAGGTTTTACAGGTTGCAATGAAGGCACCATTGATAGATGTGGTAAGATTAAAAGCAGAAATTGATGAGGTGATAGAAGGGAATCTGCCATGGGAAAGAATTGACACATATGATCCAAGCGAATTGCTATTTGAAGCTAAAGATGTTACCAGAAAGGCAAAGCGAGCTTATGATGCATTGTCACAGCTGGCACGAAAGTATGAGGTAGATCTAACAAAGACTAAAATGATGCAGGGATCTTGCAGATTGCATTATACGGATAAGGAATTGGAAGAGAAGCGAATGACAGGATTGAAGGCACAAATTAGGGAATTGGTGATAGGGATGCAAGCGTGGAGAGCATTAGACAAATGGGAAGAGAGGTGGGCCAAAAAGAAAAGTGCCAAGAAAGAGATAGGAGACACTCCGCCTCCGGGTGGAGGGACGGGATCAGCAGGACATTATCCTCTGAGAGAAGTGCAAAATGGGGGGTACATTCATGTGCCATGGAGCAGGGGTGATTTAGCAGCATTCACTAATGATTTTCCTCGGCTGAGGGAAAAACCTGCTGACTGGTATAAGCAAATAGAACGGTTTGTTAAGATTTCAAAGGTGCTTTGGATTGATTTGAATACCTTGTTTGATATAGTGGTCCCAGGTGATTTATGGACGGCATGTAAAGTTGCCATTGATTGGCCCGCTGTAGAACCATTATAACACACAAAGAGGGCCAGGAGGAGATTTAAGGACCAGCGTGGGCGCACTCCCCACTCTATAATATACCACACACAAGAGCCCACGGGTCCAGATTTGTGATGGTACAAGGGTATGACACGCAAAAAGATTGACACCAGAAAAAAGTCGACCTGACAGGGGAAGGTATCCCTTTTAAGGACGACTCCCCTCACACACCAAAGGTGTCATGCTTCATCATAGGGGTGCCTCCTCGCGTTAGGAACCTAGTCCTAACGCGGGCTACAACCCCCTCTCTACGAGGGAGGAGCTCAGGGATGTTTTTCAACTTGAGCACATGGGTTGTCCTAAAAACCCTATGTGAGCGTGGTGTGTGGATGAGTGCTGGTGAATGTGAGTTAAAACTGCCTATCAGGTCGACTTTTTTCTGGTGTCAATCTTTTTGCGTGTCATACCCTTGTACCATCACAAATCTGGACCCGCTGTAGAACCAGCCAGAGATCCGGTGAATCATGGTCCATCTCCCGAAGTAATGAAGAAATATGAGCAAGTGATTACATGGTTACAATCCAAGGTAGTTCCGCAAACGGTTGATTGGCTTAAAATCGACCGTACTACTCAAGATTCTAAGGAGTCGGTACATGACTATTATGAGAGTCTGTTGGTGGCTTTTAAACAGCATAGTGGATTGGCTACAATTGAGCAGAAAGATATGGGACAGTTTGTCTCAAAGTTTGTGCTAGGACTAAGATCTGATATTAGCTTAATGATACAGACACATTTGATATGTTGACAAAATAAGACGGTGGATGAAATCCTGCGTTATGCAAAATATTGTAGTGATCAGGTGGAATCGGCACAAAAGAAATTGAAAGACAAGTTGATGTTGGTGCAGTTGAGGAATGCCGAAAGGCCTGATCAGATGCAAGGGGTTGGAGGAGCGATGGGTCGAGGTAGAGGAAGTGGTAGAGGAATGGGTCAACAGATGGGAACCCAACCTGGACAGGGAAGAGGCAGGGGAATCGATGCAGGTACAGGAGGTGATTGGGTGGCGAGCCAAAAGAAGGTCACTGCTTGTCATTATTGTCACAAAATCGGGCATTGGAAGCGCGAGTGTCGATCGAATCCAGCAAATCAATTGCAGAATGAGGGAGAGGGACAGATGTCAGAGACCTTGAATACTGTAACTAGACCTAGGTTCATGTATGGGGCAGGATACGAGCCGCAAATGCTGATTCCTCAGCCTCCAAGAATACCTATTCATAATCAGGCGTATCATCAGATGCCCTATTTTGAAATACGAGACAGATTTGATCAACCACAAGAGCTACATGAGTGTCAGAGGGGGGTGCAGAAAGAATGCCCTTTGGATGCGATTCTGGAGGTAGATCAGAGTGGACCGTTTGTAGATGCAGAGGTGAACGGGTATCCTGTTACCTTCTTGTTAGATACTGGAGCTGCGCGCTCCACAGTAAGAACAGAAGTGGTTCCAAATTTGTCCCTTTCGGGACAATTGATTCAAGTGGTGGGAGTTACCAATCAGAAAATGATTAACCCATTGACAAATGAGTTGCCTGTGAGTATAGGACCGTTCCGAAACAAACATCAATTTGTAGTATGTGATTCAAGCCCAGTCTGTCTATTGGGACGAGACCTTTTGTGTAAACTAAATTGTACCATATCTTGCACTCTGAGGGGTGTGGAGTTGCAAACCTATGATGATGATGCCAACTTTAAAATGGCCAACACGAGTTTGTATGCAGAAATGTTCGTGGTTCTTACGCTAGAGGAGTTGCCACATGATTTGAGGGACTCCGTTTCTCCGAAAGTGTGGGACTTCACGGGAGAGGAGATAGGATTGATTCGAGGGGTTGAGCCTGTTAAAATACAAATCAAACAGAATGCAGAATTTCCACGAACTCCGCAGTATAAATTAACTCCAGAAACTGTGGCTGAAATAAGACCTGTAATTGAGTCTATGATTGCACAAGGCATTCTCAAAGAGATACGAGGAAGTCCCTGCAATTCACCTATTATGGGACTGCAGAAGCCTAGCGGCAAGTACAGGATAGTGCAGGATTTGCGCAGAGTCAATGAAATCGTGATTCCATGTTGTCCTGTGGTACCGAATCCAGCTGTTATTCTGTTCCAAATACCATGTGAAGCAGAATGGTTTACAGTCATAGATTTATGTCAGGCATTTTTCTCCATACCATTGCATGAAGACAGTCAATTTTTATTTGCATTTAGGATGGACGATCGTGTGTTAACGTGGTGTAGAATCCCTCAAGGGTATACAGAAAACCCCTCTATTTTTAGTCAAAGCTTGAAGAAGAATCTTGAAGGGCTGATGATGCCCCAGAACTCAGTCCTAGTCCAATATATTGACGACCTGTTGGTCGCTTCAGAGACTGAGGATGCTTGCAGAATCGATACTGTGGCTTTGCTGAATCATTTGGCAGAAAATGGACACAAAGTGTCCCCGAACAAACTCCAGTATTGTCTGAATGAAGTTCAGTATCTAGGTCACCGGATTGAGAAGGGGAAACGAAGGGTGTCACCAGATCGCATAGAGACGATTCTGCAAATTGGAACTCCGAAAACACAAAAAGAAGTCCGCATGTTTTTGGGAATGGTCGGCTATTGTCGACAGTGGATCCCAAATTTTTCCTTGCAAGCTAAGCCACTGTTGAGATTGACTCGAAAGGACATTAGCGATCCGGTACTATGGGATGACGACTGCCTGAGAGCCTTCCTCTAGCTGAAAGGGAGCCTATGTCGCGCTCCAGCTCTGGGAATGCCGGATTATAACAAAGCGTTTTCGCTCTTCTGCTGTGAAAGGGAAGGATGTGCGTTAGCGGTCCTTGTACAGGCACATGGAGATGCTCGTAGACCAGTGGCTTACTTTTCAGCTACATTAGATCCAGTAGCTTCTGCGTTGCCCGGATGTCTCAAATCCGTTGCTGCAACAAGTGTCAGCATTGAGAGATGTGAAGGCATAGTGATGGGTCATCTGCTTATTGTTTATGTGCCTCATTCAGTAGAGCTGTTAATGACAAGAACTAAGACACAGTATTTAACGAATAACAGACTTACAAAGTATGAGCAGGTTATATTGGCTTCTGAAAATGTCACTCTGAGACATTGTACCACCTTGAATCCTGCTACATTGTTACCTCTTCCACAAGAGGAAGAAGAAGATTGTGAAGAGAATGACTGCCTGGATGTTACTGAGCTATCTACCAAACCCAGACCTGACATTGTTGATGAACCTCTGTCTGAAACTGATTTGATTCTTTTTGTTGATGGTTCATGCTTAAGAGACAATGAAGGGTGTTTGAGAGCAGCGTTTGCTGTAAGCACCATCTTGGGGGTGGTGGAAGCTGCCTGTCTGAAAGGAGTATACTCTGCTCAGGTAGCCGAAATTATTGCTTTGACACGTGCCTGTATCATTTCAAATGGTGTCCGAGTGACTATCTATACGGACAGCCAATATGGGTTTGGAGTGGTTCATGACTTCGGCCAGTTATGGTCACAGAGGGGATTTTTAACGTCCTCAGGATCCCCAATCCGTAATGGAGTATTTGTGTGCCAATTGTTGGAAGCTTTGCAGAAACCCAAAGAGATAGCTGTAGTAAAATGTGCAGCTCATGGAAGGGGAGAGGACTTTGTTACAAAAGGAAATAACTATGCCAATGAAGTAGCGCGTTTTTGTGCTATACATGCTTGTGTCTTCAATGGAACATATGTAGGAGAGAGCACAGAAGAGACTGAGCTCAGCATGATGTTAGCTATAGCCGATACCTGGGATGAGGTAAAGCGACTACAGGATGAAGTCCCAGAAGAAGAAGTTGCATCATGGGTTAGAGCAGGCTGCGAAAAAAGAGAGGATGGCATTTGGGAGTCGACAGATGAGAGAACAGTATTACCTAACTGTTTATTGAGCCCAATGGCAAGGCAGATTCACGGAGTAATTCATCTGGGGAGAGACGCCATGGTACGAGTGTTCAGGCAGACTTGGTTTAACCCACGATTTCGTGTGTATGCTGAGGCTGTGTGTCACAGGTGTGTTACATGTCAACAAATGAATGTTGGAAAGAGAACTGTGGTTGCAATGAGTCATATTGGAAGATCAGGGGGGCCTTTTAATAGGATACTGTTGGACTTTATCGAGATGCCTAGGTGCAATAGGCTGAGATATGTTTTGGTGGTAGTGTGTATCTTTTCACGTTGGGTTGAAGCATATCCAACTAGACGATGCGACAGTCTCACAGTGGCAAAACTGTTGTTAAGGGAACTGATACCACGATTTGGATTTCCGACCTCAGTGGAGACAGATAGAGGAACACACTTCCATAGTGAAATCATGAAATTGTTATGTACAGCTCTAAACATTGATCAGAGATTGCACTGTAGTTACAGGCCTGAGGCATCTGGCCTTGTGGAGCAGATAAATGGCACAATCAAGATGAGGGTGTCAAAGGTTTGTTTGTCAACTTCATTGAAGTGGCCAGATGCGCTACCATTGGTATTGATGAGTCTGCGTAGTACTCCTGATAGGAGGACAGGGCTCTCTCCCCATGAGATATTGATGGGGAGAGCTATGCGATTGCCTATGGTGCCAGCTACAGCACTGATAAACATCACAGATGATTTGGTTTTGGATTATTGTAGGGGACTGGCTGACGTGGTTAATTCTGTGTCCCATCAGGTCGAGGCTGCGACTGCATCTACCTCGAGAGACCTGCTGCATGATCTTAATCCTGGTGACTGGGTGCTTGTTCGAAAGCACGTGAGGAAGGGCTACCTTGATGCTCGCTGGCGAGGACCATACCAGGTGATCTTGGTTACAAGTACAGCTGTGAAGTGTGGAGGATTACCAAATTGGATCCACGCTTCGCACACTCGCCGCGTTCCAGAACCCGAGGAGGCAACAATTCCTCTTGTTCCGAGGAGTACAACTGAAACTGACACAGAGAACGAGGGAACAAGTCAAGTCGTAAGAACTCCTGAAGGGGCTGAACAATCACCTGAGCAAGAAAACCAAGAACAAGCTGCTCCAGAGTCGAGTTCAGATCATGAGATAGATGAGATTGCAGAAGTGACCTTTGAACCAGATCAAAGTGAACGGCCTGGTGCAGAAGGATCAGATCAAGAGGAAGAGAGGAGACCAGGTGCAGAAGCAGAAAAGTGGCCAACAAGAAAAGAAAGGCTGAACATAAGGCTTGCATCTGAGAAAAATCTCGCTCCGATTCCTGAAACGTCTGAATCAGACCAAAGTGAAACTGAGGAGAGACCGGATGGTCTAAGACGATCCAGAAGAGAGAGGGTACCGTCTCAAAAGTACGCCTCTCCTGAGTGGACGTACCTGGCTGCAAATGCAGAAACCGAAGAATTCCGGAAGGTTGGGGACTGGTACAGTGAGTTACGGAGAGGACACCCTGTCGATTGATATCCAGCTGTTGGTCCCTGGAGTTGAAGCCTTCGGAATCCTAACTTTGACAGTCCCCGATCCACCAAGGTTAAGTGGTTTGCGCTTTCTGATTCTTAACCAGGTTGCTTTCCCCACATTTGGTCGACAGCCCACTGCACAGGAACTGGGAGAGATTCGTGCAGAAATTCTGCAGCTTGTTCTTACCATACTTGGATCTAATATCATTAATGATGAAGTTTGAACTTTGAAAAAAGAACTCATTAGGCTTTAGAAGGAAGATAACCTAGTCATTATCTGTCAGGACAGTCATTATCTGCACCTTAAAGGGTTGGAAAGATTTAGACAGGGATGGCAGGCTACAACTTCTGTTTAGGTCGGTCTCTTCTACAAGGAGAAACTTAAGAGAGGGTGAAACGGTTGGTGTTATGACACTAGTCATAAGAGGGGGGAACTGATAGAGCGCTTACAGCACTCTAAATTGTAGGGGTGCACTATACTCCCGATATAAATGCACTCATATGTATTTTTGTCGTGTGCAATGTTTTATGATTATTAAGATGCATTTATTCACGTCATATTAGTATTAAAATAAGTGAGCACATTTAAGTAGGATTTGCGTGTATTAGAAAACATAATTCCTGTATGTGTAATGTGCAGGACGACATTATACTCATATAATGTAACCATGTTTAGTTTAAGTTACCCGATCAGTAGGCCCAAATTGTAGGTTGTTTTGAGTTTCGTTTCTCCTTGGTTGCTCAATAGTTAATTAAATAAAGTCTGTGGTGCTCAAAGACAGTATGTTCTCATCCTACTGCAGGTGCAAGAATCCGACCTCGTTATTCTTAGATTTAAGGAGATACCCGAAATGTCTTTGAAGAAGACTGCAAGGCGAGAAGGGAGGACTCCTTTCGTGCCTGGCCTATCTGGGAACCAAGGCCACTGGAAGAAGAGTCGACTTAATTAAAGCTTCTGTGGAAACTTACTGAAATTGTTTCAATGGAAAAGTTTAGTAAATGACGTATTGTGGGTTGAACATTGTCTTTTTGTATGATGCGCAGGGACAGATTCGGGAGACTTCTGCTGATTTTCGGAGGAGAAGGAGCATCTTAGAGCGTGCTCCATAGCTTTAAGCTATCAGACCCATTTGACGTGAGTACTTCTTAGGAAGTCAACACGTGCTGACACCTTTGGGATATGATACAAGGGAGAAAGGTAGGATCCTCATTGAGAGCAGAGTAGGGAAAGATTTTGCTCCTTCTTAATGAAAAGAGAATTGGACTCCGCTTCTATTCTTTGCTGTATTTTGATTTTGGAGTTCATCATATTATGCCTTCTGTGCCGAATGACTTATATTCGTAAAATCGACTCTGTATTGATTTTTCTGTACCTATATACTCTGATATTGAGGTGTGTTTATATTCAATTATTTTTGGCCTTATAATAAATCCACCAAATTGAACTTCGGAGTCTGTGGTCCATTACAGCATGACTAATTCGAAAGTATAACCTTGAATTATTTTCCTCCCCTCAACCACTTTTAGTAGGCAAATAAAAGACCATCTGCCCTAAACCTAGTAGGGAAAAGCAGGAGTAAAGGTTGGCGTAATCAGAGGTAAGCCTTCTGGCTCTCCGCCTCCCCGTAACCAAGCAGTGAGTGGCGCCACACCACCCTAAGGCCCTAAGGCTTCTGGCAACAAGGTCACTTAGAAGTGAAGAAGTGAAGAAAAGAGGGGGGGGAGAAGAGGAAAGAGGTGAAGAGGAGGAGAAAAAAAGGGAGGAAAAATAAGAATAATTAAAAAAAAAAAGCAGGAGGAAGGAGGAAAAGCACAGAGGCAAAGGTAGAAAAGGAGGATGGCATTAACCAAGAGCCAAGTGCCAATTGCCTTGCCGTGATTTGTGGGGCTCAGTGGGGGCCGAACAGACCTCAGGATCCCTGAAAAATGCGGAAACAAGAAGTTTGTTAAAATCTGGTCCAAGCACCAAGGTGGTTGGGAGTGTATAGAAGCCCGAGGCGGGATACTAGGTCCCTCTAGGCGGAAGGGTAGTGGAAATGTGGTAGAAGCGGTCAGCTTAGCGCTGATGTGGCTTGCAGCACATCTGCGTCCTTCTCCGACATTCCTTCCATAAAAATTCCTTCCCTGCAAAACCCCCTATCTTCGCAGCATTCGTCCCCCCCTCAGAAACCAGGAACTGACTCTCTCCTCTCCCCCCACTGACAGGGGTCTTTCAGATATCAGCATATCAGAGTACAACGCCACTAGCCACTGGCCCCATAAATGAAACAAGGATCTTTCAATGAAAATACTTGCGCACAGTAAGAACTGTAAAGGGGACAAGGGGCAAAACCAACAAATAAGGGACCAAAGCAGCAAAACTCGAAGGAAGGGAGTCCAACAGGATATATCACCCGATAGTTCCATACATAAAACAGGGGCTATAATGGGACTCTGCCTCCAGTTCTGACACTTCCCCCCACAACAGCACTGCTGCGGCCACAGGATCAAGAACTTCAGAAGTTCGGTGGGCAACGCACAAACTGTCATATCTCCTTTTTACGTTGGGAGGGGCAAAGGGAGGAACCAAAGATAGTACTGCAACAACAACTCCAGCCCACATGAAAATGGCGCAACTTAATAATACGGGGGCAGGGGAGACAGTGAAGACAGTGGAGAAAGTGAATAAAGAACCAACACCAGGTAAGCAGGCTGACCTATTCGCAAGTCCTAGATCTCCGATCCAAAGTTCCCATCAATCAGTAGCAACTCCACTTACAAATGAGACAACATTAAATGATTCTTCAAGAATTGCGAGAGATGAAGCTATCTCAGGAAGATGCCCACAGAACTACCAACGAGCAGCTGGGGCAGATAAATGAAAACATCCAACAACTTTTGTCTCGGATGTCACAGGTAGAATCAAAGGTATCAGAGCTGGAGGACATTAACATCAAACAGGATGAGGTCCTGTTGAGAATGCAAGCTGGACTAGAAGATCTTCAGTTCAAGATAAACGATGTCGAAAGCAGAGCCAGACACACCAATCTAAGATTTGAAGGTGTACCAGTGAATTGCGAGGCAGGACTTTCCGTAGTGAAATGGGTTTCGGATCTGATTTCTTAATATGTATTGCCTGATAAGCTGCCAGAAGGGGGAGATTTAACCATCGCTCGGGCCCATAAGGTTCCTGCAGTGAGACCCCCAAATGCTAGATAACTTGCACCATTCTGGTCAACTTTGGGGATGTCAGAATCAAAGAGCATATTTTATCTCAGGCTGTTAAGAAAAAGACTTTCGACACACCAGAGATTTTCTCCTTCCGAATATTCTTGGACATGTCAATCTTGGCAGCAATATGGCAAAGGCAATTTGTTGGATTGATCGACGAGTTTAAACACCTTGGAGCCCCGGCGGGAATTATCCGAATGTCCAAACATAAAGGGGCCGATTCCGATCTCGGTCGGAAGCGCACCCAATACCATTCGGTCGGGAAAAAAGCCATGCGAATGCCTGTTTCCCGACCGATCCGTACAGCACACCGAACGAGTAAGTACGATGCGCACAACAGCACAAAATCCGGCCGAGTCGTACTCACCCAATCCAGGTCCTGTTCTCCGACCGAGGCAAATCCGGAAACGCAGAATCGAGTCGCACGGAAGGGAAAATGCAGCACCGTCTGGCCGACCAAGTACGATGCGCTTCCCGTACGCGCCGAACCCGTCGCTACGCACGGCACGTAAAAGCATCCGGGAGAGGCGCACATAAGCTCCGATTCGCGCCACAACACAATCCACGGCTACGAGACGAACACGCCAGCGACGAGGACGACGCGAAGCGACGTGGACGACGCGAAGCAACGAGAAGGACGAACGACACGAACAACACGAACCAACCATGAATCCCTTCGTCCCGATCATACCAATATTCTACATTTACTACCGGAACAGGCACGGACGCGTACGGCGCAGAAGGTAAGTCAGACACCAACCACAAAACACATACAACACGTACACGACACATCACACACACACAGAGGGATGCAGAATTTACTTACACCAGCAACAGCAGCACCATAGGGGCTGGATGCCCATCACCAATGCCACATATGCACACAGGGGCCTGAATGCGCACCACCACCCCTACCCAGGGGGGGCCGGATGCCAACCACCACTACCACCCTTAGCCAGGGGGGCTGGATGCCTACCACTACTACCACCCTTAGCCAGGGGTGCCAGATGCCTACCACTACTACCACCCTTAGCCAGGGGGCTGGATGCCTACCACTACTACCACCCTCACCCAGGGGGCTGGATGCCTACCACTACTACCACCCTTAGCCAGGGGGTGCCAGATGCCCACCACCACTACCACCCTTACCCAGGGGGCTGGATGCCTACCACTACTACCACCCTTAGCCAGGGGGTGCCAGATGCCCACCACCACTACCACCCTCAGCCATGGGGGTGCCAGATGCCTACCACTACTACCACCCTTAGCCAGGGGGCTGGATGCCTACCACTACTACCACCCTCAACCAGGGGGCTGGATGCCTACCACTACTACCACCCTTAGCCAGGGGGTGCCAGATGCCCACCACCACTACCACCCTTACCCAGGGGGCTGGATGCCTACCACTACTACCACCCTTAGCCAGGGGGTGCCAGATGCCCACCACCACTACCACCCTCAGCCATGGGGGTGCCAGATGCCTACCACCCTTAGCCAGGGGGCTGGATGCCTACCACTACTACCACCCTTAGCCAGGGGGCTGGATGCCTACCACTACTACCACCCTCACCCAGGGGGGCTGGATGCCTACCACTACTACCACCCTTAGCCAGGGGGTACCAGATGCCCACCACCACTACCACCCTTACCCAGGGGGGCTGGATGCCTACCACTACTATCACCCTTAGCCATGGGGGTGCCAGATGCCTACCACCCTTAGCCAGGGGGGGCTGGATGCCTACCACTACTACCACCCTCATCCAGGGGGGGCTGGATGCCTACCACTACTACCACCCTCACCCAGGGGGGGCTGGATGCCTGTCACTACTACCACCTCCACCCATGGGGGGCTGCATGCCTACCACCAACACCACCCCCACTCATAGGATGGACAATGCATGACACAACCAGCACACCACAACCTAGGGAATGCAAGAAAAAGACATCCCCCAACACCATGACAAGCGTGTGTAGACTGTGTCAAATGCCTACAACACTGAACATGACTTTGAACATACAATGTGACCCCCTAGCACATGTGCCACACATATATGTGTGTGGCCCCCACAATGCAAGCAGGCCATGACCATTGTGGCAATGGGGTCCAAACACCCATCATCACAGTGACCAAAAGGTAAGTGTGGGGTCCATAGCTGAAGCACATTTTGAACAGTGTGGCAATGGGGTCCAAACCCCCATCATCACAGTGACCAAAATGTAAGTGTGGGGTCCATAGCTGAAGCACATTTTGAACAGTGTGGCAATGGGGTCCAAACCCCCATCATCACAGTGACCAAAATGTAAGTGTGGGGTCCATAGCTGAAGCACATTTTGAACATTGTGGCAATGGGGTCTAACGCCCCATCACCACAGTGACCAAAATGTAAGTGTGGGGTCCATAGCTGAAGCACATCTTGAACATTGTGGCAATGGGGTCTAACGCCCCATCACCACAGTGACCAAAAGGTAAGTGTGGGGTCCATAGCTGAAGCACATTTGAACATTGTGGCAATGGGGTCCAACACCCCATCATCACAGTGACCAAAAGGTAAGTGTTGACAAAGAAAGAGCTGCAACTGCCAAACTGCATGGATGATTCCTGGTCACAGAACAAAAAACACATCAGTGGCAAAGTAGTGCATGTGTCCCATTGCAACATAAATTGGGGGAGCCAAATACTGCAGTGCAAATAAGACATACCTTTGGCCATGTGCAGACAAACAACACCCATGGGGGCTGACACTGTCAACATTCATCAATGACACAATGACAGAAGTGACCATCAGAATGCAGACCCACATATTTGCACCAATGGGCACACAAATGCAGATACCCTGTGGAGACTGTAGATGGGAGGTGAACAGATACCATACCATGGCAGCAATGGGACACACAAACCATGATCATTGTGCTGACCGATGACCTAGGAGTCCCAGGGACAGCAGGGGAAAGCCACCAAACTACATACAGCCAATGGCACACCCAAGATATGCCAATGCAGTGGTGCAGATGCACAAACACAAACAGGCAGACCCACACTGCACATCATACACAACAGGTGAGGGGGGTGCCAGTGTCCCCAGGCAACCACACAACACATGAGGAGACCTGAATACCAATCATACAGATGTGCATACAGTGCCACACAAAGGTAACTCATGGATCCAAATCCCCTATGTGGGCAAGCAGGCATTGTCAGATGAGAGGGAGCACAAATCACACATGTCACACAGGCACGTAGGAACAGCAACTGACACAGCAAGACACAGACACACCACAGCACTACCCCCAGGGCCCCCACAATGTGGTGACCCTGGGCTGCATTACAATCCCACTGTGATGACAAAGCTAAATGTCGTTCACACTGTGAACCACAGTCATGTGTCCTGAGCAACAAACTACCATCACACCTACACAAGCACAAATCAATCAGCATGGCCAGTAAGCCAAGGCCAACATGGAGGCAGGGGCCTAGCCAGGCAACAACTCTCATCTGCACACACTCAACACCACACCACTCGACCTCCAACAATGTGCAGCAGTGAAGCACACATGCACTGGTGACATTGCACATGCACCCATGACTATTCCAGGGTGGTGGGTGGGAACCAAGGTGCAGAAACACATCACACATGGCCACTCAACAAGACTCCTGAATGTCTGACACACTGCACACTACGCTGTACATGGACATGACGGCAATACCACACCAACCAATGGGATCCCAGCCACAGTCACACACCAATGAAGAAGCCAAGGTCACCCACAAAGAACACACATAGACAACAACCAACATTGCAGCCCGGACCCTGAGGAGTGCCAGCAGTCACACACACAACGTGTCACAATCACTGAAAGATAACACAAACTGGAAATCACATGACAGGGGCAAACAACAAGTGCCAAGGGGAAACCTGACTGTGACCCATCTGCGTCTGCACACAAACTCAGCCCTGACAGCAAACACACCTATGGGTGACACCCTGATGACCAGTAATGTGCCATGCACCCACATCACAGAGAACCCAGGAGAAGACTTTGGGGGAACATAGGTCAACTCAGCAAGCATCACAAACAGGTACAACACTAGGGATCACAGCATGCACAGCTAAACGGAAGTGAACACACAGACATGCACATACAACACACACATTGGGCGCAGGCAATGTCACAGGAGTACACACTGCCATGAGGGGACTCCACTCCTGTGTGAGGAAAGCTGTGCCATATGTTGCCTCAGTAGGGCCCCATCATATCAGCTGAGCACTTGCTCACACAATCAACAATTAGCACCAAATGAGGGCTCCCGTCACATCAGCCTGGTCATGGAAGTGCCAACGTAATCATCAGCACAGATCCAACACACTTGTATAGCAATGTTGCACTGACAACACAGATGAGTCCTTCCCCATTGATGCCCAAACCTGCATGTCCAGTGGAGATGGCCACATGGTCAGGGAAGTAGACGAATTGAACAATGGCAGGCACAACAGATGTGCAGGGGTGGAAGCCACTGATGAGAAATAGCTAATCTAAGTAGGAAATCCCATTGCCAAATACTGAACACATGACACCCTCAGATGCTGCTTTGGATGCCATGGATACACCACAGGATAGGACACATTCCCCCTGGACCACATGGGTTCCTGCACAGTAACACTTCATTATCATGAGACCAAATATCACCATCACTGCAGCAAGGGCATGGTTAGCATCATCAACAACATGTACATCAGAAGCATAAGCACTAGAGAACAGAAAGTTGCTTTATTCAGCATATGTGTGTAATGAAAACAAAGTCCAGAAAAACACAAAGGCCAATGGCCAGTCCATTGTCAAAGTCCAAACAGGGTGACAGTGGCAGATGTCACCCTACGCATGCCTGCACAAAACCAGGGACAATCCACTAGGAGGGGCAACCGGGGGGCAGGCCAGGCACCGCAGGGACAGGATCAGGGCTCACCAGGAGGAAGCAGGGAAGGGGTGGTGGGTGCTGGAGAGCCACTGACAACTGCAGTGGAGGTGTCTGACATGGTGTGTGCCGGCACAACTGGGGGCATGACTCAGATGTTGTGTGTGCCGGCACGACTGCAGTGGACCCTGCAGATGGAGTGGACAGGTCCGCCACTGCAGTGCCCAAGTCAGACAGGGTGGTAGTGAACTCCACTGCAGTGCCTACCACCAGGGGAGGAGAATGGGGAACAGGCAAGGTGGGCTGGACAGAGGGGAGGACACCCTCACCACATCAGTGGCACAGACAAGCGCAGCGGGGGTGTGGTGCCGGGAGAGCAAGTGGCAGGGGGAGAAGGCCGGATCCTCTTGGGGATGGTATATCTGTGGGTGGGGGAACCTGGGGCAGGGTGTGGTGGGGGCACCTGTGGAGTGGGGGCCTGAGGGATGGAGGAAGGAGACCTGGTGCCTGAGCTGCAGGGCGGCGGCGGGGTCTTGCTCTTACGACTCCGGGGGACTTGCGGGTGGGGGCCTCAGTCTGTCTGCGCCTGGGGGAGGGTGTCCGGGGGCGAGGGGCACTCTGCTCCGTGTGGGTGGGCTTCCTCTTCCCCCTGAATGCTGTATCAGCTGGATCGGAGGGGAAGAGGCCGAGGTCACTGAGGAAGAGCCGCTGGGTCTTTGGGGTTGCAGGTGAGGCAAGGGAGGGTGTTTTGGAGGGAGAGGCAACTGAGGACTGCGCAGTGCTCGTGGATGTGTGTGTGTGTTCCAGGGCCCCATCCCCTGTGAGTCTGGTTTCAGTCCCCTGACTGTGCGTGCATGTGCGTTTTGTTTGTGGCGTGTGTGTCTGTGTGCTGGATGTGTGTGTGCTGGTGTGTGCCTGTGCCGGTGTGTGTGTGCTTGGGACGGGTAAGGTGCTGGGGAGTGTGGATGGAGCAGAGGCAGGAGGGGTGAGGGACTGTCTGAGGAGGGACACTGCTGCCGTCAGGGAGGAGTCCATGGACCTATTGCCCCTCTGTAGGTCAGACATGCCCGATGAGATGCCCTCCATGAACGACACCAGCTGAGTCAACAGAGCGGTGTGCGCATGGAGGACACTCAGCATGGCTGTCTGCCCTACATGGAGCTGGCGAAGGAGGTACACAGACTCCTCACTCAGGGCAGCAGGGGACACAGGGGCAGGGGGTGCGGTGCCTGGCCCAAAGGAGACACGCTCCCGAACATGGGAGCCTCCACGGACCTGGGGAATGGGAGCCGATGGGAGGGCGATGGTGGTGCTGGTGGTGGCGGGGACAGCAACACTAGCTGGGGTGTGGTGGCTGCTGACACCCGCCTCCATAAGGGAGTTATCCTCCGAATTGCTCTGGTCCTCAGCTGAGGTGGATGGTGCTGAGGACTCCTCGGTGTGGCTCCCCTCGCCCTCCGTGCCACTGGGTCCCTCCGACCACTCCTCGGCTGCTGACCCAGTCTGGCTCTCCGGCTCCTCCTGGTCCATGGAGCTGTCCCCTTCCGTGGCCGTGGATGTATCTGCAAACAATGGGGAAACAGACAGACATCAGTCACCTGCACCAAACGCACACACCACTGTGAGCACAGCACATTACAGAGCAAGCCCTGGCATCATTAGTTGTACATTGCTAAAAGTGCCCTAACTGAACAGGAGAAGCCAATTGTCAGTCTGATGCCAACCATGGCACTCACATCCCACATGGCCTTGCACCCATCTGTCTGGTGTCTGTTGGATAGCAACACCCCAGTGTGGACACATGCACCAACTACACAGTAGTTGGACAGTGCAGAGGACACGGTGTAGCATGTGGACATGCACACATCACAACTCTTGCCACTGAGTCAGTACAGGTTTCCGGATGAAAGGGACGCCCAGAGTCAAATAGGATATGCATGTGATGCATACCAGCGACAGACACCATGATGCACCCATGTCCTGATAGCCATCGCCACAATGGTGTGCATGTAGCACATGTCACTCCCCTGCAGGATCACCAATAAGTAGACACATGCCATGGCGGAGGCATGACTGCTAAGTCATACATCACTGTCTCAGTGATGTATGACTTGGCAGCCAGACAACAACACTCTGCACTGTGTCACAATAGTAGGTCATGGGGAATGCAAGTCCTGGAGCTGCACAAGTGCACATGTACATCCCCCACACAACACATCATCTTAACCCTCATCTGTCCAGGTCATACCGATTGGACATATGGGAGACCTGTGACACTACCCTCTGAACCTGAGCCCCTCACAATCTGCTGTGAATGGGGAACAGCTGCCTGAACTTCACATTCGCATACCCCAGTCTGCACGGGCAGCTGATCAAACACCTATGTGACACACAAGTATCGTCTCCTATGGTCACATCTCCAGTGGCATGCTGAGCCCCTACCGAGAAACACCCCAGCAGTCCTGGCAACAAATCCACAGCACACTGACACAGAGGCAGACACCTGAGGGGTCAAATCACTGCGCACAATGTGTCAGCTGATACACGGGAGTGGGAGTACAGAGTGCATTGCATGGCCTGGAGTAGGCATGACTGTCCTGCCCCACATGAATGAGGGATGAGCCCTGGACAGTGGATAGCTGGCTATGTATGTGTGACACACGTAATCTGCATACTCCTGGGGCCCAAACATTGTTCCCACCCGCTGCATGGGTGTGTGCCACATACCCCAGGCACATGTGGTGGCTCAGCTCAGCAAGTGGACTGCATATCAAAGCAACACGCAGATTACATGTCCGAACACAGGCGTTGTGTGAACAATGGACCCACCCATGATGCCCACAACAGAGTTAGGGAAACAGATGGTGTCCCCCACCTTTAGTGAAGCAAACTGCAAGGACACAGTCCCAAGTGACACAATTCCCTGAATGTAAGGGCCACACCTGGGTATCAGATGAGGAGTGGGCAGTGCACAATAGAGGGACATGGCTCCTGGACAACATGACTGCTGTACTGTGGCAGTTGAACCAGGCCAGAGGAGGGCACAAAGCATGTAATACAGAGTTCACAGTGCAGTCTTTGACTCACCCCCTCCTTGCTGCTGTCTGGCCTTCAGCTGCCCATCCAGGTCTGGAAACACCACCGCCAGGATCTGGAGCATGTGGGGGTCAGGGTCCGTGTTCCGCCCCTCCTGCGAGGAGGCGACAGCTTCAGCTGGACCCGTGCAATCCTCTGGGTCCAGCCCCGAAGGTCCTGCCACCTCTTCTGGCAGTTGCGGATCCGGCGCTTGTAGACCCCCACGGACCGGACAGCCCGGACGATGTCCTTCCAGATCTCCTGCTTCCGATGGGCATTAACCTGACAGGATGACAAAGTGAAAAGGCCATTACTACACATGCAACATATCCGTGCATGACACAGTTGTATATACATCTCTCATTCACAGGGGCACATGATGTACACAGGCAGTGCAACGCTGCCCATGGACACTTTGCCAAACGTCACTACATGGTATCATTGCATGGGAAGTAAAACCTTGTTCAAATGCACTGTCACTGCACCATACCTGTCCAGTGCATGTCACTACACACTATGGGGGTGACAACTACTCAGTGAGCCTGCTAGCCAGTGGCGTGCAGACTTTCAGCCTTGCTAGTCAGACAAAATGCACATTCAGAAAGGCAGTGCACAGAACACTCACCTGCTCCCCTGGTGTCCCATACAGCTTGCTGTACTGTGGAAGTAGGCTGTCCAGCAGGGCCTGGTTCTCCTCAAGGCTGAAGGCTGGGGCTCTCTCCACAGTACGTGCCATTGCAGGGTCCAGAGGGGCAGAGACAGCAGCAGTGCAGTGGCAGATGTCGTCCTGGAGCATGTAGTGCAGGCAAGTGAGCTCTCAGGGGAACAGCCAGCAATATATATGTGCTGGAGAGGCAGATACTGTCCCTGGTGTCCAAAGTGATAGGTCCAAGTCGTTTGCATCTTCTGAATCTGGCCAATCCATGGAATAGCAGCACCAATACACGCCCACGGCATCCTTCAAATCTTCAACTTCATGACATACATGATTTTGCAACATTGTTGTGGGTGACCAACTGAATTTCCAGCAACCGACTCGTTCGAATTTCGAAAACGCGTCCGTTGCCAGGCAAGGCCATTGTCGATGGGTGCGCACCGATCGGTCCATTGCGGTACAACGCGTACAGGGGTACAACGCGTACCCGCACACATTGAATGCAATGGGCCGGCCGGGGCACCGATCGGTCCATTGCGGTACAACGCGTACAGGGGTACAACGCGTACCCGCACACATTGAATGCAATGGGCCGGCCGGGGCACCGATCGGTCCATTGCGGTACAACGCGTACAGGGGTACAACGCGTACCCGCACACATTGAATGCAATGGGCCGGCCGGGGCACCGATCGGTCCATTGCGGTACAACGCATACAGGGGTACAACGCGCACTCGCGCACATTGAATGCAATGGGCCGGCCGGGGGCACCGATCGGTCCATTGCTGATCAACGCGTACAGGGGTACAACGCGTACCCGCACACATTGAATGCAATGGGCCGGCCGGGGCACCGATCGGTCCATTGCGGTATCAACGCGTACAGGGGTACAACGCCGTACCCGCACACATTGAATGCAATGGGCCGGCCGGGGCACCGATCGGTCCATTGCGGTACAACGCGCATAGGGGTACAACGCGTACTCGCGACACATTGAATGCAATGGGCCGGCCGGGGGCACCGATCGGTCCATTGCTGATCAACGCGTACAGGGGTACAACGCTGCACCCGCACACATTGAATGCAATGGGCCGGACGGGGGCACCGATCGGTCCATTGCGGTACAACGCGTACAGGGGTACAACGCGTACCCGCACACATTGAATGCAATGGGCCGGCCGGGGGCACCGATCGGTCCATTGCTGATCAACGCGTACAGGGGTACAACGCGTACCCGCACACATTGAATGCAATGGGCCGGCCGGGGCACCGATCGGTCCATTGCTGATCAACGCATCCCTGTACAAGTGACTGGCATATGTCACCATGCCTGTCTCAGATGGACATATGCCAGCCACAGATAGCTCCCAGGGAGTGAGGGGCACACCTACAACACGACAGCCTGTCCAAACTGTATGATAAGGCATGTAAGGCTGCATTTCCTATTGTGTGTATGTTGGTGTACATGTTGTCCTGTGGGTGTCACCTGGGGGCAGCCACCCCCAGGCTGTGCACGTGTTCATGGGGACAGGATCCTGGGTGTTACGTGTACATGACCACTGTGATGTGCAACTGTTCATATCTGTGCATGTGCCATGGTCACATTTCACGGTGGTGTATGTGTATGTCATGTCACATACCCCGTGAGTCCCATGTGGGACGGTATGTTTGAGCCAGGGTGTCCCAGTGGCACAATAGTGATGGTCCTCCACAGTCTATGTGCATGTAGTGTTTGCAATGTCTCTGATTTCATGTGCACAATGGGAGACAGTCTCCACATCCACGTTGTGTGTGCATGGACTTTGATGTTGTGCGTGTGTGTGTCACAGACGTCCATGTCTGTCCTGCAGTGGCAAGTGGGACCACTACCTGTGGGGGTCATAGTTGTTTTGCTGTGGTGTATACATGATACTCCATGTAATGCCAGTGTCCATGTCGCAATACAGGGTCCCTGGGTATGTACCTGTCGTTGAGCTGTGATGCCTGGGGCACATCTGTCGTCACTTGTCACTGTGGGGGGTGATTGTGACATGGCAGCAGGAGATGGGAACTGTGACACGGCCTCATGATATCCAATGGGCCAACCTGGGACTTATTGATGCCACTTGTTGGACCGTGATGACAGATGTTGGCCATGTATGTACCATACATGTCCTTACGGAACTGCACACTTCATGTAGTTGTGCCTCATAATGATGTATGTTGGGATATTGAGTGTGTTCAATGCCGCATATGTGGGCTGACTGACAATCTTGCTTACTTCTCCTCTGCACTGCAGGGCTCCTGCTGTCCATCGACCATTCCCAGACCTGGCAACGATGGTGGAACGGGACAGCATCCGACGGTACCGCTTCACCAGGCAGCTGATTGAGGATTTGGCAGTGCAGTTGGCCCCACATTTGCAGCCTGGCCGGCCGTATCCTACAGCGCTGACCCCCAAGGTGAAGGTGATGGCAGCCCTACACTTCTTTGCCACCGGTACCTTCCAACATACTGTGGCGACTGCTGGTGGGATGTCACAGACCATGTTGAGCCGTGTGCTCCGCGATGTTTTGGTGGCAATGTTGCTATTCCTGAACCGGTAAATCTATTTCCCTAGACTGCGACGACTCACTGACGTGAAGAGTGACTTCTTTGCCCTGGGGAGGATGCCGCATGTCATTGGCTCCATTGATGGGACACATGTGGCTTTGGTACCACCACAGGCCCAGGAGCAGGCCTACCGTAACCGCAAGCACTACCACTCGGTCAATGCACTGGTGGTGTGTCTTGCAGATATGACCATCACACACGTGTGTGCCCGTTTCCCTGGTTCAGCACACGATGCCTTTGTGATGAGGAGTAGTCGCATCCCCAGGATGATGGCACAGATGCAGAACCAGCGTGCCTGGCTTGTCGGTGTGTACTGACTTTGTGCCATTGTGTGTGATCTGATCTGTAGTATTCCGCCCACTTTTCCAAGTCAGCTAATGTGCACTTGTCTGTCCGTAGGTGACTCGGGATACCCCAACATGCCGTGGTTGCTGACACCCCTCAGGAACCCTGTGACACCAGCCCAGATGCGCTACAATGAGGCACATGGTCGGACCAGGAGAGTGATTGAGCGGACATTTGGTCTCCTGAAGAGCCGCTTCTGCTGCCTGGACAAGACCGGAGGGTCCCTCCCATATGCCCCTGCGAAAGTGTGCAAGATTATCATCGTCTGCTGCATGCTCCACAACCTGGCAGTGCGGAAGGAGTTGCCTCTCATCCAGGATGACAATGACCAACATCCGCCACCTGTGGAGGATCCTGGCCTGGACCACGATGCCAGTGATGATGATGATGATGATGAGGGTGATGTCCGCACACAGCTCATCACCAACTTCTTTAGCTGAATGTGCGTATCCTGAGGTGTCATGTCAATGATGTGAGTTGGCATGATATGTGTAGGTGGTGCTCTGGTGCTGTTGGAGTGTGTCCATGGGCTACTTGACTGGATGTGTGTAGCGATGTGTGCTTACAGGTGGGCTGTACTCCCCAACAGTGTTGACATGCTAACTTGGTTCTGGGTGGGTATCTTGTAACATGTATTGTGCATGAGTTTTGCTGTTCTGTCCTGTTCTCCATTGCTTTTGACTGTGTGTCATTTCTGTCCTTCACAGGGTACTTTCAGATTCGTTTGGTCAACTGTGTCCACCGACGACGTGATTGCACTTCCAGGGTGGTAGCTGTTGTGTCCCTACAGGTGATGTGCGCCACACCCATGGACTTCCTTCCGTCTACAGTTGTTGACTGTGTGCCCGCTGCCAGGTGGGATTACCTTGCATCTGTAGTGGTTACGACATGTTGCAACTGTGTAATAAACCTGTGCTTCACTTTGTGATGTGCGTTGTCTGTGGTCACACATTTGACTGCCATTTGCTTACTGCACCTGTGGGCTACTTGACTACAACTGGGAATGGGTGTGGTGTCTGTGCATTGCACCGTCTTCCCTGGCAACATCAGTGTAGGCAATGAGTCAGATGGCCTAGGTGTGTATGTGTTGTGTAGCCCTGGTGGTGTGTCTCCCTCATATGTGTCACGTTGCCTTTACTCACATGCCTGTGTTGTACTTGCTGTTGCAGTTCGCATACACAGTGTAATTTTGCAGTTCATCATCCCCATAACAGCACCCACGTTGGAATCACAACAGAGGCAAGTATGGTGTATTAGTGTGTTTATTGTGATACATTTGTGTGAATAGTGCATAGGATGGGTAGTGCTGTACATAAATCTTGCAATCAGAAGTTCCTAGGTGAATTGAAAGTCCTGGTAGACAAAATCCCCAGTATTGGGGCCACAGTTGTCTGAGACATTGGTCCAACTGGTACTCCCCATGCAATGTGTGGGAGTAGTGTTGCCGTCAACAGGGTGAACAGTCTGCGCACAAAGGTGAACATCCAGAACAGGTTCAGGCTTCCTGGGAGTTGCGCTTGGCCATCGGCCTCTCACTTGCCCCTCCTCGGACGACCCCTCTTCTTTGGGGGGGGCCCCTCAAGTACAGGCTGCTGCGGTGCAGGGGACTCTCTGCCAGAGTTATCCTCCCTCCCTGTGGCAGTTGCAGTTTGTTCAGCACCAGATGTTGTTGGCACACAGGGAGGTGTGGACTGGTTGCTGTTCATCTGGCGGAGGCATTGTAAAATGTCCCTGTGCACCGCCGTCATCTCATGCAGTGCATCCCACTTGGACTCCACGCGGGACATGTGTGAGTCCACGCGGGACATGTGTGACTCCACGCGGGACATGTGAGAGTCCAAGCGGGCATGATGGGCAGCCTGCTGCTGTTTCATGTCTCTGAGGAGCCCCACTACCTGGCTGAGATCTCCGGTGCTGGACTGGTACGCATCAGCTATGCGTACCAGTTGTGGGTCATCATGCACACCAGCAACCTCTGCAAGCAGCGACCTCTGTCTCCCACCCCTCCCACCACCCCTGCCGACATGTGCAGTGCATGCAGTGGCACGCACAGATGACCCTGGTCCACCTTGGGGGTTGGTGGTGGTGGTGGTGTCCATGGCCCCAGGTTGGTCCAGGGTCCCTGTGCTGGTGTTGCTCCTTGTTCTGTCCATGTCGGCAGGGATGGTATTTGTGGTGACAGTCGTTGGAGGGGTGGGTGCAGGGGGTGCAGCTGGTGGTCTTGCTGGTGCTGCAGCTGGTGGTCCTGCTGGTGCTGCATGTAGACTTGCACCGGATGTGCCAGGTTGGTCTTCTTCGTCCGAGGAGGGCAGAGGCTGTACGACACCAGTGAGCTCCGCATCCTCTTGAGCCTGGGACTGGGACTCCTCAGCGTCTGCTGCTGTGTCCCCATCATCACCTGTTTTTGGGAGACACACACAATGTATGTTATGTTTCTGCAGGCATCAATGGTTGACACACCTGACAGTTGTGACTGTGCCTCTGGGTGCGGGCCTGTACATTGCATTGTCCTAAGTCGTCACAGTCAGGGGTTGATATTGGTGTGGCACATTGTCCTGCATTATTTGGGCATTTCTATGTATTTGTTGGGGTGTGAACATGGTCTGCATTGGTTGTATTTGGTTGACAGCCGGCCCTCCTTCCCACCCAGCCAGTCAGTTATCCCACCATGGACTGTGCTTGCATTGCAGGGAGTGGAAGTTGTCTCTCAGGATGTCAGTCAGTGGTGTCCTGCTGTTTGTTGGTGCACAGTTGCCAGCAGGGCCTTGTGCTCCCCACAGCAGTAGCCAGTGTCAGCCATCTTGTGAGTCCTTCTCCACTCCCTGTGATGTGCGCATGGTTCAGGGTGGTGTTGATGGGACAGTTGTGGGGGTGACCAATATCTGTGACTACCACTCCCATCATGCTATTGCCTCCACCCCACTTCCCAGCATGCCCATACTTACTTGCTTTTGGGTGGACTTCAGTGTGTGTGAGAGCAATGGCAAGATGGCTGGCAGTGGTGTCCTGCTGTTGGTTGTTGCACAGTTGCCAGCAGGGCCTTGTGCTCCCCACAGCAGTGCACAGTGTCAGCCATCTTGTCAGTTGTTTTCCACTCCCTGTGATGTGCGCATGGTTCAGGGTGGTGTTGATGGGACAGTTGTGGGGGTGACCAATATCTGTGACTACCACTCCCATCATGCTATTGCCTCCACCCCACTTCCCAGCATGCCCATACTTACTTGCTTTTGTGGGGAGTTCAGTGTGTGTGGTGTGAAGGCAATGGCAAGATGGCTGACAGTGGTGTCCTGCTGTTGGTTGGTGTGCAGTTCCCAGCATGCCCTTGTGCTCCCCACAGCAGTAGCCAGTGTCAGCCATCTTGTGTGTCCTTATCCACTCCCTGTGATGTGAGCATGGTTCAGGGTGGTGTTGATGGGACAGTTGTGAGGCTGAGCAATATCTGTGCCTACTACTCCCATCATGCTATTGCCTCCACCCCCTTCCCAGCATGCCCATGCTTCCTTCCTTTTGACTCTGCTTCCCTGTGGGGTGGGCTGGCTGTGCTGACAGGATGGCTGGGAGTGTTGTCCTGGCAGTTGTTTGGCTAAAAGTCCCAAGAGTGTCCCTGTGCTTCACACAACATAACCCAGGGTGGTGGTTCTTTGTGGGATCTTGAGTTAGGATGGGAGGCATTGCATTCTACCAGGTGGGTTCTGTGGAGTTTGTGTTGAGGGGGTGTGAGGGGAGGTGATTGTGACTATGTTCAGTGCTGCAAGTCCTCCTTCCCACCCAGCCAGCCAGATATCCCACCATGGAACGTGCTTCCATTGCAGGGAGTGGAAGTTGTCTCTCAGGATGTCAGTCAGTGGTGTCCTGCTGTTTGTTGGTGCACAGTTGCCAGCAGGGCCTTGTGCTCCCCACAGCAGTAGCCAGTGTCAGCCATCTTGTGAGTCCTTCTCCACTCCCTGTGATGTGCGCATGGTTCAGGGTGGTGTTGATGGGACAGTTGTGGGGGTGACCAATATCTGTGACTACCACTCCCATCATGCTATTGCCTCCACCCCACTTCCCAGCATGCCCATACTTACTTGCTTTTGGGTGGACTTCAGTGTGTGTGAGTGTGAGAGCAATGGCAAGATGGCTGGCAGTGGTGTCCTGCTGTTGGTTGTTGCACAGTTGCCAGCAGGGCCTTGTGCTCCCCACAGCAGTGCCCAGTGTCAGCCATCTTGTCAGTTGTTTTCCACTCCCTGTGATGTGCGCATGGTTCAGGGTGGTGTTGATGGGACAGTTGTGGGGGTGACCAATATCTGTGACTACCACTCCCATCATGCTATTGCCTCCACCCCACTTCCCAGCATTCCCATACTTACTTGCTTTTGTGGGGAGTTCAGTGTATGTGGGTGTGAGAGCAATGGCAAGATGGCTGACAGTGGTGTCCTGCTGTTGGTTGGTGTGCAGTTCCCAGCATGCCCTTGTGCTCCCCACGTCACAGCAACAGTGTCAGACATCTTAGATGGGCCTTTCCACTCTCTGTGGGATGTGCATGCGTGAGTGTGAGCTTGCTGGGCCATGTGGTGCGGGATGTAGAGCTGTGACTACGACTCCCATCATGCTATTGCCTCCACCCCCCTTCCCAGCATGCCCATCCTTCCTTCCTTCCTTTTGACTCTGCTTCCCTGTGGGGTGGGCTGCCTGTGCTGACAGGATGGCTGGGAGTTTTGTCCTGGCAGTTGTTTGGCTGAAAGTCCCAAGAGTGTCCCTGTGCTTCACACGACATAACCCAGGGTGGAGGTTCTTTGTGGGATCTTGAGTTAGGATGTGTGGCATTGCATTCTCCCAGGTGGGTTATGTGGAGTATGTGTTGAGGGTGTGTGAGGGGAGGTGCTTGTGACTATGGTCAGTGGTGTGAGTCCTCCTTCCCACCCAGCCAGCCAGATATCCCACCATGGAACGTGCTTCCATTGCAGGGAGTGGAAGTTGTCTCTCAGGATGTCAGTCAGTGGTGTCCTGCTGTTTGTTGGTGCACAGTTGCCAGCAGGGCCTTGTGCTCCCCACAGCAGTAGCCAGTGTCAGCCATCTTGTGAGTCCTTCTCCACTCCCTGTGATGTGCGCATGGTTCATGGTGGTGTTGATGGGACAGTTGTGGGGGGCAATATGTGTGACTACGACTCCCATGATGCTATTGGCTACACTGACTTGGCCAGCATACACAGAATTCCTTCCTTTCAGTGGTCTTCACTGTGTGTTGGTGTTGTAGTGGTGGCTACATGTGTGGATGTGTTTGTTAGTTCTATTTGTGCCACTGCCTAGCTGTAGTTGTAGTTGTGTTTGTACATGTGATGGCACGGTTAAATGTAACTTTGAGATGACATGTGTTGTGTTTATCTGACTGACATACACATTTTGGGATGATTCTGTTCTGGTTGCTGTGTAATTGCTATGAGTGCATGGTTTGACTCTCCCCTTGACAGTGATGTGTGTGTGTATTGTGGCAGAATATTGTGTACATTTGTTGTGTACTCACCAGGCTCTGGGATGTTCTCTAGTCCATATACGCTCACTGGCGGAAGGATGGCCCGCACCTTCTCCTCCCAGGGCCTGAGGTATACTGGCTTGGCAGGAGGGCCACTGCCGGTGTATTGGCTCAGGAGGTAGTCTTTCTTGAGCAGCTCCCGGACCCTCCTGCACACGTCATACCACCTGTTCTGGATGTCGGTCTTTGTGCGCAGACATGGTGATTGTGCGTTCACCCTGTTGATGATCCTCTCCCACATCTTGGTTTTCTGGGAGATGGGGGTCTGTTGGACCAGTGTGCCAAACAGCTGTGGCTCTACCCTGAGGATCTCGTCTACCAGGACTTCCAATTCACAATCTAGGAACTTGTGATTCTTCTTGGGGGCATGGTGATGGGTGGTGATGGTGAGTGATGTGTGTGTTGGTGTGCAGGTGAGGGTGTGTGGGTGTGTGTTTTGCTGGGTGTATGTGAGGTAGGTATTTGTTGGTGTGCTGATGGTGTGTGGCTTGTGTGAGGGATGAGCTGTGGGTGTGTGGTTGCTGTCTGTTGGGTGCTGGCAGTGGAATGGCATTTGCAAAGGATCATGGTTGGGATTTGTGTACTTTATATGGGTGGAGTTGTGGGTGTGTCTTTGTTCTCTGTCCCCACCCCCCAGTATTTATTGGCTTTGTAATTGCTTGTTTGGCCTTTTTTTGTGTTATTTTTCCTTTGTACTGTCTGTGCATGTTGGAAACGTTCTTGTGACCGAGTCGGACCCTGCATTTGTCTCGTACGGTGTTCTCCGCTTCGTTCACGCTGTGTTTGTGCAGTTTTCTATGCTGCGTACGCGTCGGTCGCGGTGTTTTATGTTACTTCGGCTCGGTTTTGTATGCGTGTCGGTCGTACGGCTTGTCCTCCGTCCGACTCGGTCGTGGTTTTCGCGCCTTGCATCGTACTTTGCGGTTTGGAGTTCGCGTGTACGTTTCGGTCGGATTTGTTCTGGGTGCGTGTCGGTCGGTTCGATTCGCGTGTTTTTCCGGCCGGATTGCTGTTTTCCGTGCGGCTCGGTCGTTCGGCTTGGGTTCCGTACGTGTCGGTCGGATTTTGCACGCTTTGCATCGTACTTGGCGTGTCGGGCGCCACAGGTACGTGTCGGTCGGAATAAATTCCGGCTCCGAGTCGGTCGGTGCTTTTTACGGCCCGAATCGGAATCGACCCCAAAGTGTTTAACAAGGGTCGGACTCACATATTTCAATCAGTGAATCGGGCCAAGGACTTTTTGGCTCAGATAAGAAAAGAAGGTGGCCATGGAGACAGTATTGGTGGCAGATAAAAGATGGGGGAGGGAGAGGAGGCAAGAGGGAGAAGATGAGCCACTTGATGTCTAGTACTAGGCCATCGGAATGATAGGGGGTGAGGAAGTTGAATTAGCAGGGTAATATGTATGTAGCACTCTGCAGTGTAAAATTTCGCCATCCTGCAATCTCTCTCTGGGGAAGGCTTTGAGAGTACCTCACCAAGGTACTCAAGTAGGGAGAGGGGGGGTAGGGTTGGGACAAGTGCAGAGGGCACGCTGGGGGGAAGCCTGAGGCGTGGAAGGCTATAGGAAGGGATGGGAGGAAGGGTGGGGGGGAACTAGGGGCACTGGGTGGATAGGAGGAGGGCAAAGTGGGAAGTATCGGGATAAATGGTACATTTTGGTGGCTAGAACTACTGTGATCCCCTCAAAAAAATGAAAAAAAGGTGCAGCTGGAATAATGGGTATTACAGAGTCAAAGCAATAATAAAATCAAAGAGAGATTTAATGAGGATTCAAGGAGAACATGGCAGCTAGACATTTAAGAATTATTTCTTGCAATGCCAATGGCCTAAATAATATGGTGAAGGCAAGAGCAATGCTGGCCTGGTCTAAATCATTGAGGGCAAATATTATTTTCTTTCAAGAAACGCATCTAAAGAATGAAGCTGTTCTATCTAATAATTTGGGGTATTTCCAACATGCATTATATGCATCTGCTAATGCTGCTATAATAGGAGTCGCAATCTTGATCACCAGAGAAGTACCCTGTGAAGTAATGAAAGTAGCTAGGGACTCAGGCGCGCGATGGACTTGGGTGCAGATTAGGGTGGCAAATCAATTGATCAACCTAACGAGCTATTATGGTCCTATAGAAGACTCTCTAGGGTGGGCTGGACAAATTATACAACTTGGTAAAAGGGGAACAGGGTGATTGGAAAATAGTTGGCGATTTCAACGTGATTCCCGATATCACAATCGATGCATCTCGCCCTAACAGAACTCAGAATAAGCCAAAAACGGTTACGTTTTTAAATCGGTTAATGAAGGATTTTGCTTTGACCGATCCATGGTGTATCACCCACCCTAATGAGAGACTTTATACATGTCATTCAAAAAGGACCAATTCTTCATCGCTCGTAGATTTTTTCTAGCCTCTTACTCAATGCAGTCTGAAATCATTTCCAACCCATTTTCGGATCATTCACTGGTCGCATTGAGTTTTATAGTTATAGATACGTGCTTAGAAAAAGTAAGATGGGTATTTGATAAATCTCCTTTAGCAAACACGACAAAGGTGGATCAAATGCGTCTAACATTTAGTCCGTTTTTAGAACGAAATCTGGAAACTGCAACTGATTTCTACGTATGGGGGGGGGCGCTAAAATCTGCCATTAGGGGAGAAGTGACGACATTTACGATAAGGCTGAAAAGGGCAGAACGGGAAAGGATTCAGCAATTAAAGGCATGCTTCAATCAGGCCACAGCAGATTTCATAGCTGCCCCTTCAAGACAGACTAAGCTCCTAGCAATACAGGCACGTAATCAGATAAAGGATCATTTTTGGGCTAGAGAGATCCTAAATCCCAATACAATCTTACAACAAAGGTACGAAGAAAAAGAACATATTGGGAAATACTTGGCATGGGAGGTTAAGCGGAGGTCTAATCTGAATTGTATTAAAAAGATAAAAGATCCCACCAAACAGGACAGTATAATAACTGAAACACAAGGGATAGCAGAGGTGTTTCTTCAGCACTATGGAAAGATATATTCAGACGCATATGACATATCCCCACAAGCAGTTATTAGCTGGCTGGATGGGTTTAATAGAACGACCTTACCAGGAGAGCAGCCGGCAGCACTTTTTGTTCCAATCAGCTTAGAAGACGTGAAACAGGCAGTTAATTCTGCCCAAAACTCAAAAGCCTGCGGAAACGATGGGATCCCTGGCGAAGTTTATAAATTATAAATATAGTACAAACTGTTGCATCTTAAAGGCAAGAATTGTATGATATCAGAGATACTATACCGGATTGAATCCTTTACTGTGTGCAAAGTGGACATTGCACAGTGGAAATTTTTTAATCACATTAGTGCCAAGGTGGTTTGAGCCGCAGATCTAAGAAGAATGTCATTTTATAGCAAAGGGCTGCTGTATCATACCCCAGCTAAATTGCATAAATTCTATCCCAAGGTAGAGACAATTTGCTTCAGATGCAATGACAGGAATGGGGATTAGCTCCACAAGATATTCACCTGCAGTCATCTAAGGGAATATTGGCAAGACAGTTTTGTCGAATTTAGCTCGAAAATAGAGGTTAATATTGTGTCAGATACATATGGAGCCCTTTTTGGACTAGTCGACCATGAAGGAGACCTATCTGTTAGACAGCAACAGTTAATCTTTATATCAATGCTGGTGGCTAGATCATTGATTTTAGCCAACTGGAAACCAGATAAGGTCCCCGCTCATTCACAGTGGATGAACAAGATGCACAAAGTACACACTTACGAAGTGCTGTATGGAAAACATACAGAAAATAGTTAAAATCTGGAAAACATGGGAGGTATCAACATCCTAAGTAAGTGAGGGTTGAGAGTAGAACTTGGGAAGGGAGGTGTTAGATTGTTGGGACGCTTGGTTTTTGTACTGTATATACACAATGTGCTATGTCTATTTTACTTATCTTCTTGCTGTTCTTTTAACTCTGTATGCCACTTTTGAATATTTATATATTAATTGATTGGACTATGCTACATCGATATAAATAAAATAAATAAACACTACAAGTCATTAAGAGGGCTGTGCTCTCCAGTGACTGGCCAGCAGAACTTGTGCCCCTCAATATTAACCACTGGCACTCTACGCAGCGCACTGTTTTGGCCCCCATGACCGCAGGCCCATCATGAAATACTCCCATGTCCAACAGCAAGATGGAATAGCGTGGTTTCGTCTTTTATTTCTTCGTAGAGTGGGGTCAAACTAAAGGAGAAGCATATATTTCACAGAATAAGTTTCTATATAGTAGTAGCATGTGGTGACAATAGGAAACTTTAGCTTTCATGGAGGGGGGTCCAGCTCCAGGGGAACCTGTTGTTTCTTTTCATTAGTTGCTGTTGTGATGGCATGTCACAACAAGAGAAACTGTGGACTTTCAGGGAGCAGGGTTACGTTCCAGAGGAATGTGGTGGTTCTTCATAATATTTGCTATGTGGTGATAACAGGTCATCACAAATGGAAACCTGGGTTTCATGTTGTGGGAGAAAGCTCTAGGGGAACAACTCTTTCTTGCAAATAGTTACTGGGTAGATATAACGAGAACAAACTAAGAACCATAACCATTGGCTGTCATGGAATTCGACTGATCTACTAAGGAATCAGCTATTAAATGAAAGGTCTTGCCTGTGGTGATAATAGGTCGACGCATTTCATCCGGTTGCTTCCAGTCTCCTCAGGACTGTACAAAGTAAGTGAAATCTGCATTTGAAAACTTGAAATAAAATCAAATAAAATAACCCCATATGAATATGTGGTTATTGTTAAAATTAGCACATGCATATTTACACATTAAATTTCTGGTGTGAAAATATATCACGTGCCAGTTTGGTGCCCAGAACCATAAGTGTTTGATTTTAAAAGTATAGCCATGGACTCATCGTGCTCAAAAACTTGCAACATGCACAAGGTTTAAAATGTGCAGACGGATATATCCCAACGTGCAATAGAGAGGTGACCCCGTGCGTATCATGCATTAAGGGTGGGGATCCCGTTATAGATTTCCCACCAAGGGATTACAAGTGCGGAGGTGCACTTAACTCGGTATCAAGGAGGACAGGGCTGAGTGAAGGTGATGGTATTAAGCTAGCCTATTGAGGACTCATGCCCCATGAAATGTGTCCACCAACCGGCAGTTACTGTCATACCTTATTTCTCTGTGGGGTGCCTGCCCAGCATGTCAAAAACATCACCTGAGCTTCAACATCTGGAAAACCAATCCCTGCATAGAATATATGGACATCCGGTGTGCAAACAAGAAATTATACACTCATCTATTTCCTCCTGTTGTCTGCATATATAGATGGAATGGGGTTAATTACTGACAATGTTAGAACTGGGGGTCTCTAGTTGGCTGAGGTACGTACCTTAGTCCAAATAGGGACCCTTGCTTCTAGTCAGGATAAGGAGGGACACACTCTTAGATAACCCCTGCTCACCCCCTGGTAGCTTGGCACGAGCAGCCAGGCTTATCTCCAAGGCAATGTATAAAGTATTTGCAACCACACTCCCAGTAACACAGTGATAACACCACAAATGGACACCACACTGGTTTCATAAAAATAGCAGTATCTTTATAAAAAGGAATACGATGAGACCAAACGATAGAAAACCAACATATGCGTATTCGTAATAATTCACTTGGCCGGTTATTAGGCCAGCAATCACTTGTAGGTTCTTGCGGTATTAATGAGCAATTTACGATCTCTAATGCAGTCCTAATGCAATGCTATGCAGTTCGTAATGCAGCTCGTAATGTAATAATAGGACCTTAATGCAAGAATCAGGCAGTTCGTAATGCAATAATAATGCGATTCGTAATGCAAGAATCAGGCAGTTCATAATGCAATAACAATGCAGTTCGTGATGCAAGCATCAGGCAGTTCGTAATGCAATAATAATGTGGTTCGTAATGCAAGAATCAGGCAGTTCGTAATGCAATAATAATGCGGTTAGTAATGCAAGAATCAGGCAGTTCGTAATGCAATAATAATGCGGTTCGTAATGCAATCTGCACGGTCAACTCGGGCACCACTAGGCCCCAACTGCAGAGACAACGGCCATAGGCTTACAGGGGTGGCCCCGGTCCTGCTGGGCAGGTCCGGGCCGCTCGGGGACTCAGCGTGTGTAACGCGGTGCAGCGGGAGAGAGCTCGGAGCACTCCTGTACTCTTCCTGCACGCCTCCCCAGGCCACACACGCTTGCGGCTCCCGACCGGAGTCCAAGCCTTACCTGGGGGGGTGCGCTGCCTCGCTCTCTCTCTCTCTCCCCGCTCGTCGGACGTCCTGCTGGGCGATCCTGATCACGTTGCGGCTCTGTTGCTAGGCGACGCTGTAGCCGGACAGGTTACGGCGCGGCCTTCTCCGTCGTTGATGATCTTGGGCAGATCCCTTTCGACGATCAACGATCACGATCCCTTTCACCTTGTAGCTTCCTTAGCTTCAAGAAATCCTTTAGCACGTTGCGGCTCGGGCCGGCAGCGGTGATCCTCACTCACAGCCTCAGTTACGATGACGGCTCGGGCCACAAACAGCAATACAGCAGCGTGGATGATGTTTCACGCTGCGGGGGCAATGCGATCACGGGGCACCTCGTAAACAGTACCAAGGACCACACGGCAGTCTCAGGCGTGCAAGAGCACCACGCACACAGCGTCGCTGAGACACAGTCCTCAGTTTCAAGTGCCCCGTCAGCACGTTGCGGCTCGGGCCAGCGGCGGCGATCCTTCCTCACAGCCTCAGGTACGATGACGGCTCGGGCCACAACAGCAAGGCAGCAGCGTGGACGATGTTTCACGCTGCGGGGGCAATGCGATCACGGGGCACCTCGTAAACAGTACCACGGACCACACGGCAGTCTCAGGCGTGCAAGAGCACCACGCACACAGCGTCGCTGAGACACGGTTGGAAACTTTTGTGTTCCTGAGTTTCCACAACAGGGGACCAGCTCTCCTCGGGCCCTTGGAGACACGCTACTTCAGGACACAGCACATAGCAAAGTCCTCACAAGCAGGGGGACACAGCACACAGTAAAGTCCCTTGTCCTCTCCTTAGTCAAACCAGCAAACTGCAGGCCAGCCCCAGAACACAAAGCAAGGGCAGTCCTTCTCTTCCATCTCTTCAGCTGTTCTTCTTTGGCAGAGGTTCCTCTTGATCACCAAGTCAGTTCAATCCTTTTTCAGTATGGATTTCAGTCTTAAGTTCAGGGGTTTCTGCTCTTACATTTATACCCCTAAATGCCTTTGAAGTCTTTGTGTTCAGGGGGCTCTGACCTCGGTCCAAAACCAGACCTGGGTGTTGATCCAGTGCAACCCCTAATTCATGAACCAGGGACCAAGAAAAATCTCATCACACATAAATTGCTTTACCAAACAACGGGGCCCATCACACATTACCCATAAATGATCCCCGAGGACAGGCGCTGGATTTGGGGGGTTTAATTTGTCAGTTTTATTAAGTACAATACTACACTTCACATTAATAACATTTGTATATAATTCTAACTATTCGTAATCTCAACTGTCTTCTTCCTTTGGTCGATGGACCATTAGTTGAAGAGTTGATGGTGACTATGATTAACTAAACAGTTTAATATTTAACTAAATAACCACAGAGTCATTTCTTCAGTTAATGATTTTATCTTATTAAATGCTCTTAATTTAGATTGTCAGTGCACACACAAGATTACATATAAAAGAACAAATTATCAAGCAATGTAATCAAAATGAATCATTTATATCGACATCAAAGCGTGCATAGGAATGGGGAAGAGAATGTACAGCATAAATACTTGCAGAAATATATTGCAAAATTAAAGCAATCAAGGAGGGTGATACCCACCAAGGAATCAGGAAAACCACTTCCTTGGCCGAGGTTGTGGCAAGAGGTCCCCAGAGATAGGCTCAGAGGACAAGGTTAACAGGATAGGTATAGCCAAGTTTGCCCTAGACTAACAACTAAAATTAATCTTCCAATCAATCTACCTTGATCTAGTTCTCCTCGGACGCAGTCTCCTCCCAAGCACTCCCGCAACGTTCTCGTACCTAAAGCGTTCTCTGGCTTGGTGCTGGTCTGCTCTCTCTGTCTTGGGGCTCTTCTCTCTGATCTGCCACACCGGACTGTTCTGCCATACCGGACCGCACTGCCTCAGGTTCGTCTGATCTCTCTCCGATCCTTCTCTCTGCCACACCCCCAATTGGGATATCAATTATACCCTACTGTCTAGCTCACTATCTTACAATGTTGCAGTATCAGTAGAAACTCGGTCTGTGATTGGTTGTCATAAATCATACTAGGGTCGCCTCATCCTGTTCTCCTCACAAATCCATCCTATACTGGTTTTAACAAAGGAAGGATTTAAGACTAATACATTCGTATACCACTGACATCCATAATTATACATTTTGCAACAATTGTACATTATGATATCCGTTTCACATTCAAATTGCATGTAGTGATGGCTGTTCCCACAGTCGCTATCGCGTCTTGGCACATCAACAATAGGACACAGGTCAACATGGCCTTCACACGGATTACATCAGCTGGTACACTCTGCAGTCTGCAAGCAGGCAACCCATCTTGGAGCATGCGCTCTCCATACCGACCAAGACAACCGCATGCTGGTTCAAACAAGAGGCCCTTTTCATGCAGGCCCAATCTCGTACTAAAGTAAATAAACACAAAAGAATATTAATTCTTGAAATAAAACCCATTATGGTTACCTCCCACCATACTAATACCCTGTATTAATTAAATCTTAGCAAAAGCTATTAATTTAAAGCAACCCTTTTCGTTATTTGTGCACAACATGCAAAATGTGCAATGTACAACATAGCATAAACATGTAGTAGTACGATTTTTCAAAGCGCAAACAGTTAATACATACTCATGCCAACATGGTTTAGTATATTATGTAAAATGCGTTTGCCCCTTGTGTAAATGTGTGCATTCAGGGTTGGTTAGTGCATGCAATCAATACATTATTATGGGGTTACTTAATTTCATGAGGATGTATTTTACAAACCTCACTCCATCAATCCCCCCCTTTGATGGTTTTACCAAGTTATATAGATGGCAGATAATGCGCACTATCTAACAAAGGCAATAGACTACTATATAGCTGTTATTTTATCTTTTGGCCCTTGCTCTTTACATTTTTCGTACAATTTTTCTTTAAAACCTTTCAACTCTATCTCATCTATCTCTCTTTCCTTTCTTTACGTTCCTTACTTAATTTCCTTTCTTTCCGACTTTTCTTCATACAAACATAGGTCATTCGTATCATGAGTATCATAGCAGCTACAGAAACTATTGGTACTATTATTTTTCCTACTAAGGAACTACCTATAGAAGAAAACCAATTGCTTATAGTAGAGAAACTCTTACTTAGTCTCTCCCAGACACCGTCAACCTCAAGTTGGGTTACCTTTTTATGCAAATCAGTGATATTCTGAATGTATCCTTCCAAATTTTTACTTTTATCTGGAATGTAAGTGCAACAATGTTGAACTTTCAGCATTCCACAGACTCCACCCTCTTTTGCCAACAATATATCAAGGGCAAGCCGATTTTGAATAACCATAGATTTCATGGCAATCATTTCAGTGTCAATCATCAAGAATCCTCCAGCAGTATCCGTTGATAAACGATCAACCACTGTGGACAATTGTCGAATTTTGTATGCATTCAGTGTAACGCCAACTCCAGGTATCAATGCTCCAAATATATTGCCTTCAATTTCTGAAAAACTTTCTCTTTTTACACGTTTTAGTCCTTGCTTTACTTCATCGATTCCATTTGTACTTTTGTCTATATGGTAGACTTTTGGAAAGACAATCCCGAGATAACAAGTTCCATACCAGTGATCTGGCAGCCGATAATATGCTTTCCTCCCACAGACATAATATATGCCTGGCAAGACAGGGTCAGTTCCTCCCTTTAATCCCCAACCCCCAATAATTTTAAAGGTATCTTCACATTCACTGGAACCGATGAAATAATTGTTGTAGTTAGTCTTCTCCCTACGTAAGCATAATTTTCACTTCTGCGACCAATCCAGGGCCATTGCAGCATAAGTCTCACCTTTGTCATAGTTGCCTTCTATAAAAACCCAAGGTGGTGTTTTTAATTTCTCTTTAACAGCTTTTCTCTGAAACTTAGCCCTTCTTTCTTCCACCATCTCCAAAAAGATTTTCTCTTCCTTCTTCAATTTACATGTTGGATTATTTTTATTAGCGTATTCTATATCTAAAGGCTTTGTTGTCAGGAAAAAATCTCCCATGACATTTGCATGTGCTATCCTATTCAACTCAGGTATTACAGGGACTTTAGAAAATATTGTATCTACATTGGAATAATAATAATCTAGTTTACCTGTTCTATACAGCAAACTTGATAAGACACTACAGGTCACACCATAAGTCAAAGGAAGGTGATGATAAGTCACACCTTCTGAAACAGACAATGGTAACTGTATACATACATAACAGTCACTCACATCCATTGTTTCCACATATTCGTAAAGTAATTTAGTGAAAACATTCAAGGAAAAATTAGTAACTGATCTATCATGATGCAAACTACTAGCATCTATCTGTTTTAAGTCAGTAACAGGGATTTGCTTAATGTCAGTGTCTACCCTTGGACCTGTCAAATTGTTAGGACGAGGTGTATCTTCTTTAATCAAATGTAAAGGTATTATAATTGTTAATATTATCCAGAATACTACCAGTATACAAAATAAACATAAACAAGCCTTATAACACCTACGCATAAAACTACATCTAGGTCTTGTTACTTGCGTATCTGCCATAGTAATATTAATCCTTATAAAATTCTAAATAGATTTTCTAAATCTATCTCAAATATATTCTATGAAAAAGTAAAAACTAAAAATGTAGTGTGATCCCACACTTCAAAAGCTTTCTTCTTTACCCCTTCTTTTATTTTAACTAATCCAAATTTTCCAGAACGTCTTCAGAATATTTTTTTCTTCAGTTGTTAACATGACACCTTAATTTGTTTACAGTCTCTTAAGGAGGATTTAGATCACTCTTTCCTTCTTGCTCGCTGTCAGTGCTGTTTCTTTCTTTGTTTAAATCTTCTTCTTCAATTTCTTCCAACACTATGTAAATCCAGTCAGGTGACTTGAACTTTTTGTTTGGTTTTCTTACTCTCTTTGGTCGCAGCACTGATTCGTCATCCGACTCTCCTTGTTCTATTTCACCTGAAACTTCCTTTATCTGTTCTGGCCTACTCTCGGGTCTTCCTTTCACCACCCTGTATTTCAGTCTTTTAACTCCACTTGGCCAATGGTCATCTTTCTTTGCCCTTTTTGGTCGAACTTCTTCTTCTTCTTTGTTCAATTCGTACCTTCGTTTCTTTGCACCCACTTTGAGTTTGCTTTCTTCTTCTTTTTCCTTTTCTTCTTCTGTATTTCTTTCACCTATTTCTTTTCAATCCTTTCCCTCTCCATCAAAGAGTTTTCTTTCTTCTTGTTCAACAGCAGTTTCTTCAGTCCCAGTAGCTGGGACCCACTTTACTTGACTTGTGCTAAGCAATTCTTCATCAAGCCGCTCTTCAGAGTCCTTTGGGTTATGTTCACCCGTTTCAGAGTCTATTGCTCTAGCTTCACCAATTTCTAGTACTTCAGCCTCTGATTCTGAGCTTGTACTTGAGATCTCCAGATGCCGCTCTACTCGTGGTTCAAGTGGATTTGGGACTCGCTGAGTGTGGCTGGCATGGATCCAATTTGATAAGCCAGCACACTTTACTGCTGTAGTCGTCACCAATATGACCTGATATGGTCCTTCCCAGCGGGGCTCTAGGCAAGTTTTTCTTCTATGCCTTTTCACGTGAACCCACTCACCAGGGCTCAGATTATGCGCTTGAGTCTGCTGTGTTGTGGTCGCGTCTGCTCCAACCTGATGAAACACAGAACGTACTACATCAGCCAATCCTTTGCAATAGTCAAGGATGAGATCATCAGATAAATTTATCAATTTGTTGGCAGGTACAAATGCTGGTCTCATTGCTCTTCCCATCAAGATCTCATGTGGACTGAATCCTGTCTTTTTGTCAGGAATGCTTCTGAGACTTATCAAAACTAGGGGTAAAGTGTCAGGCCATTTCAGTGCTGTGGATCTACACACTTTCCCTAACCTATTCTTGATTGTGCCATTTATCTGCTCTACTATTCCAGAAGCCTCTGGACGATAAGCACAATGAGGTTTTAGTTGAATGATCAATGCCTCACAAATCAGTTTGATTGTTTCACTAGTGAAGTGTGTTCCTCTATCTGTTTCCATAGTGATTGGAAAACCATATCTAGGAATGTATTCCCTCAACAAAAGTTTTGCCACCGTCAGGCTGTCATTCCTCCTTGTGGGATAAGCTTCTACCCATCGGGAAAACAAACACACAATTACTAACACATATTTGAGCTTGTTACATGGAGGCAAGTTGTTGTCTGGTAAAAGGACCTCCTGCCCTCCCTATTGTTCCCAAACTAACTATTGTCTTTCTTCCTGGGTTTTGCTGTTGGCACGTCAAGCATCTCTGACAAAGGCTCTCTGCAATAGTCCTGAACTTGGTATTAAACCACGTTTGTTTGAATGATCTGACCATGGCATCTCGACCAATATGTGTCATTCCATGGTACATCCTTGCCATATGTGAAAGTAAACTATCTGGCATGACTGGTCTCCCATCAATGTATACCCATACATCATCATCTTCTCGTCTCCTACATCCTGCCTTTTCCCATTCCTGTCTCTCTTCATCACCTGCCCCTTCCTGTAATTGTCTCACTTCATCCCATGTTTCAATGGTGTTAGTAAACATAAGTTGACAAACCGTATGTTCTTTTGTTTTTCCCCGATTTATGGAAGTCTCATTCTTTGCACAATATTGTGCTACTTGGTCAGCAAATCTGTTGCCTTGAGTCACATAATCATCTCCTGACTTATGTGCGGCACATTTGACCACTGCAATTCGTTTTGGCAATTGTAATGCTTCCAGCAATTCCTTTACAAATTGACTGTTCCTGATGGGGGACCCCGAAGAGGTCAGGAATCCCCTCTGCATCCATAGTTCTCCAAAATCATGCACAATGCCAAAGCCATATTGGCTATCAGTAATTATGGTCACTTTCTGACTTTTTCCCAATTTGCAGGCTCGAATTAGAGCTATCAATTCAGCAACTTGTGCAGATTTTACCCCTTTTAGACAGGAAGCTTCCAGGATTGCCGCTACAGTACAGACGGCATAGGCAGAACTCAACACACCTGTTCCAGTTCGCAAACAAGAACCGTCAACAAACATCACACAATCAGATTCCTCAAGAGGAACATCTTTAATATCAGGACAGGGCTTGGTACAAAATTCAGTCACATCCAAACAATCATGTTCAGCTTCATCCTTTACTTCTTCATCCCAAACATCTGGCAATAGAGTAGAAGGATTCACATTTGTACATCTCACTATTGTCACATTTTCTGCACCCAGAATCACTCTCTCATACCTAGTCAGCCGACTATAGGTGAGGTGCTGAGTCCGTGTTCTTGTTAGAAGGATATCAACTGAATGTGCCACATACACTCTCACAGGATGACCCATTATGATCCCTTCACTCTGGTCCAGACTCACACAAGTAGCAGCTACTGCTTTCAAACATCCAGGCAATGCAGCAGCCACTGAATCTAAAGTAGCTGAAAAATATGCCACAGGTCGTCTCAACATTCCATGCCTTTGAGTTAAAACTGCAAGTGCACACCCATCTCTTTCACTGCAATACAATGCAAAATCTTTTGAATAATCAGGTATTCCCAACGCCGGAGCCTGACACAGACTGTCTTTCAGTTTAACAAAAGCATCCATACTTTCTTCATCCAATTTAACTGGGTCTTTCACATCATTCCTCGTCAACCTCTGTAGAGGTTTTGCCATCAGTGAAAATCCACTGATCCATTGTCTGCAATATCCAACCACTCCCAAAAACATTCGCACTTCTCTTTGTGTGGTTGGTGGTTTCAAGTCCTTAATCACTCGAATACGCTCTGATGTTACTTTTCTGACTCCCTTCTCAATCTTATGACCTAAGTATTGGACTTCCCGCTGACAGAATTGTAACTTTGCAGGGGACACTTTATGTCCACCTTCTGCCAAAGGTTCAGTAAAGCAACTGTGTCTGCAACACAGGCTTCTCGAGTCTTTGATGCCACCAGTAGGTCATCAATGTACTGAACCAGAGCAGACTCTTCAGACATTCTCAAATCTTCCAGACACTTTTTCAATATCTGGTTAAAAATTGAAGGACTCTCAGTATAGCCTTGAGGAACTCGGCACCATGCCAAAACACGATCTCCAAACCGGAAAGCAAATAAATACTGGCTATCCGGATGCAGGGGAATCAAAAAGAATGCATGACACAAATCAATCACGGTATACCACTCAGCATCATGTGGGATTTGGTAGAGAATCACTGCTGGGTTTGGCACAACTGGACAACAAGGCACATCAATTTTGTTTATCTTCCTCAAATCTTGTACTATTCTATAGGTTCCGTTTGGCTTTTTCAATCCCAGAATAGGTGAATTACAAGGTTACTCAGTATTTCTTTTAAAATTCCTTGTTCAATCATTTGATCAATTACAGGAGTTATTCCTGCTATTACTTCTGGCTTCATTTTATACTGTGGTGTATTTGGATAGTCAACCCCATCTTTCACTCTAATTCTAATCGGATCCACTTTCTTCATCAACCCAATCTCCTGTCCTGTGAAATCCCACACCTCTGAATTCACTACCTTCATCAATTCTTCAGGCACACTTTTGTCTGTAAGAAGCGAAAATAACTCATTCACTTCTGTTCCTTGCTTTGCTAGCACCATTTTAAAAGCGACATCCTCATCAGGTGTCTGAAATGCAATACCATCCGGTGTGCAGTAAATTGTGCAATTCATCTTGCACAGCAAATCTCTTCCTAACAAATTCACTGGACTCGAGTCACACACTACAAACCGATGCATGTCTTTAAAGGGACCAATATGCACTTCAATTGGTTTAGTAACTGGAGTATTTATCTGTTTATTTGAGACTCCTACTACCTGGATAGTTTCTCCCGAGAGGGGTAGGTTTGGAATTTCTGCTGCTCTCACAGTAGAACGGGTGGCACCAGTGTCCACAAGAAAGGTGATATCATTACCTTCCACTTTTCCATCAACAAATGGACCTGACTGATCTACCTCTAGAGTAGCGTCAAGCACGCACTCTTCCTCCCCCCTCAGGCACCGTCATTGATTCGACTCAACATCACTCCCATCACATTGCATCCAAAATTGGGGAATCACATTTGTGCTAGTATTTTTACCAACCTGGTCTCCTCCGTGGAACCCTGTATCCGTGTATCCGCACTGTATCTTTGAGCATTTACATTATGTGGCAACGGTGGTTGCGGGACCTGATATTGGGTAGTAACTACCTGCTGCTGCGGTGTCTGTTGCACACCTACCTCACTCTGCACCTGTGGAGTTAAAATTTGATTTCCTCCATTAGTCCTCTGCACTGATCTACACTCATTCTTCCAGTGTCCATACTTTCCGCACCCATGACAAGGAAATTTCTTTTTCGCCTCTTCTCTGCTCTATTTGTCCTCTACCTCTACCTCCACTGGGTCTTTGAGCATTCTGACTAACTCCTCCCATTTGGTTTATAGACTGAGAATTCAACTGAGTTTCTTGCTGTTCTGCTACTTTTACTTTCGCCCACATCATTTTTTCTTTTAATTTGCGATGGCGAGTCTCAATGTCATCGCTGCAGCATTTCGCATACCTCAAAATCTCATCGATCGTTTTGGCCTGCCAACACAACATGTGCTGCTGTATCATCTGACTAATCTCAGGTCTTAATCCATACACAAACCTATACACAAAATGACCCATATCTTTGTCTCCAATATTTTCAAAACCACTATACTGCTTAAAAACTTGTAATAACCTCTCATAATAGGCATGCACAGATTCTTTCGGCTCTTGGGTCGTTCTATCAATTTTTACCCAATCAGTTTCCTAAGGGGAAATTTTGCTTTTCAAGAAAGTAATCACCTGATGGTACTTTTTCATCACCTCATCAGAAGGTGCTCCTGTTTTGGAATCCCTAGGATGTTCATCTTTTGGCCAATCAACTGTAATCTTACATTCGGTCCATAAATCTGCAGGGACAACAATTTCAAATAATCCATCTAAATCCTTTAACAATACTTTCGAGACTTTCACGGACCTCTCAACTTGTTTGTACCATTCCACTGGCTTTTCTCTTAACCTGGGAAACTCATTGGTAAAGGACAATATATCCTGTCTAGACCACGGAACATGCACATAACCTCCTCCTGGAACTTCTCTCATGGGACATTCCAAAGATACATTTTCTACTTCTCTTACTGGATGTAAATGTATTTCTTTAGCAGCCAATTCTTCTTTCTTCCTCATCCATCTACCCTTCCATCTTTCCACGTCTCCCCATTTTCTCAAAATAACCATTAACTCTTTTATCTGCAATCGTCTACCAGACATATTCATATTTTATATATCCTTTTCAGTAAAATCCACTCTATATATCTTCTGCAACACCTTTGATCTTCCTATGTCTATTCCCAACTCCTCTGAAGCTTCCATTAACCTTTCATGTAGATTTTTCGCTTTCCAAGTAATACTCTTACACAGATACATCAATTCATCATCTTGATAAGTCTTTAGCCTGTCTGGACTTGATCTTCGAAATCTACTCTGAACTTACATACATCTATAGGCTGTGGCTGTGTTTTTCTCCTTTGTAACCCTTTCACCCAATCATTTAATTCTTCAGTGGTTGGACCTATTGAAACTTCACCTCTGGGGATTTCATCCAACTCTATTCTTTTTGGCTGTAACTGCATTATCTCCCTACGTGTTTCAATTATTGTTAGATTATTCGGAGGTGTTGACCTAGTAACTGTAGTGGGCTGTTCACTTTGGACACTTACGGCATTAATTCTACTACTAACTGATGTTATAGCAGAATTTAATGGGACGTCAAGGAAGGTTCATGGATAAGTTTATTTTCGAATACAGGTATTGCTGGACCTATAGTTACTGGCACAGTTATTGCGTCTATTTTCATATTCATCTGATTCAATTTTTCAACTAATTCTTTGGTTTGTATGGCAAATTCTGCTTCTCCTTCCTGCTCTACATCGCTTACAGTTGGAACTGGTGTCATTTGAGGTGTCATTGGTGTTTCCATTGACGGTGCATTTGGTGTCACCATCGCTGAATTCTCCTGATAAGGTGGTGGTCGTTTAACTAATATATCATCCAGCAGCTCATCATCAGATTCATTCGGATTATATCCATAACCAAATTGCTCTAAATGTCTCCTTTTTTCCTTACATTTGCTTCCTGCAGTCTCTCCTACCATTAAAACTGGATATAATCCTTCAGTTATCTCTCCATTTCTCCATCTCTTCATTCTGTCTTCATGTCTTTCATCATGAAATCTTCCAAACATAAATCTATTAACTCTACCACCTCTATGTCTTTCCCTTTCATACATTTCATCCTCCCATTCTACTAATGCTTCAAACTGTGTAGGTCTAGGTCTTGGGTCTAATGCCATCATCTTTTCTCTCAAATGACGCAATACTGCCAAATTAAAAGAACCATGCTCTGGAAAAGCAAGCACACCATCATTCTTCGTATATCCTACCCAATTTTCTAACCAAATACATGTGTGATAACCATATTTTAACATCATATAAGATGCTGGTGTCTTTGGTGGAGGGATAGGAACTCCTCTTGTTATTACAGGTTTGTCCTTTTTAAAGAATCTTTTAATTTTGCCAAACAAAGTCAATTTCTCCTGTTTTGGTTGTTCAAAATAAATTTTTGTTACTTGTCAACGGCTTTACTCGATCCAAATCCTTTGTCAATGCAATCCACTATAATTCACCAATCAAACTCCTTAGCTTCCCTAAACACCTGCTGTTAGAACCGGGATTCCCTAGTTGGCTGACGTAGGTACCTTAGGCCAAGTAGGGACCCTCGCTTCCACATCAGGGAAAGGAAGGACACCTTCTCAGATAGCCCCTGCTCACCCCCTTGGTAGCTTGGCACGAGCAGCCAGGCTTATCTTCAAGGCTAATGTGTAAAGTATTTGCAGCCACGCTCTCAGCGACCCAATGATGACACCACAAAAGGACTCCACACGAGTTTCATAGAAAAACAAGTATATGTTTATATAAAAAGATATACGATGAGACCACACAATAACAATCCAACATATGCGTATTTGTAATATTCCTCCTGGCCGGTTATTAGGCCAGCCAGCCCTTGTAGGGTCTGGCGGTATTAATGGGCAATTCTAGGTGATCCCATGCAATCCTATTGCAATGCTATGCAGTTCGTAAAGCAATCAGGCACTTTGCAATGTAAAAATAATGCAGTTCGTTATGCAACAATCCAGCAGTTCGTAATGCCAAAATACTGCAATGCGTAATGCAACCATCAGGCAGTTCGTAATGCAAACTAATGCGATGCGTAATGCAACGATCAGGCAGTTCGTTATGCAAAAATAATGCAATGCGTAATACAACAATCAGGCAGTTCGGTATGCAAACACAATGCAATGCGCAATGTAACAATCAGGTAGTTCGTAATGCAAACTAATGCGATGGGTAATGCAACAATCAGGCAGTTCGTTATGCAACCACAATGCAATGCGAAATGTAACGATCAGGCAGTTCGTAATGCAAACTAATGCGATGCGTAATGCAACAATCAGGCAGTTCATTATGCAAACACAATGCAATGCGCAATGTAACAATCAGGTAGTTCGTAATGCAAACTAATGCGATGCATAATGCAACAATCAGGCAGTTCGTTATGCAAACACAATGCAATGCGCAATGTAACAATCAGGTAGTTCGTAATGTAGAAACAATGCGATGCGCAAGGCACTTCGGCACCGATCACGGTGCTTTAGACAGTCTCTCTGCCTCTCGTACTGACTCGCGGTCAGCTTCCGCCAACATATGCCCCCAACACGGGTATGGTGGAAACCAAAGTACAGCTCCACACTCCGGCCCCGGTACTGCCACTCCTTGGCACGTACAGGCCGCGATACGAGCTTGAGCAGAGGCTCGTGCTGCAAGAATGGGAGAGGCCGAGAGCGTCCCTCTCCGAGCCCGCACCCCGCCCCAGGCGGCGACACACGTTACCTGGGGGGTGCGACCTCGCTCTCCTCTCCTCCTCTCGCGACTTGGGCCTCCGATGCGACTTGGTTGATTCCGGGCCGATGGCGATATCGAAGACCTCAGGCTGCAACAGGGCACACGCACACAGCGTCGCTGAGACTCACTTGAGCTTCGAGTGTGCACGGTCACAGGGCAATCCTCACGAAGGTCTCAGGCTGCACGAAGCACATGCACACAGCGTTGCTGAGACTCCCTCGAGCTCCAGGCGCGCACGATCACAGGGCAATCCTCACGAAGGTCTCAGGCTGCACGAAGCACAGGCACAAAGCGTCGCTGAGACTCACTTGGACTCCTGGTGCCCACGATCACAGGGCACTTCTTACGAGGGCCTCAGGCTGCAAAAAGCACACGCACACAGCGTCGCTGAGACACACTTGAACTTCGGGTGTGCACGATCACAGGGCAATCCTCACGAAGGTCTCAGGCTGCACAAAGCACACGCACACACCGTCGCTGAGACTCACTTGGACTCCAGGTGCACACGATCACAGGACAATCCTCACGAAGGGCTCAGGCTGCAAAAAGCACACGCACACAGCGTCGTTGAGACTCGCTTGGACTCCAGGTGCCCACGATCACAGGACAATTCTTACGAAGGGCTCAGGCTGCAAAAAGCACATGCACACAACGTCGCTGAGGCACTTCTGGAAACGTTTGTGTTCCTGAGTTTCCACAACAGGGAGCCAGCTCTCCTCGGGCCCATGGGGTTAAGTTACTTCAGGACACAGCACAGCAAAGTCCTTTCAAGCAGGGGGACACAGCACACAGCAAAGTCCCTTTAGCCTCTCCTTGGTTAAAGCAGCAAACTGCAGGCCCGCCCCAGAACACACAGCAAGGGTCAGTCCTTTCCTTCAGTCTATTCAGCTGTTTCTTCCTTGGCAGAGGTTCCTCTTGACCACGAAGTAGGTTCAATCCTTTACAGTCTTGAACAGTTCCATTCCCCAAGTCCAGGGGTTTCAGCTCTCATAGTTATACCCCTAAATGTCTTTGAAGTCTTTGTGTTCAGGGGGGCACTGACCCCTGTCCAAACCAGTTCTGGGTGTCTCCCTGCCAGTGACACCTTCTGCCTTTGATAGTAGGGGTCTGGATCCTTAATCACTCAGCAGGAGATGGAGCCATTGTTTTATGGCAGCAACCCAGGCCTCTTCACCTCCAGGGGCTACTCCTCCCCCTACACTCCAGATGCAGGTCAGCCTGTTGCTGTCTCCACCTCCTCCCTGGGTCAAGACATTCTAAAAGAGTGGTTTCTAAACACGCAATTCAAAAACCACCTTCACAAAAAGATGTGTTACTAAATTGTGAGTTCAGGCACACTAAACTTCACCTCTCCATCTTAAGCCTTTGGGAAGATAGGCTGGAAACATATTACACAGCCTTCCCCATTCTGTCCTATGGGCAAGATGGCCTTTCAACAGTGAAAAACGAAATGGAGAGTATTTCACTGTTAGGACATGGTACACACCTTAGTACATGTCCTACCTTTCACCTGCACTGCACCCTGCCCAGGGGGGTACCCTGGATCTACCATAGGGGTGTCGGATGTGCATAGAAAGCGTAAGGCCTGGCAAATGGGTGCACTTGTCAGGACAACATGGCAGTTTAACAAACTGCGCGCAGGCACTGCAGTGGCAGGCCTGAGTTCTCTCTTTAAGGCTACTTGTGTGGGTGGCACAATTAGTGGTGCACTACCCACTAGTAGCATTTGCATTACTAGCCCTGGCACACATAGTGCACTTTACTAGGGACTTTACTAGTAAGGCAAACATACCAATCATGGACAACCAATTACCATTACACTTTACACAGGGAGCACTTGCACTTTGACACTGATCAGCAGTGGCAAAGTGCCCAAAGCATCTAAGTCGGCAACATTATGTCAGGAAAAGGTCTAGGAGGAAGGCAAAAAGTTTAAGGAACTTTAACCAAAAAGGGCCAGTCATACGAAATCCATCACAGCATCAAAAATAGAGGAGGTAGAGGCAAAAAGTCAGGGGTAATCACGCCAAGAAATGCCAGGTCTAACACCTGCCCAATGTCAGCGCGGCACACTCTAACTCTTCCAATCGGCGCTTTCTATGTCTCCGCTATCCTGTCCAATACCAGCGCGGCTCACACCAACCAGCCAATCTGAGCTTACTCTGACTTCACAGTCTGACCAATGCCAGCGCGGCTTTTTGTGACGTCAGCCTCTCCTCCTGCTGCTGATCCTCCCTTTACAAAAATTATTAGTCACAACATAAAACAATACCACACTGTCTGTTTACTAACTAAAGAGATAGTTTTCCACTCACAAGAACATTCCTTTCAATACGGGCAAGTATAACAATTCCGCTATCCTTCCCTTCATCCAAGCTAGGAGAGGACCTGTTACTTCCTGTTACTTCTTTAAGGATAAGGCCAAAATTTCACAAGAGGACCTTTTGTTGAAAATGAGGTCTCGCTACTCTTCCAGGGATAAGGCCAAAGTTTCACAGGTGGACCCTTCGCTATCTCACTCTTTCTCTACATACACTCTAAATAGTCCTTAAAATAACACATAAGTGTTACCACTAATTTAAACAGACAATGCACCTATTCCCGTGTGATTTCACTTTTCACACTTTTCTTCTGCTTATTTCAGGCTAACTTTTACTTTGCCAGCTTCCCAGATACCCTTCTGTACCTGTGTTCCAAAGACTACATAGAAACACGATGCCAACTCACTTTACATAGAATGTTAAACATTTAATCAATAATCAATAAATCACCAAACTAATCAATAATAACCATCATTCTGCTACCAGAAAAACTGATCCAGCGCAACCCCTAATTCATGAACCAGGGACCACGGGAAATCTCATCACACATAAATTGCTTTACCAAACAACGGGGCCCATCACACATTACCCATAAATGATCCCCGAGGACAGGCGCTGGATTTGGGGGGTTTAATTTGTCAGTTTTATTAAGTACAATACTACACTTCACATTAATAACATTTGTATATAATTCTAACTATTCGTAATCTCAACTGTCTTCTTCCTTTGGTCGATGGACCATTAGTTGAAGAGTTGATGGTGACTATGATTAACTAAACAGTTTAATATTTAACTAAATAACCACAGAGTCATTTCTTCAGTTAATGATTTTATCTTATTAAATGCTCTTAATTTAGATTGTCAGTGCACACACAAGATTACATATAAGAAAACAAATTATCAAGCAATGTAATCAAAATGAATAATTTATATCGACATCAAAGCGTGCATAGGAATGGGGAAGAGAAGGTACAGCATAAATACTTGCAGAAATATATTGCAAAATTAAAGAAATCAAGGAGGGTGATACCCACCAAGGAATCAGGAAAACCACTTCCTTGGCCGAGGTTGTGGCAAGAGGTCCCCAGAGATAGGCTCAGGGGACAAAGTTAACAGGATAGGTATAGCCAAGTTTGCCCTAGACTAACAACTAAAATTAATCTCCCAGTCAATCTACCTTGATCTAGTTCTCCTCGGACGCAGTCTCCTCCCAAGCACTCCCGCAACGTTCTCGTACCTAAAGCGTTCTCTGGCTTGGTGCTGGTCTGCTCTCTCTGTCTTGGGGCTCTTCTCTCTGATCTGCCACACCGGACTGTTCTGCTATACCGGACCGCACTGCCTCAGGTTTGTCTGATCTCGCTCCTATCCTTCTCTCTGCCACACCCCCAATTGGGATATCAATTATACCCTACTGTCTAGCTCACTATCTTACAATGTTGCAGTATCAGTAGAAACTCGGTCTGTGATTGGTTGTCATAAATCATACTAGGGTCGCCTCATCCAGTTCTCCTCACAAATCCATCCTATACCGGTTTTAACAAAGGAAGGATTTAAGACTAATACAATCGTATACCACTGACATCCATAATTATACATTTTGCAACAATTGTACATTATGATATCCGTTTCACATTCAAATTGCATGTAGTGATGGCTGTTCCCACAGTCGCTGTCGCGTCTTGGCACATAAACAATAGGACACAGGTCAACATGGCCTTCACACGGATTACATCAGCTGGTACACTCTGCAGTCTGCAAGCAGGCAACCCATCTTGGAGCATGCGCTCTCCATTCCGACCAAGACAACTGCATGCTGGTTCAAACAAGAGGCCATTTTCATGCAGGCCCAATCTCGTACTAAAGTAAATAAACACAAAAGAATATTAATTCATGAAATAAAACCCATTGTGGTTACCTCCCACCATACTAATACCCTGTATTAATTAAATCCTAGCAAAAGCTATTAATTTAAAGCAACCCTTTTCGTTATTTGTGCACAACATGCAAAATGTGCAATGTAAAACATAGCATAAACAAGTAGTAGTACGATTTTTCAAAGCGCAAACAGTTAATACATACTCATGCCAACATGGTTTAGTATATTATGTAAAATGCGTTTGCCCCTCGTGTAAATATGTGCATTCAGGGTTGGTTAGTCCATGCAGTCAATACATTATTATGGGGTTACTTAATTTCATGAGGATGTATTTTACAAACCCCACTCCATCAGTGTCTTCCTGCCAGTGCACACCCTCCTCCTTTGATAGTCAGGGTCTGGGGCACAGACGCTCAGCAGGAGGTGGAGCCATCCTTTTGTGGCAGCAACACAGCCCTCTTCACATCCAGGGGGCTACTCCTCCCCCTCACATCAAATGCAGGCCAGCCTGTTGCTGTCTCACCTTCTCCTCCCTGGGGTCAGGACACTTCCCAGACCCTGTCACGTCTAAACCCAGGCAGGCAATATACAACCAGGCAGAGGCACCCAGGATGGTTTAAGACAAGAAACCAGCCACTTCTGAAAGCGTGGTTTCTAAACACACAATTCAAAAACCATCTTCACAAAAAGATGTGTTATTGAATTCTGAGTTCAGGCATACTGAACTCCATCTCTCCATCTTACGCCTATGGGAAGATATGCTGGAAACATGGGACACAGCATTCCCCATTCTGTCCTATGGGCAAGATGGCCTTGTAACAGTGAAAAACGAATTTGATAGTATTTCACTGTCAGGACATGGTACACACCTCAGTACATGTCCTTCCTTTCACATACACTGCACCCTGCCCAGGGGGGTACCTTGGGCCTACTAGAGGGGTGTCTGATGTGCATAAAAAGGGAAGGTAAGGCCTGGCAAGTGGGTGCACTTGTCAGGACAACAAGGCAGTTAACAAACTGCGCGCAGGCACTGCAGTGGCAGGCCTGAGATCTCTCTTTAGGGCTACTTGTGTGGCGGCACAATTAGTGCTGCAGGCCCACTAGTAGCATTTGCATTACCAGCCCTGGCACACATAGTGCACTTTACTAGGGACTTCACTAGTAAGGCAAACATACCAATTATGGACAACCAATTACCATTACACTTTATACAGGGAGCACTTGCACTTTGACACTGATCAGCAGTGGCAAAGTGCCCAAAGCATCTAAGTCGGCAACATTATGTCAGGAAAAGGTCTAGGAGGAAGGCAAAAAGTTTAAGGAACTTTAGCCAAAAAGGGCCAAGTCCAACAGACAACATACCCTTAAGAACGCTACCACAGGTTTTGGTGGGCTTCCATCCCGCCTTCTGTACAAAATACTATGCAAGGCACGATGTTAGGTTAAATGTTATGTTAAAGGGACTTGTAAAGCGCACGTACACCGGATGGTTTCATGGCGCTGGGGTCCAGGGGATGCTGCAACAGTGAGAGTATTAAATTAGTCATATGCCTGGCAGAACAACCAGGTCTTTAACTGTTTCCTAAACTGCATGTAAGAGGTCGCAAAACTCATCTCCACAGGAAGAGAGTTCCAGAATTGAGGGGCTGAGACCGCAAATCTTAGTCCCCCATGTTTCTTACATTTAAAGGACGGGATGACCAACAGATTCAAATGAGAGGACCTGAGGTCCCTAGAAGGGACGTAGCGCTGAATCCCAGAGGATATAAATGCTGGACTGTTGCCATGAACAGCTTTAAAGGTGAAACACCCCAGCTTAAATGTGCAGCGTTTGGCCACTGGAAGCCAGTGTAGGCTTTTCATTAGATGTCTAACATGGTGCCATTTGGGCTGGTGGTAAATTAATCTGGCCGCTTGGTTTTGCACCAGCTGTAGGCGATTTAATTGATATGCCGGGATACGATGCAAAGCTTTTCCCACTTTGCATAAGTGCTGCACAGTGCAGCACGCATGGAAAGTCGGAAAAGCATGGAGAAATAAAAGTATTTCTCCTGTTAGCGCCTCCTTTGAAGGGGCGTTAACTTTTGGCGCAAAACCATGTTTACAAATATTTGTAAATATGGTTTTGCGTCAAAAGGCATGGGTGGTTGCATGGGAATGCCCATGTACCACCCATGTAACGCCCCCTCGACGCAAAGTAACGCAAAGCAGTGCTTCGCGCTGCTTTGCTCTACTTAAAGAGAGCTTTCCAGCGCAAAACAACTTTTGCACTGGAAAGAAATTAGCACAAAAAAAAATTGCCGCTGGTTTGCGCCACTTTTGTGACGCTAAACCAGCGCAAAAGTTTTGAAAATCTCCCCCTTAGTACTTACCCCAATGAATTGTGTGAGGTATTGTGTGCCATCAGTAAATATTAAATGAATATTTTTGACTTGTAAGCCCCATGGAATTGTGTTATTTTTGAGGTGTTCTAATAACAATCGAGCCTGCAAGTGTATCCTGATTTGTTTTTGTTTTTGGCGTTTAATTTTTTCAATACTTTCCACTTTATTGCTGGAAGGGACGTAGTTATTTCTGTTTAACAATGATGGAGTGTCAAACAGTTTGGAGGTCTGTTCATCTGTATAGCTTACAGTTGAAGGTTCTGACATATTATTATTAGCAACACCCCAATTTGAAGAAAAATTGAAGCTTGGTTGAACTTGAAGAACAGCTAAAGGGTAGGCTTTGAAACTGCACACAAGTACCCTCTTCATCTATTTTGTAGACCAACTAATGTCCACTTCTTCTCTAGGGGAGTGACCCACACACCTAACTAGGTTTAATTCAAACTGTGTGAAACGGGGGCGAGCCTAAATAACCCTCGGAGGGAGATCTATAAAGGGATCCCCACACTTAATGCATGATCTGCATGGGGTCACCTCTCTATTGTACATTGGGATACATCTGTCTGCACATTTTGAACCTTGTGTGTGTTGCAAGTTTTTGGGCATGATGAGTCCATGGCTATACTTTTAAAATCAAACACTTATGGTTCTGGGCACCGCACTGGCACGTGATATATATTGAAACCAAAACAATTGAACGTGTAAATATATATGTTCTATTTTTAACAATAACCACATATTCATACAGGGTTATATTATTTTATTTGATTTAAAGTTTTCAAATGAAGATTTCACTCACCTTCTACAGTCCTGAGGAGGCCGGAATCAACAGGGCCGAAACGTGTAGACGTCTTCATAATAGGTGTCCACAATAGCTGTAAAGAAAGAGTTGGACAAGAAACACCAGTCGAAGCACACCATATACATAGAAATCTATGGACATGAGACTAGAGTGTTGATTGCATACATTAGTGGACTACCTAAAAAGTGGACCCAGCACACAAAGAAGGACATGGGCCACCCTTTTGTTTGACAAAAGAGCATATGAGGAAAGAGTGTGTTTTTTGGAAATTGTTGATATATTCGGATTGTTTTACATACTTTAGAATGATATTCAATATTGGTATCACATTGAAAGATAAAAATGAAAATAAATAACTGATTTACAACTATCGTGGGTAGTCTTTGACAACAGTTGATCAAATCAAGAAGTTCAAGTAAATAAATAATGTCCAGTAGTAACTAGTAGACTATTGTTGATATTAAATATAAAATACGGTGTCATTTATTCCTCAAAGGCCAGTGGCGTTTTGCAAGAATTTGATTTGCCTAAGGCTTAGAGGCTTATTTAGGATCCCCCCCCCCCCTGTTTTACACAGGAATGAGAATGCAAGCAGCTCCAGGGTGGGAAACTACAGGCAGAGCAGGCTTTTGCTAAGATAGCGCCCTGGGGCAGAGAACTTTGGCACCTTTTCTGACACTAGTTGAGAAAATGAGACAGCAGGGGGGGCCATTTTGTGTTCACTGGTCAGTGCCTGGCTAAGTAGTGAATGGCCCCTGAACATAAAATCTCTGGACCTCCCATAGCTCTTCTAAATCCCTCACCGATTAGCTGCCTCACACTGATGAGGGTGTTGTTCAAATCTGACAGAGATATGACCAAGAAAGACAAGGAAAAGGCTAGAGAAAAATGAGATGATCTCTGCTGTTTGCATGACGTTAATGCACAAAGCTCCCTGCGCCCTTCTGAAGACAGGCGTTTTGGGCCTGGACCCAACTCGTCCATGCCAAAGCCGACCCTGATTTACAGATATCAAGTGTGTGGATTTACCACTGACCGGGAGGCACAGCCGACCCTAGAGGGAGGGCAGCTAACCCCCCACGCGGGCGGCAAACAAAGGGCACAGCAGCAACAGGACGCAAAACTGCGACAACGAGAAGGCCAGTGCGTGCCCAGGAAGTTTGTGTTCAAAGGGCCCAATCAGGGAAGAGGGGCGTGCTCACAAGCATAGCCTAAAAGGCGATTGGGACAGGCAATCCCCAGCTTTGTCGCCAGAGAAAATTGATCCCACCCACCCACACCAGAGAAGGCGGGCGTCGCAGCCGCAGTGTGACGAGGGGGCAGAAAGTCACGAGGTTTAGCAAGAAAGAATCTTCAAATAAGGATGTAAAAGGGCAATTGCCAGAACAAGGTCCTTGGGATGCCTTACAGCTGGGACTCTTGAGACAAGTGCAATTGCCCGAAAAAGGTCCTTGGAATGCCTTATGGCAGGGATACTTGAGGGCAGACAAAAGGGTAAAAATGGTCAGCGCTGGGCAGACACGGCACTTGCAGCACTTGCAGCCCAGGCATGGCCATGGGGGCCACGAACGCCAGATATTCGGTAGCAAGTTGAAGCCTCGAAGCCGCGACCCGCTGTACCAAGTGAGTGACAGAAGTAGAGCTATCATGACAGTCTGAAGTTATGGTTATTAATATGCAATAAATTACATGATGTACACTGTATAACCTGTTACAAAATGACTTATGAGCATGTCGATGATCAATGCCCAATGACACGGTGTACCAACTTATGATGTGAATAAACTTCGGCAGTTCTAACACCACACAAAAGGTCTTGGTGTACATAATTGATGGGTAAGAAAGAACGACGGGAGGGCCCGGGAGTTGCTCAAACAGCTGGGGGCGTTATCACATAACCAAATATTTGTGAGGGTTTACCTGCTTTTGCAGCTAAGACGTGACTGGAATGCCCACAAAACCGCCACAATGCTGAAACTGCTGTACAGAGAGCCCCATTTATTCAAGCAGGTTTTTACAATCAGAATAGAAATCTGCCTCTCGAATGATTCGTTTGGTGCCCCTAAGGTGAACTTTGGTGCACAAACTCTTTGTGAATGTGCCCCATTGTTTTTCATTTATTTGAAGGACGAGTGTATTAAACTGGAGAGCATAGGCCATAGTCACAGTTAAGCCACAGAACAGATTTAAGGAACTTGTCAGCGTTCTCAGGGGGTGGGGGATGTTGTAAAATCACGAAATGCCTAAGTAGTTGCAAAAGTCGATGACGCAACATTTTTATGAAACCCGCAGTGAATCTGTTCCGTCCAAAAAATTCCTTAGTGGGTGGATTTGCACAAATTTCGGCGTAATATTTCGCCCTAGTTAAATCTGTCAAAGGCTGCCTTACTTTTTTAGAAAAACTTCTCATGAAAATGGACGAAAAAAACATAAGCTATATATAACCTCTTAAGAATGTATAGCATCAACGACGGATTCCTTGTTTCCAATTATGTCCCATGAATTGGGTGTTTTGTTTCATTTTCCCTTTCTCATGATGTTGGCAAAAATAATATTTATGAGGCCCGTAATTAGCAACTTATATGAACAATAGTAAGCCTGTGTGTATGACGATGTAAACCACAATATTCACCATGCTCATTTTTTGCACATGGTCCAATCTCAGCATTATTAAAAAAAACTTCAACACATCCCAGATTTACAAGTGACAGCAGTCTATTTATTAAAGTAAAATTGTGAATGTGTCCATCTGTTGTACACCTTTGTTCCACAAATTACATCGATTCCCAATAAAATGTGAGATGAATGCTTTTATTACTGTGTTTCCTTCAAATTGATACATTTTCCTCAGTCACTTTGCAATGGATCGCTGGGGAGGATAACAAATAACAGCTTCGGCAAAAAGAATGAAAGGCAGGCTTCGGAGAAAGTTTCCGCACAGCATCTTTTTAACACGAGCTTCAAATTGGAAACCACAGTCAAGACAGAGTTTAGGGTTTCCTGCCGGTGACGTATTGCATATTCAAATGTGTACCTGAAAAAAAGTAAAGGTGAGAAGCTGTGCAATCATTTTTGCTAATCAGGAAGATGTCATTGGAAACAACTGCTTACACAATATTTAACATGTACATATGTGGCTCAGTTGTTATTAGTATGTGGAGACTCCTGTTGCGACGGTTCCCCTACCTCTTCTATGGGTGAAAGGTACTAAGGGGCTTATTTACAAGCCCCTTGCGCCACCCGTACGTCACTTTTCCCATGTTACAAATGACGCAAAAGTGTCCTGATTTCAGGTCCAGCAAGGAATGATGATTTTATTCTGTATTAAGGCGAAGAAGGTGTTCACCATTCAGTAGCAGGCATCATATAGTTTGGTGGCTGCCCTGTGTCCCCCCCCCCGAAACTAAGTTCACGAATTTGATTTTATTGCAGTAAAACAAAACCATTTGGACTGAAAGAGAGATATAACTTTCAACTTACCAGTGGAAATGGAAGGGGGACCTGGAAACTCCTACCCAGATTTACTAGAGGTTTGTGGCGGTGTGCGGTAAAGTGGTGCAAATTGGTGCAAACAGCAGCAATGATCACGTTTTAGGCTCAAAATCTATTCTGTACCAAATGTTGACCGTTGAACAACACGAAAACTGCTTAGGGCCAACCCACTGTCACAGTATGCGAATGGAATATGTCTGGGGTGGGACAGTGCAAGAAACATAGGTGGTGGCAAAAAGACAGAGCTGGTTTTGCCCCCTTTCCTAACCCCCAGTGAAAGCAGGAGCAAGAAAAAGGTTAAGGAGTAGATTGCCTGATATACTTATATGTAACATGTGTACTTTACCCTAAAGCATACATCTCACTAGTCAGAACCATGTGCTATTGTCTACACGTAGGTATTTGCCCTCGTGGGTGCACCTCGAATACAACCCTTGTTTAGATACTGCTGACTGACCCATGTGCCACAGTGAGAAGTTTAGCATTACACAGAACAGCTAGTGCTGTTGAAAACGTTAATAAGCACACTCAGCAGTCTCCTACATTTGAATGTTCCCAGCATTAAAAAAGCTAAGAAACACCCACTTTGATGTATGTTCAGTTTCTGAGTGAGGTTTTGGTATACAGGTGAAAATGAGATTGGCATCGCAGGGATATTTATTGAGGGAAATAGGGCAAGTACAACATATCCACTCCCATCTTGCACGCCAACTCCTGCCAGTCCCAACCAACCACTCTCCAGCTGATCATCTCCCTACGAGAGACCTGCGCCCTACCCAGCATACCTCCAGTTTCTATTTTGGAAGTATAATATACCCTGTCAGTCCGTACATGGGGTTGAACTGAGTTTCCACAACCCGCTACGAAATCTATTAAGCCTCTGCCACCAAGTAATATGTGTGGAGATTCAAAACTGAGCGGTCATCGTATGACGTCACCAGAATGTTCCACCCTTACCGTCAGTTGACCGTAGGCCCATATCGATCTAGTGCAAATGACTCTCAACTCGAGAAAAATGCACTTGGTAGCATTACAGAAACGTTCAAAAACAAATATAATAACTTGTGTAGAACCGCCATTTTGAGCAGGTATATTCTGCCCATCAACAAAAAGGGTAGTTTATATCAAAACTTTACAGGGGCTTCTAGCTTTTGTTTCGAAATTGCTTTGAATTAAGGCATTATTATTCTGGTTAACATGAATAACTAAGTACTTAACAGGTACTTAGGTACTTAATATGCTCTTTCCACATAAACCCCATTGTCTGACTGGTCCTCTTGATGCTCCTGGTTAAGGGCAGAAGGTTAGGTTTGTTCCAATTAATTGTCAACCCTGAGAATTCACGTAATTCTGTCACCTCGTCCACGCGCGTCTGGGGGTTCACCTACAGGTCCCCTCAAATAGGAGCACAACTTGCATACATACAAGCGAGGGGTTCCTTTGCTAGAGTGAACAGCAACAGGGATAATGGCTACCCCTGCTACTTTCCCCAAGAGAGGTTGAATTCCTCAACATACTTGAGTTTGTGAGTATAAAGTACAAACCCACTGTCGTTCTTTGTATCACCTCCATAAAAAATGGTGACTATGGAATCAAAATCCCTCTCTGCATCACACCTGGTCAGGACCACCTCCAGCCCTGGGTCTATTCTGTGAAGAACTGCAAACACCCGTCTTAGAATATCCGATGTGACCCTCCCCAGGATAAATCCTGCCTGATCCGGCAGGGTCAACTATGGTCTCAATGGGAGCAATTGGTTTTATATTCAAAGCTAACGAAGGTAGCGGTCTATAAGAACTACTGCTATTCAGAATCCTACCAGCCTACTGCAGTAAACTTATGAGAGCCTCTCTAGTATCTAGGATAATAGAGTTTAACCAGGGCTGCTGCATACATTTCCAGCAGCTGTGGAGCTAGTGTTTTCTGGTAGGTCTTATAAAACTCACTTGTCAGGCCAGCAGTTCCTGGAGCTTTGCCCCAATTGCCTTCTCTATCTCCTCCACAGTAAGAGAAGAGCACAATTGCTTTCTCAGCAGCACTTCAATCCACGGATGAGCAATTTGATCAAAGTATCACTCAATTCGTTCAGATGAGACCTGTTTCTTTGTAGTCTATAATGTTCTGTGGTAAGCAGTAAACCTAGACACCTTCTGTGTGCTCTCATAGGTCCAGTTTGTTGCCCCTGCTGCTGACTGTTTCTCGCTTTGTGAGAGGGAGTTTGTGCCTTTTCTATTGCAGCACCTTCTCTCTGGAATTGTCTTCCTTTTCATATGTCAGTTTAAAAATGATCAATTGTTTAGGGAGGCACTCAAGGCTTATCTTTTCTACTGAGGCCCTATTTTACTGCCTGCCAGTTTCAGTGCCATGATGGCATGGGGCTACACAAAAACTATGCAAAACAATGATGGATGGAATGCTTGAATTAATCTCAGTCACAGGTAATCACTCGGGCCGCATCCCAAGCCATCATTATTCTGCACACCATGCCGCCTCAGTTTGGACCCAGCTATATGCAAATCAGTCTTGATCCTGCTCCAGTAAGAACAGTCCAGCCCAAACTGCCAAGCCAGGTCCTCCCTTAACCAGAACACAAGAAACCCAGGACTGGTTTCGCCCTAATTATGGGCTCATCAGCAGGGTTCAGCTTACTTCCAGTGACACAGTGTGCACAGGACCCGAAAACGATGGGTTTGAGTGCTACCCCAAGTGATTGCCAGTGGTTGGACTTATTGCAAGCAGCCTCCCATCACCTTTTGTGTGTTTCATGATGGCATAGGGCACCATCTTCATCTTATACAAATATTTAATTCATTCTTTCATTCAAGGTTTTCAGAGGCTGTTCAGAAATTCTCCTATGATCCCAGTCTATTTGTTTCTTTAATGGCATTTATGAGAATATTATTTCTTCAGGATATCCCTTCCAAATCGTCAACTCTTGCCTGGAGCTGCAACATCTGCGGTTTGAGTTTGTGATCGGAGCAGGAAATTGATGTCCTGTGTCTTCAAGATCAGAGATGCACTGCTGTGCACAGCCAAGCCTATAGCCATGCTTATCCATCCTAGCTTGAATATGTTGTCCTGCATGTCAGAGCATTATGCTTTGTTCCTATACCATTAACGCTTTTCTTGAACTCGGAGAGCATGGCTTTGATATTGGCTATATCCTGCTGTGAAGTTTGATGTACACTGCAGTAACATGGTCTTTCTAGCCTTAAAAATTCAGGGCCTCATTTATGAGAAGTGTTGCATCGCTGCGTGAAAGCAGTGATGCAACACTTCTCAGTGCGACCTCCTTGCGACACCATTGATGCGTCATATTTACTCTATGACCCATCATGTCGCAAGGAATGGCAGATACGTCAGTATTACTGACGTATCTGTCGGCGTAAAAGTGGCACATTGCTGGAGTTGTGTCGGAATCGTGATGCAACTCCAGCAATGTTCCTTTCACATGGGCAAGCCCCATATGAAAGGGCCTGCATCACCCTTACGCCTGCCATGAGGCAGGCGTAAGGTTTTGACGCATTGGCGTCCTAGAAGTGGCGCAGTGAAATCTTATAGATTTCACTGCCCCACTCCTACAACCCTTTGTTGCGGGGGAATGCCCACCCTGCATACATTATACCTGACGCAGGTATAATGTAGCTCAGGGGTTTACAAAGTGACGCATCTACCTAGATGCGTCACTTCGTAAATATGGCGCAACATGGCTCATTATTTACGCCGCCACTGCGTCACTAAAAGTGACGCAACGGCGGTGCAAAAGTGACGCAGGCCTTCATAAATAAGGCCCTCATTTTATATTTTTTCTCATTCAAGCTACCCAGTTTTGGAACACATTTAGTGGAGCACTCCAGCAGGTGCAGAACAGCTCAAGCTGTCTCACCTTCTCATCCTTGGGTGAACTTTCATCTCGGCCGGTGGTACTGTAACACCCTTCATTATCTGATATCATTGATGTTATATTTATCAGCATTCTATTTAGAGTCTGAAATCTTTCTACTTTCATACAACTACTTAGTGTAATTGTACTGTTAGAATGCAAAACATGGACTGGAATATTGTCCCACTATCAAATTGTTTGAAATAACTTACTGTGTTACTACAACACCTGAGTGTGATATTTGACAGATATTACGTCATGGAAGTAATGTCTGGTGCTACAATTCATGCTGGGTTTATGATCTGATAGTTCTTCAATGCTGTGTCCACTTCTATACATTTACGAAGTTCAGGCCTGAACGTCTGATTTCATCTCAAATCATTTGGCTCATGGATTTACCTTTTATGTACAACTGTCTCTAAGACTTCTGAATTATTAGATAAGGAAATTAATGAAATGAAATTTGTACTTGTAAAGCGCACCCATACCCCCAAAGGGGTGTCCAGGCGCTGTACGCAAACCCTTCCTGGCTTTTCCCTGTGAAATGTCCACTCCTGGGCACCCCCAGGGTGAAGCCAGGCATCCCAGCGCTGTTGGGGCCGTTGTGGAGATTAAGCAAGCTATTGCCCAGAGTTGCAGAGTGGGACCCATGATTAGAATAGGCACCGAGGCGAGAATTATCAGGTCCGAGGAAATTGAGCCCAAGACCCGCCGAGGCGGGAATTGAACCCTGGTCCCGGGCCAGATCTCTGCATCCGGGTCTGCCGCTCTAACCAGTGAGCCACACTTCTCCACTAGACTAGGACAGTGTTTGCACCTTGACAAGGCTGGTGCAAATCTGAAATTTCAACTGTACTCAGGTGGATGGACCTTTGACTCGAATTGAGGCTTAACATCAAAACTTTAATATCATATCAGTAACAGTGAAGCACATTTTGGCCCACAAAAATGAATGACACAGTAGTAGATTTGCAAATCATGAAAGGTTATTAGCCAATTAACAAAATACAAACTCAAATCTGGCAAATTAGTCTTGAATCACTAATCATTTTGATACAGCATGAGTCTGTAAAAACCGAGCAGATTAGAGCAGCAAATATAAAGCCAAGATATTTAAGTAGTGTAGGCAAATCACAAAGGATTCATTTCCCATTAAGGGAAACTCCCTAATGCTAAGCTAAGGTTTTATAGGAGGAGTCGGGAAGCTTTAGCAGCAGGTGCCAGCAAAATAAAGTCTCTAGAACCAGAAACAGGATTCTAGCAAGGAAAGGAGAAATGGGTTTACACGAGAGAGTAACTCTATGAGTAGCAGAAAGGGAAGCATGCAGTCTCAAGAGGGGTAAAGGGACGCCCGCCTTCAAAGGTGGACCGGAGTGGGTTTGATGTTCAGCTCATTAAAAGATACATTTTGTGGTCTTCACACACAATCTAACAATAACAATGCAGTTAAGAAGCACATTGCTGAGGCCTGGCTTTCTGAAACGAGAAAAAAGATTCTGCACAGCATGCAAGAACACAACATGTCCTTTAACGTGGAGCTTTTTCAAATCAAGGCCTACAAGGCTATCACTAACTGAACGTGAACGCACTCGAACTATGGTTTGCTAGTAATTTGGAAATCACTCATTATGGTGAATCTAAATATAAAATCACAATGAAATGTGAAGAAGCAAAGATTATATGTGAAGTATAATAACAGGTAATCAAACGAAAATTAAAAAAATACTTACAAACGTGTCACCACTTCTGCAGAAGCTACACTTTTGTAGAACACAGACGAAGGAGTAGGCCAACTAAGCTGTCTTTCAGCAGACAACACCGCTATTCTTTCACAGTCTGCATTGTTTACCACAAAGTTGTTTAGCTATTTCCGGGGTGCCAGGATGGCAAAGAAAAGGCTGCTGCTTTTGATTATTTCCGCTGATTGACCTCAATTTGTTCTTTAGGGTGTGGTATAATGGTTTCCTTTTTCTTTTAGCATTTGACCAACTTTGCATTCAGATTTAGCTGTGCATTTTGGTCCCTGTTTTGTTTTTGCACACATGGTTTACTGCTACATTTTCTCTATATTTATTTTATTTGAAACTTGTATTTTTGCTTTTATTTCATATTTTCCTGTACGTATTACACTGTATGTTCTGACTAAATTCGTTTTTGCACAATATCTTGCTGGTATTCAGGTTTATGGTGCTCTTAATTAGTCATTTAAATAAAATGTAAAATACAGAAGTAAATAAAAGTAACATCTGAATTGGTTGTGGCACTGATTTTAAATAACTAGGGGCCTCACTTAGAGTTTGGCAGAGTGGGAGCGCCTCCATAATTCAGTGGTGCCTCCTCCCCCTTAACCATCTATTTAGAGTTGAATGAAATGCTACGGTTGCACCGGCAGAGCTCCATTGGCTCTGCCCATGTTAACGTTCTAAACTGAAACTGATTTGCCAAGAGGCTGCCAGCTCACAATGATGATCGTCCTCCACACTAGGGTGAGGTGGTGGTCACTCATTTTCAGCCGCGGCCCGTGCAGGTAAGAGCGGTGGGGCTGGGTGGAGGGATTTCAACAGACAACAAGGTGGGAAAATTAATTATTTATTTAAATTTCCCTTATCATCTGTCGAAATCCCCCCCAACCCTGCCCCACTGCTCTTACCTGCACGGGCCGCGGCTGGTTTCCAAATATCTAACGCCTGGGTCTTTTGCTAAGACATGGATATGTTTAGACACCCTCACCACCCCCCCACCTTATCGCCATATCCTTCTACACACAGGTCAAAGGTTATGTTTACAAGCACTTTAAATGGCAATGGTTTATTTGGCCAGACACAATGCTGTCTAGAAAAGTTGACTGATGAATAGCGAATCAATAATCTCATATCTCTCTGTTTATAACAACTGATGGCAAAAAAACACCAAAAGTGCCTTTTGCTTTTTCATTTATTTCTGGTGAATGGGAGAAGCCCAATTTGGAGTAGCACCCAATATTTGCTGATAATGACAAAACGATTTGTCAGACTGTGCTGGATGTGAATGGGCACTAGATGACCATTCTAAAGATGCAATATATAATGTACATCCAATAAAGGTGGAACTCTTGAAAAAAGATTTGACCTAGAAGTAGAAGATAAGGTTGCAGATAAACTGACACTCCTAAATACTAATTGACTAAACTTCTTTTGGGTTGATTAACAAGTGGAAGTAGGAACTGAAAATTATGTGATTTATAATATCAGAAATGGGCCAGGGTCATGCATTAAAGGTCTCATTTTGCATGTCCCAAGCAATCATAATGGGGCCGTTAGTAAATGAATGTCTGTTTCTGATGAGGTACCATGGCCCAGATTTGAGAATCACACAGGGCAGGGCAGCAAGTAAAATTGCTGCGCTGTGTGGCGTGAAAGGGAGAGAGCAGAACAGCGACATAGCTACTAAGAAGAGGTGCAATTGTGCTCTCCCCCTGCCTGGCGCACTCTAGGCAGCCATGCACCAATCCAGACACCCTTGCGCTCTAATTCAAGGGTGTCTGTGTTGTCTGAAGCATACGTATTGTACTGAAAGGAGTCGCTTCCAGTGCAAAAACTATGCTTTAAGGCTTTTCCTACTTTATATGTGCTGTACAATGCAGCACACATGCAAAGTGGGATAAACAAGGAGAAATGACAAAATTTCTCCACATTGCTCCTGCCTCTAGCAAAAGTAAGATTTTGGCGCAAATCCCGCTCTACAATTCTTTTTAGATAGGGAGCTGCATCAAAATCCATGTGTGGTCACAAGGGAGAGTCCATACACCACCCATTGAATCCCCCCTTGACGCAAAGTAACACAAGGCAGAGCATTGGGCAACTTTTCACTACTTTGGGTTGCTATCCAATGCAAAACACTATTTGCGTTGGATTATAACTTCCAATTATAAACTTTTTGTGTCAGTTGTGGGTCAGAAAAGTAATGCAAACCCTACACAAAGCCTTTGTAAATCTGGGCCTATATGTTATTGACAGGTACTATACCACTCAAACCTTTTGAGATCTTACCAAATAAGCAGACGTGCATTGTGCTGGTTGTAAATTTCACACAGCTTCTCAGTTCTCAGCGGTATTTTCTCTGGGATATCCTTAGATTCTTGCATTGCAACCTGATTCAGACATCTTGCTCTATCAGGCCCATCCTGCAGACAGCAATCCCCATGAGCGGCAGTTCTTGACTTCGAACAAAACAAGTTCAGGAGAACTTCAGACTGCAGAACACAGAGAATAAGATCTCTTAATACCGTAAAAAATAAGTTCAAAAAGTTTTCGAAGTGAATATGTTGGTGCACAAGACAGGAATCCACGCTGCACCATCCCATTAAACAAAATTAAAACTCGTCCAATGTTTCTGCACGTGGCATTAAATGCAACCCCAAACTTTATATTCAATCTTTCTTTACCTCTCTAACAACAGTCAAAGTGACTCTAAGGTAGCCAGTCATTCGAACCGCTTGTTTGGGTACAGTATGAATGTTCTTTGAGTTTAATATGTACGCAAGGTGGAATATAGATGATTTTACATTTATTCCCTGAGGGGTAGTGGTCTGGTAGCTGGAATGCCTATGATCCATACCTGTAATTCCTGTGGTGTCTGTGTAGAACGACTAAGCATCACCTGGTGGTCTCAAGGTGCCTTTGCAGTCTATCTGCCTCAGCTACTTAAGGAGGGATCATTGTGAGGATTACCTTACACTGAGTCATCTGTCAGATGTGTGGATTGAATGAAGGTTTGTGTTGCCCTTCTGCTTACAGAATGTCTGCACCACATCAACATGTAATTGTTTTTTTTTTGCTTGCTCATAATTTTTGCCTGTGTTTGTATATGTGAGTGAGAGAGGGTTGAGACAGTTGCTTTCTGTGGAGAAAGGAGGAGTCAGTCTTTCAGGGACGGAAGACGAGTGTGTGTGTGTGCGTGTGTGTGTGTGTGTGTGCGCATGCGCACACATCAGACTTGGTTCTACTCCAATAGGCAGCCACGGAACAACCTTAGGCAATCCAGCCACAGTCATGCTACTGTATTTTTTTCTAAGGGAGATGTACTAAATGTAACACCTATGCCCAAAAGTGGGTGCCTTGTTCATGGTGCCATAGGATTCAAGCTACACCTTACAAATGAGGCCAAAGTGGGTTGAAACCAGTCTGGAGTTGCTTGGGTTCTTTGTTTGGAGGAAACCTGGCATATCAGTTCAGGCTGAACTGTTCCTACTGAATCAGGACCAAGTATGAACTGCATATGGCTGGTCTCTGCCTAGAGTGGAATAGTAGGGGAAAACAGTGGAATGGAATGCGGTCTGTGTGTGTTTACCAGTCGCTCAGTTCAAGTATTCTACGTACCTCTGTTTGTTTTTCCCTGGTGTTTGCTAGCACTAGTTTGACGTTGATGTGATTAATCTGATCCACAGCCTCTGGAAAGTCTTCTGTGGCCTAAAAATATCATTTTATGGAACAAGCATAATGCTTGTCAGTGGAGAATATAATATGGAAGCCCACGCCGCTTAACAGGACAGTCAATCAATACCCGTTTCAATTTTCATCGGAAGCATTTTAGAAAATGTTATTTGGCGTGGTGATAGTAAACAGTGGCACAGTAGCACAAAACGTCTTGAAGCTTTGAAAGCTGAAGTAAGTTGCTCTTGTTGCTGATGGTGGCTTAGTGGACAAATGCGTCCACTGCACGGGGCTGTGTTTGACCTCATGATCACAGGTTCAAATCCTGGTGGCTCCACTCAGCATTTCATCCTTCTGCAGTCAATAAAATGAGTACCACTTATTTGGAATACCTTATGGAGGTGTATATTCCCATTTAGTTTCAGTAACACCACATAATTCCTCATAGGATTTTCAATTCATCCATTATTGTTAAACCCTAATTTATTTTTTGTAATAAGCAAACTCTACAGAAATGTGTTTATTAGACATTTTACAGAAATTGTGAAAATTGAGTAACAATAAATATTGGGTAACAATAAACATCATGATGCTAAGGTGCCTCTCTTTCCAATTAAAAACCAAGATGGACAGAATGTGATCAATATGAAGACGATAAACTGAGGATATGTGGGTCTCTCAAACATAGTGGATACAGCCTATCAGCTCTCCTCCTCCTCCTGGGGGAAAGTTGCCATGGCTACAACTCTTCAATTTTCTGCTGCCTAGCATTTGCTAGTAGAGGGAGATGTCCTTGAGAGCACCAATATATGCAACTTTGGCCATAGTCTTTGGTGTGTGAATCATATTTTCACACTCTTTTATTTTGCTGATAACCAGGTTCCACCTGGTCCAGGTTACTGTTAGCACTATAAAAGTGTTTGCAATTTTATTCTGTATTTAATACTTATGGAAGAATCACATGTGCTACTACCTTGAATGACAATCCAGTGCCTTTTCTGATGATTCAATGTTCACAATTGATGTAAAATGTCTAGTAATCATTTTTCTGTAGAGTTTGCTTATTGCAAAAAAATCTAAATTTGGGTTTAACAATAATGGGTAAATTGAAAAACATATCAGGAATTTTGTAGTGTTACTGAAAATAAATGGAAATATGCCCCTCCTTAAAGTGTTCTAAATAAAGCACAAGTAAGTGCCTCTCAAGTTTTTGGTATTAGTGCAGTTTGAGTATTAATTGATACATGCTAAGAGTTTATGATCTATTAAAAAAATAAACACAGAAAGGTTAATATAAATTAGTACCTCATCTAGAAAACAGTCAGAAGTCCATTCACTTAATTCACAACACTTTACTGCAGTCTTTTCATAGGTTGCAGCAAACTCCAGTGCTGTTCCTATTACACTTTTAGGATGAAGCGATGCAAAAATTATGATCGCCCTACAGAAGAAAGCAAACACAAATTTTATTTTAGGACTTGCAAAATGTGAGTTGCCTCCAACCCTCTCGGTGACAGCTGTAGGTCCTGGCAGTTCCTCTTTTGGGTCTCGTTCACATCAGGGCCTAATCAATGTTGCAGGGATTCTGTTTTGCAAACAGAACTATGCCTGGGATCACAGAACATCAGTATGTAGGGACTGAGTCACCATACCACATCAGTACCTATGGGCCCCTAAGCCTGACGAGCTCATAGTGCCTTTCCTACCCTCCTAACCATCCCAGAGTAACAGGTAAGTTGGCACCTCAGAACACAACACTCTAGTATGCTCAGGGAACCGCTGTAACAGGTAATCACTTTTTGTTCTCTCGCTCATACATGTCCATAATAAACAACCAAGAGACACAAAGAAAGTTTACTATATTTATTGAAACTAACATACTCTATCATGTACTAACTGTGCTGCAATTAGGAAACATATGCAACTAAGCAGAGTAATTAGCATTATCAGTAGACTGTACACAATGAAAAGTCCTACCATTGCAAATTATATATTTGCCTAAGCCTAACCTCACTACGTGAGCACAATGATATGTCACAGATCTCTGGGATTAGAGCAGGGCCCCATACCTGGTGTTTGCTGTTAGCTGGTCTGCATCTCAGATTGTGCAAGGCTGGCGTACTCTTCTCAGGGTTCTTTCCTCTGCAAGAAATTCTTCTCTCTATTTTCAAAATGGCAAGTCTTAGCTTATAAAATAAGAAGCGCCATTCTGAAAACAAGCAGCTGGCTCTCTTTGTTATGTCTATGTGTTAGGTGTGTTATTGACCGATGACAGAGGAAAAAACAGGGCACAGCGTTGTTCAACCTTGTAACTAATGTTCAGACTGAATCCCCAGCAGAAGAGCTAAATAACAAAAAACATGTGCAGCCTATTTCTAAAATAATAATGTGGCACAAAAGCAAACATGTTACTTTGTAACGTGTGCAAAGGAAAAGCGGCCTACACTAAACAGTTAGGCTAACATAGAGGAGAACTACAGTGGACCCTATAGAGAACTCACAACATCACATACTGCATTTTTAGTACATAAAATAGCACTACAGTAGTACTATTTATACACTACAAGATGCTATTTGCAAACTTACGGCCGAAGACCTCCAACTCTCCTCTCTTTCCTGTGTGGAGATCTCTGCCAAGTTGGTGGCGATCTCCATAGACACATAATACGTATTAGTAGCAAGTGTGGGTGGGACAAAGGGGAGTGGCCACAAAATAGGGAATACTTGAGGATTGGTGTAGGGAGGGACATGTTAATACAAACACACACCCACAAAACAGAAAAAATATTGCAATTAGCAAACTGATTGTACCACAGCCACTCTCTGATCTGTGTGAGATTCCACACACTGGTGCCTGCAGTCTTAGCGTTATTAAACAGTTTTATTACACATATTGGATCAGAAAATTTGATAATACCCCCCACTTGCACTTTGCTCCCTTGATGTGAGAGTCACAGGCGTGTGAAGTAGTTAAATGAAGGTTTAATAAGATTCAGGTTATAGGGTAATCATCCCAGCCCTCATCTCCAGCCCAGGCTCCAGTTGCCAGCCAAATGATCACATTCCCTTGAGAACATTCCCCACCATGATGTTTCAGTGGAATTCCACTTCAATCCTCTCAAGCCCCAAGTTAGCACACTGCTGACACCCTCAAGAACACAACAGGGAACCAAAGCCATGTAGTTAGCATATTGCTGCTAAATGAAAAGCACATTTTCCTCTCCACACCAACATAATTAAGAAAAGAACAGTTTAAACAAACCACCATCTTGCACATTTTGTATCATAGCTACATGTCTGTCTAGAAAACAACCTGCACAGTCCGCACAATGGACAACAGATCCCCACACACCCCTGGTTCAACAAAATAATAGTAAATTCCTTACAGACGCGTAACAGACAACAAAAATCTTTATCTGGCGTGTACTTTTAAATTAACCAACCACGAATGAGCTATACGTTTAACAATTCTCTATTAACCAAACAATATACTATACATCTGTTCAACGGGCATCTCAGAACTGTTTGAAAACAGTGCCCAGATAAGGAAAGGGTTGCAGTGCCATGCTGATTATAGAAAGCACAATGCCAATACTGATAAAACACAATTACGTGAGTAGATATCCCAGAGCTACAAAAGAATAGACTACAGATCAAGGAAGTGCTCCTCTGCCTTATTGAGAGTAGAGGGTAACGTTGAGTTGCTGACACCCTAATATACTTTTTGCCCTGCCTTTGTGCGTGAAATGGACTTATGCACAGCGGCAGCTCCTCCACTAAGGCGGTGTTTTAAAGGAAAAATAAAATGATAACAGCACAACATTATTATAATTTTATTTATAGAATGTGCCACAGGGCCAGGTTAGAGCGGGGCAGGGCAGGGTTCATAGGGAGGAGGAGTGGTTGGTGCACCATAAGTGTGCATGACAGTTTGGCCAGCCATCTTGGGTTGGCCAAACAGACATGCGCACTTAGCATTTCTCCACCTGGCTGTGTTACACAGCCGGGTGGAGAACTGTCCCAGGCTCCCAGGCACTGCCTGAGTGGCCAAATAGGGCACTCAGACCAATCACAACGCTGCTGTGATGCTGGTGACAGCAGCGTCATGATTGGCTTAGGGGAGTCTGGGAGCCTGTGTGCTTCGGTGCTGCCGGAAGTCAGGAAGAGAAGAGAATGCAAGAGAGGCGGCACTGGTTCACAGGTAAGTTATCTTTTTTTTCTTTCAACCGCCCCACTACCCCTGTTCCGTTGCAGCCACCACTGCTTATGCCTCAGTGTATGCATTCATCAGTGTGCCTATTTGTGAATATATATTTGCGTGAGTGAATTGAAGTGTGTTTTTGTTGCGCATTGCATTGTTTTTTCTAAACCCTACTTGGTTTTATGCTGTTTTCTAAGCCATATTCTGAGCTATGTAGTGATCATTCTAAAACCTGCATTAGTCTGGTCTGCATGTCTTGCTTCCTTCTCGAAGGAAAGTCCAGCTACCAACAGGCCTTACTTGACATAACACCTTACACACATGCAAAGCGGCAGAGGTTTAGCTACTAGTTTGCTATCGCTATGATATAATCAATCACCCATACTTAGGATACACCGCACACCATTCAACCAGTACATAGCAGACAGAATTTACCACATGCATTCACCAGGCCGACGATATGTTACAACTGGTAATCCTACAACGCCCAACATCACCTTCCACCCAACAATCTGAACTAAAGACCACCTTTACAATTTCACCCATAATTCACCTTTCTCAAATAACATGCTCGACCAAACCATCACATCCACATAAATAAACACAGCACCAGAGGCAGATAGTTTGCAAATTGCTGCACTATTTAGCACTTGTTGTTAGTATCAACAAACACACCTTTTATTTTCAGTTTACCAATAGCAAATGCCAGTAACAGTCTTTAAACCAACTGCATATCCTGATTTGCTAACTGTTCTGGGTTAAAATATTTAAGAGCATTGCATATTACCAGAGTCTTGTCTTCCATGCTCCGGTTTCTTTGTATTCCTTGCAGATTTTGTTTGCTTCTGTAATGATATTTGTAATCACTTGCACTGTTTGTTTTTCCTGTTCAAACGAATGACAATATTGAACTATGTTAAATGAACAGAAATGAAATGCTGAAAGTTTGAAAGAGTATATAACAAAGAAAATGGAAAAACATGCAGTGTATCAGTGGCGTAACACAAAATGAAGCCTCCTCCCTCCCCCCAGAATGTGATGAGGGTCCCAAGTCTCCCATATTTCACATACATTCACTGATCTTGGACTGGGTGGGGCCCCCTTGAAGGGTTGGTTGTCCCCTGAAGAGTTTGGGGCCACCTGCGCCACAGGGGCTGCAGGGGCCTGTGTTACTCCCCTGCAGTGTGTTACTCATGAGTCTAACCAGAGCATCACATGGAGAGGAGTCCCGCAAGGCCCCTGTATGACGGTAATGACCTGGGCCCCATAAAAGGATCTACTAGTCCTGCATCTGAAGCGCAAGAAAAAAATCAAAGCACGCTTTTGTAACTTTATTTTATGTAAGACTTCCAGGGATAGCTTGTTGCAGGCACCAACCATGTAATGAAATGTAAAATAAGCTCAACCCTTATATATATATTCGCCGACCCTGGGGGGGCCAAGGTGACAATTTTACTCTTCGCCGACGATACCCTGATAGTCTCCAAGACCCCTAGTGGCCTGCAACATCTTTTAAAACGCTTTGAATCCTTTTGCACACTGAGAGGTCTCGGGGTTAATACCTCGAAGACCAAACTTTTAATGCTGAATCCTCATAGATCTTTCAAGGGTAAGCTGTTTCTGGATGGGACCCCTCTCGAGAGAGTAAGCACCTTTGATTACTTGGGTGTCACTCTCTCTGAAGATTTGACTTGGAAACATCATGTTAAGAGGCGGGACCTCCAGCACAGAAGAATCACAGGGGCCCTGATCAAAGAGCAGAAGACCTCATCGAGTAAGCCAATAGCTGCCCCTCTTTGAATATACGATGATAAGGCTGTGGGTGCAGCTCTATTTGGGGCCGAACTCTGGGGGTTTGACAAATTGGATGCATTACTTATGACCGAATAAATTCTTAAGATCATTATGTTCACTTCCCCAGAGCACTCCCCAGCATCCGGTGACATGGGCAGAACCTCAATTGTAGAAAAAGCCCAGCTAAGACCCTTACTCTTTTGGCTACGCTTAAAAACTACCCCTGAGTTACATCCATATGCTGCTGCCCTGGATGAGGTATGTGCACATGATCGCTTTAAGAAAATTGGATGGATGAAAAAGGCGAAGTCTATGATCAATACTATAGGGTTGAAAGGCGCATGGGACACTGAAGACCAAGCATTGCTACTGAGTAAAGCCCTGATTAAGAAGCAATATTGGGACTGGGTGGTACAGTCGTCTACTACTTGTCTAACATGGGGCTGTTTGACACTTGATTTTATGGAGTTTAAACCGACAGGCGCCTTTGAACAATACTTGGAAATTATCACAATTCAGCAGAATAGGAAGTTTTACATGCAATTTAGATTTTGCTCACTTCCTGTAAACACCTTTATAGCCTCCTGGCGCCAGTCCTCTACTGTACCGCAGCTTTGTCCAGGTTGTGCCCTTGCAGCGGAGTCAATCAGCCACATTTTCTTTGTGTGCCCGCGATACCAACTAGCAAGAACGAAGTGATTGGCTCCGGTTTGTAGGCGGCTTGGTACCCGCTGCCATAGTGAAGCCTTGCGCATTTTAAAATCTGACTCAAGTGTTTTAATAGTTTGTGCAGTTGCCAAACTTCTTGGTAGGATGTGGATCATCAGGAGGTCCGTGATGAAACTACAGCCATTGTAACTCTTTTTAAAGATTCCGTTTTTATATTGTTTTATCTATGTATATAACCATTTCTGGTTTGGTTTGAGTGCTACTTTTTTAGCATTGTGTCCGCATGGCGGGTCATGCTGTTCTGTTCTTACAGTATAGACTTATGCGGTAATAGCTTATAACTGTCTTGCAAACCCTTTTAATAGTTTTTATTATTGTTTTAGCAATTTTGTTTAAGTGGCCGCTGCTAGATGAGTCCGATTTACTGCTTTTCACACGTATACATCTACTTTTCTTGTATTGCAGGCACAACATTATCTAGGCAACCATTGCATTATTGTCGATCAATGTTCTAGATGGTCTGTGATAGTTGTTTACTATCAGCCTTAGTACGTTGTGCTCCATTTTTCTGTTGGTATTGTATGCATTTGCACTTTTTGGTCCTCTCACCATGGGTTGCAGATTATTAATTGTTCCGGATTTCAATACCATGTAGTTATTAACCTCCTTATACGGGTATTTAGATGGACTGTGATAGTTTTTAGCTACCAGTTTTAGTATGCTGCTTCATTTTCCTACTGTACTGTATGCAATTGCACTTTTTGGTCTGTTCACTAGTGTTTGTAGATTAGTAATTGTTTTGGACTTTTAAACCATGCAGCTATCAATCTCCGTATTTGGATATACAACTGTTAGTTGTCATAACGAAGGTTGGGCTAACCTACAGTTAATGAATTTTATGCCTGTTTCTATTTTCTTTGTACTGTATGCGTTGCACTTTTATGGTCGTAACGACCGAAATAAAGTTATTGATTGGTAAAATAAGCTCAACCTTTATATATATATTTTTTGTCAATCTGTTTTAAAATAAACTATGGCAATTATCATGGCTTGTGTACAGTCTTTTTCCTATCTGAGAGGTAGCATATGTCATGCTATATGCTTATGTATTGTGCTTGCTTGCTATGGTTAATGCTATTTCTATCTGCAGGACACATAGAAAGAGTAAATCGCCATTATTGATTGTTTATGTGTAGAAAGGTGTCCCTTCCTGCACATAAACAATGGCACCTGCAGCACAGGCACCCTTGCAACATGGCGGCAGGGTGACTGCGCTGGAGCTAGGCAGTTTTTTTTGCACCAGCGCTAGGGGAAACACAGGAGTGCGCCCTATTTTTGTAAATATGGTGCATCACTGCTTTTAGAAAATGTTGGAGCACAGCGCTGCCAAATTTGGCATAGCACTGCGCTCCGGCATTTTCTTGTACATATGCCCCACTGTTTACATCAAGAGCTCTAGATGAGCTGGGGCTGTGTGGCTTGGGAAGCCAGCATGGTGGACGACTAAACTGAGTGGTCCTGGCTGGTAGCTCCTCTATCCACCACTAATCAGCTCCACTGGATGACCAGCATGCAATTCCTGGCCAGAGGATGAAGAGAAGCACCTAAGGGGCCTGCACAGCATGATCTGGTTGTGCAGGGGACCCCGCAAATAGCTGATCCCTGCGGCGTGGCCTATGTGGCCTCTGTTGAATGTCTGAGATCCCACGCCGGAGCTGCGGCTGTGAATAACGCTGCAACTCACAGAGCCAACACATTGCTGGCAGTGCCTTGACCCGCGGTGGCGGGTGAGTACCAGGCACTGCCAGGTGACTTTTATTGGCTGAGGGAGGGGAGGCCTGGGGACACTCTGTTGGCCTGCCGGTGGGCAACCATTCTCAGGAGCATGATCTAGCGGCCTCCCCAACAGTGCAATGGAGGCATCCACAATCATCCATATTGCTGGACCTCTCCTGAAAGGATGCCCTCTGTCTTGCCATACATCGTGGTGCTTGAGGTGAACAAAGACTGCTGCTTCCCAAGGGATGCTGATGTCCCCTGCTTTAGGTCCTGGGGGCCCTCTTATCCATTGCCTTGCCCCTGGGGGCCCCTCTGGCTTCCAATTTGCTGCTCCCTATAGCACATCCTCTGCAAAGAAGGAAGATGTGGGATGGCACCTCAGTGGCACTGCACAGTCCCTCCTAGACCACTCTGTGGGAGCACGCACAGGGAGATTCCAGGAGTCCCCTCTGATCGCACCAGGGTATCCATCAGCAATGGGCAGAACACACCACAGGACTAGACTGCCCTGACCCCTTCGGGTCCCTATGCGTTGGTGCGGCGGCAACCAGGCCCAACTGGTGGACCATAGGCTCCCCTGCAACCCACCGATCTCAGTGAAGGGGCACTCAAGACCTCCCTAAGCCGAGTGCCCGCATGCATTCACTAATTATGGCTGCCACTCACTCCAGCAACCCATTGCAAGCTACTGACAAGATAGATGCTATCCTTTAGGCAATCGAGACATAGAGGTGTAGGTCGATGCAATGGCTGAGGGCATAAAATCTCCAGAGGGATGACCACCGAAAACCTGCAGAACAAGTCACCCAATCCGAGAAAACATTTGCCGAACTCCAGCCCCATACCATGGACCTCGAGAAGCAACTCTGGTATCTAACTGAAAGAGTGCACTTTCTAGAGGATCACAAAAGGATGCCGAGGGCCAGGCCCAGCACAGCAATATCAGAGTGTTGGGCCTTCCGAAGGGCAGAGAAGGCCAAAACATGGTGGACCACCCAGAGACTTGGTTTAGAGAACTCCTGGCCCTCCAGGACCTCACCCCCTTCTTTTCTATCAAAAAGGCTCATCCTTTGCTGGCCAGGTGCCCTCCGTAGGACCCCGCCCTTGCCAAATTATTGGCAAAATCCTGCACTTCAAGGACTGGGATGCCATCTCTCGTGCTCTACTCTGCTATTGCGAAATAGCCATTGAATCCTCATCTTTCCAGACTACACAATGGCTGTAAATGGCAAAGGGCCTCCTTCCTGGGGGTCAATCGCAAACTCTGAGAGATTGGAATCAAATATGCTCTCCAACAAAACCACTTCTTCTTGGACCCCTCTGAGGCCTGGAACTCGGCTGAACTAAGAGGTCACTCTGCACACCCGGGGACGCCTTAGACAAGGTCCCCTCGGTGGCCGGGTGGACAACAACTCCAAGCCCATAGAAGTTTGAGCAAATCCTCCTCCACTTTGGCAGCTCCGTCCAGAGCAAATGCTGCTTGGTGCTGGACATGGCAGCCACGTTCCGGTACCTGTCCGGGGGCTCCTCTAGTTCCGATTTTGGACAGATCTGACATCAGAGACTCCATCTCAACCCCATGCCATGATCAGGACTCACCCCCCAATAGTGACTCCCCAGACAGCTGATGACCTTAGCTTAGTTCTGTTGCCTCTATGCTGACTGGGTGGGTGGACCCCGGAGTCACCTTACAGACCACTGGCTCATCCTGGCCATCTCATATCCAAATACTCTTTAATTGTTGCAGATGTTTATCCTCCAACTTTGGAGCCTCACCTGGTACCACAGCCGTAATGCTCCCCTATGTGCCTCAGACCCCCTCAAGGATGATTGTTTACAAGGTGTGGACATTTGAGACTGCACCTTCTGCCCATAGTATTATTGTTGTTTTATGTTATATTGTTCCCGTTCTTATATTGCTTCCTCCATGAGCTGGATTCCCATCCCCACCAGTGCTTCCACTTCTTCTATGCTCTATTCATTCTGGAATCACACACACTCAAACGCCTATGGGACCAGGAGGGGGTAACAGTTTGGGTGGGATGACAAGACCCCAGACATTCCACAACATCTCCTGAAAATTTCCAAGGTATGCAGACGCCTGCCAAGCGATGTCAAATTTTCTCCTACCTCAAGCACAACAGGGTCCAAAAAGCCTTGCTTCAGGAATCCCACATCATACAGGTGGAGGAGACTAGACTCCAGAAGAGGTGGAGAGATCAGATTTTTGCCACAAATTACTCTGCTTACACTAGGGGTACACAGATATGGGTGAGGTCAGTCATTCCCTCAGAGTACTCTCCCAAGAAGTATACCCAGTGGGTAGGTTTGTCCTCCTGGAGGTTAACATTGATGGCTCCCCTCTCCTTATAGGCAGCCTTTATGCACCCAGCTCTGACTAACCAAAGTTTCTCCTCTGCATCTCGGCCAACCTTGCTAAATGGACGCACATACCATAGCTACTGGGAGGGGACTTTAACTGCGTCCTGTACCCGTCCCTAGACTGCTCACATGCCCCCTCTCTAGCTCCCTGGCTTAGGCCAACGCCAGGAGCCCAGTGTTATGGCTACACCATTGGTCCTTGGAAGACGTGACTGCACCACAATCCGGGGATCAGGCTCTACTCCCACTATTCCCCAGTCCATGATGTCTGCGCCCACCTTGATAGAATAGTATGATCCGCTACACCATCCCCCTCCATCTCCATAAGAGACTACCTTGGAATGGAAATTTCGGACCACAGCCCCCTACTGATGGGCATACGCTGTGTTAGTTCCCCTGCCCCCAGGTGGCCCTTCGAAGACCTGATCTTTACCATCTCCGATAACGCTCTTGAATATTTTGAACACAACAAGGGCTCGGCCTCCTCACCCCTGGTCGAATGGGAGGCCTTCAAGGTTGTAATTAGGGGCCTCTCAATCCACACCACCTTAGAGGAGTGCAAATTGATGCTTTAAGCTATCAATGCAGTGGGAGGCCCCTGCATCGATCTGGAAAGACGAGCTGTTGAGGATCCCTCTCTTCACCCTTTGGTTGCCCAACAATGGGAGGAGGACGCCAGACTGACAGAGCACTTACACTGCCTAAATTTCACCTCTTCCTTCTACGGCCCACACGCACTCTGAGTGACACAGATCAGGCCACCTTTTGGCATGACTAACCAATAGGGAATCCCAACAACCCCCGGTGGCCTCCGTCTTTATACTGGAGGGCACACTTTTGCAGTAGCAACACGTAATCCTTGGCACCTTTGTAGCCTCCTACAAGAGTTTATATAGTCCTCACAATGGACACTCCGCAGGATGCCATATGAGAGTTCGTGGACACCTCCCCCCTCCCTTGAAACCCCACAGCAGAAGAGGAAGACCTTGATTCCCCCATCATGGTTCAAGATGTGTGGGTGGCAATCGAAGCCTAGTGACCGGAAAATCTCCTGATATGGACGGCCTCCCGGACAAATTCTACAAGACATGCGCATCTTTTGGAACCTGATCAAGCTATACCTGCATCCTTGTACACTGAGACTATCCCGACCACATTCTGAGAGGCTTCACTGGTCTCTTACTTAAAGCCTGGGGTGGACCCCACAGACTTGGCCTCCTATTGCACCATAGCCATATTGAATATGGACTATAAAATCGTCAATAAAATCTTGGCCTCTTCCCTCCAGCAGGTACTCCCCTGCCTGGTCTACATGGACCAAAATGGTTTTGTTCCAGGCAGGAATACCTCCCTAAACATCTGGCGTCTTTATAGAGTAATGGACTCTGCCCCAGCATCCTGGCCTCTATTGCTCAATTTGCATAAAGCCTTTGATAGCCTCGAATACAGAGGTCTTCAAACTTGGGGACGGGGGCGGGCCCCCCTAGGGGGGCCTCAAGTGATCCCAGGGGGGCGCCAGGCTCTGGTCAGAAGAAACATTATACTTTGTTTTCAGCCTATAAAAATGAGCAGCAGTAAGCACGTCTGTAATGGGCCATCATTAACATCCTTTGTCATTTAAATCCTGGCTGGGAGAAGGTGTCAAAAGGGAAGGGACTTCAAATTTTCTCCAAGACCCCCACTACCATTTCGAATAATCACACTGTGCATACTTTTACACATTAGTAAGGCCTGCCTCACCAGAATAGTATGTTTGGAAATCATGTATTTGTTTGCATTTCTAAAACAGTGACAGAACTTAGCTGCAATGTTTAAATAAGTCTAGACATATTTAAACATTGCCAGTTTAATAGAATAATTGTGAAAAGTTTTGAGGGGGGGCCCTGCGAATTTGTTTTCTACACTGGGGGCGCGGAATTAAAAAGTTTGAAGACCACTGCTCCAATAGGACTTCTTATTCCAGGTACTGATGAAGTTTAACTCTGGGGCCCGCCTCGCTGCACTTACCTGCCTCTTTTGCTTTAGCCCCACAGTTCGAATGAGATACAGTGGACTGTTCTCTGAGGCTATCTCAGTTGGTACAGGTATTAGCTAGGGGTGTCCTCTCACCACCCTATTATTCAAGTTATTGATAGGGCCTGTGGCAGTGCGGGATCGGTACGGTGGCCAAGAATGGGGCATCCCCTTCCAGACTGTACCCACTCCATCTCGCTTTACGCTGATGACGTCCTATTTTACTTGATGGACTTGAGCACAGACCACTCTTGAGTTGCAGACCTCCTATCGGATCTTATGGTAAGCTGGGATAAGTCCTGCTTGTTTCCGCTGTATCCAAATAAGGGTCCGGTGCATCTGGACCTAGGTGCTGGACTTGTCAGGTATTTGGGGATCCATATCTACCACTACTCCCCTCAGGGTCTCTTAGATAGCAACTTGATCATGGAAGTATCGTCTGTCCGATCACAAGTAATATTCTGGTGCTCATTCTGGTGCTGTCTCCCCCTATCTGTGATGAGCCACTTATCGGTCTACAAAATGGTGATGCTATGCTTTCCAACATCCTACACTACTAAATCTCCCTCTGGGCCTGCCCTGTTACTTTTTTTGGGAGCTGCACACATACCTGGGAGATCTTATGTGGCACAACCCCCAAAATTGCAGCTGCCGCCTGAACAAGGTGGCATCAGGCCCTGAACTTTGAATTCTATTACCTGTGTGGCCAAGTTACAATGACTTTCTAGTTGACTGGCAGACCTGCATTTAGAAGAAACAGGGATGACAGAACTCCCACTTGCTCGGAGAGAGCTATTGACCCTATCACTCTGCAGGGGCTTGCCCCAGACATGCCTCTCCTTGCCTCTTAGGTGTGGCACTGACATACCTCACCAGGACCCTAGTTATTAGCTGCGCAACACCCTATGCCCTCGCCATCCCTCTGATAGGTCTGCGGACCAGAAGGGGCACACTCACCGTACTGGACCTTGACCCTTGTGGGCAGGTGGGGCTTCGCACCCTGGGGGACTTATGGACAGCTTCTTCCCTTCCCAGCCCTGATGGAGCAATATGGGCTGCATGAAGACCAATTCCTCCTGCACGCCTCAATGGTCAGCACTCTCCCATATATTTGGGCCATCCAGGCCATGGAACCAGCCACCCATAGGGGCATTTTCACAAGGAGCCATCGCCGAATTAACGGCACTTTATCGCTGCCAAAGTCGTGATAAATTTACCTCCCCATTCACAAGCCAGTGTTAACAGCCCACAGCACCAGTTTACCCGCGATAGCAGCCGCAAAAAACATCGCCACAGAGGACCGCCGCAAATATCGCTAATGAGATGCAGAGTAGGCGTTCCCGTGCCAAAAGCCGAGACAACATCACACCTCAACATTCACAACGACTAGCCACATCGGCGATAAAAACACAAAACAGGCGATAAGGCGCGTTAGCACCAGGAAATTTACACCTGCTCTGACCTGGTGTAGAGTCGGACAGCAGCCAGCACCACAAAAGGGAGCACAGCCCAGGGCCACATCCGAAGGGCAACAGATGCCATGGAGCCACTCATCATGCGGCCCGGACACCCAAGAGGGCCACAACACCCACCGCCACCACCCCAGGACCCCAACCCACACCCGGAACAGCCCCCCCCGTACCACCACAGACGCAGCGCAGACAAAGACAGCGGAACCCCAGGAAACGTACCAGCCGCACAGACCCAACATCTGACAATGTCACCGTCCACTACAGGCTGAAAGGGACAACCATCCTACACATCCTGACCATCATCGCCTAATAGGCCTACGGCACCAACACAGCGGACAACCAACATCCCACCCCACACAAAGCTGCTGGCTTGGCTGCACCTGTTGGCCCCTGGTACCCCCCAAACAACACCCGCCAGAGTCGGAGGAGTCACACAGCCAGCCACATCCAAGTCCCCCACACCTGTCCTGGACATCACCATCACCCTGGTACCCCAGTCCCCATACGTACAACACAATGCGCAGGATCCGCTGGAGACCAAGCAAGGACCATACCCCATAGCAGGATGCACGCACGTGTTGGGGGCAAACCACAGCACACATGTACTACCTGTGCCCCCTGGTGACACAGCACACAATCACCTCAACAGGAAGCACACGTCTCACATCAATGTGCAGGCAACAACAGAACACTGTGGAACCTCCAACAATGTCGCCTTCAAATACACAGAGAGTGTGCATGATACCTTCATCCTCCGACAGTCCATCATCAAACAGCGTTCCCAGGATGGCAACAAGGGAAATGCACACCCCCTTGGCAAGTTCGAAATGAACACCCCACACACCTCAACTCCACAACCATGCAACTCACAACTCTGGCAATGCACACGTCACAAAATCACAACCAACATGCACAACAACATGACCACCCACCAGACACAACAGAACAACTTACAATGGTAACCTGGGCAAGCCCTGAACATGAGCCATCAACGGCATGGCACCTCAGCCACATAATAGCCGAATGTGGGGAGAGGTGGCAACCAGGCATGTGTGAAGGATGCAGTAGAACCATGATCGGGAAAGCACACAATACCAAGAGTGGCGGAGATGTGCTGGACAGACCGCAGTATGCAGAACACACCCATATCCATGGCGACATACACCTCTGGCATATGGAGTGCAGTGGACAGTGGACGCAACCATGCCACCCCAGCCAGTGGGGGAACTCGCGGAAATGTTGCCTGTGACGCCACCCCCTAAGCGTCACCGGAGTGGGATGGCCGGCGTAGGCCACGCCAGCATAGGGGTGTGAATAAAAAGCACGTAGGCCTGGGCGTGGTCCTCTCCCGGAAAGCCCCACGTCTGTGTCAAGGCGGCGCCTCCCACTCCACCACGAGGCCGACGCCGTCCTCGTGAGCGTAGTTGCCTGCAATGCTGTGCGTCTGCCGGACCCCGGCACGCTGGACCACGAACCCGTCAGCCCCGCCCCTGTGCAGCCAGGCCACACTGATCACCTGCCGACACCGGCGTGTGTCAAGGAGGGCCCACCACGTGCCGGCGCAAGCTCCAAGCCCGAGTCCCGCGACCTTGGCAGCCACCTCAGACCATCACGGCCTCCACGACACAGGCCCGCTTTATTCCCTTCTCATTGACGTACTCCACTGCCGCCTTCGGCCTACTCTTCGGACCAGTAGGTCCCATATGTGAAACTGTGTCCTGAGTCATGACCCCAAATCCGGGCCAGCGGCCACAGCACCAGACCCCCCCGATCAGTGAGGCATAGTTCCATATGGGCATCTTGCGACACGTGGTGCCACTAACCCTGTCCAACGCCAGACGGCTACACGTGGTGCCACTAACCCTGTTCAACGCCAGCCAGCTACACGTGGTGCCACTAACCCTGTTCAACGCCAGCCGGCTACACGTGGTGCCACTGAACCTGAACAACGCAGGCCGGTGGGGCCATCCAACCTATGCCGGCGACACTAGGTGAATGGGCCGTGCTGACCGCTGCCTCAGGCCTACACCACGGTCAGGTAGGTCACAGAGTCTTGATTTGGCAATGTTGGAGTTCACATCTGTGTACCGGCATCATCGCAGACTGCATCCCCTCTCAGCACCTGTGCCACTAAGTGTGTTCCCCGACATTCATGGACACTCACTGGTCGTACATTGGTGGCGTTTGAGTCTATGGACTAGGGGCTAGTTTTCATCCTCATGTAGCTGATACAGAATTGTTGGTGAAAACGAGGGTTGCGCTTTCCACTCCTCCATTTGCTGCTTCCTGATAACATCAGACCTTCCGCATCATGCCCTGGAGGACACCTTCCACTGTCCCCCGCAACCCTCCACAACATGCACCTCGGACATTAATGGGACCCGCTCAGGTCGCATGGCCCATCTGACTGCACCGCAAATCACCGTCCCGTGGCTGGGTGCCTGTGCCGGCCGCAGTGCATCCGGGGCCACTAACTCTGTGCTGCTCAGGCCTGGGACCCCTTCTTCTGAGACATTGAATGGCCTCTGTAGCGATGGTCTTGGGGTCATCAACGCCATGTGTCTGTGGCCCTGCGCTGTCCGCATCCTCCGGCCTCAACTGCGGGCCACCAGGGCCCACACATAGCATCGAGTCTTGACCGGCCCGGACGTCGCATCACCGCAGGAGGCACATGCCACCACGGCAAGGACCACCTCCAACCGCCATCTGCCAGAGTCGAAACGGTGTTCCTGACAGACCTACGGAGTTGCTCAGACCTGTCGTGGATGCCATCATTGGCCTGATACCCTGCTCAGCACTCCAGGTGCCAGTGACTCAGTGCACCGCAAGCCATTGTCCGTTACTGATTGAGTTTTGTGCTGTTGTGAGGTTGCGCAGCAATGTCACCTCATGCAGTGGGGTAGACCTGGGACTATGATGAGGAAGATGTGTCAAGTGTGCGGACGGGAGAAGGCACAGACAATGGGAGGGCAGGAGGCAACAGCCCAAAGGCAGGAATGTAGACTGGTGGTGGTAGTCAAGCTACACACCCGGATCTATTACTGGGTATTGCGCTGTGGACTGCGGATGCAACTGTCACCTCAGGCAGTGTGGGAGACCTGGGACGTTGATGAGGAAGTTGATGCAGGTGTAACACACCCCACTGCATCTGCATCAGGACTAACCCGAAGGGACACAATCCTAGCAATTTCCTCACATGAGCACGCTCTTCTCTAGTGCCCCTACCTCAGTGCACTGCAACTCACGGAACCTCCTGACTGAATATTGGGTGACCTCTGTCCTTACTCCGGATCCCTCCATGTTGCTCTGCAGTTGACTCTGTTATGCTGGTGTTTTCTGTTTCCATTACACTGGTGTCCACTGTTCAGGTTGTTGCCAGCACCAAGCACTCCATGCGGGCTGGCTTATACTCACCCCACACACATCCAGCACAGGCGTCACTGTACATGTGGCCCTGCCAATAAAGGGGCCGGGCGCACATGCCCGTAGCCAGTTCAACATGATATGTGCATGTGTCCCTGTGGTCTTGTTGTATGCATGGGGGCCCTGGGCCCTACGACATTACATTGTGCTGTGTACAGCAGACGCAGACATGTCACCGCAGGCAGTGGGCTAGAACCTGGACATGTAGCTTTGTCGTCACCCACTCAATTCGTATGGGGAGTGGACTGTGCCGTCGTACGCAGAGCCAACGTGGGTGTGTGACTGATATGTGCTTGCCCCTGGGCGTGGTTCTGTACTGGGTTTGTGCATCTGCATGTGTCTCTATGGCAGTGTGGGTCTCCTTTGTGGGGTGTAGGTGGTCCCTGAAGGGTATTGGACACCCACGTATGTGCTCTAGTTCGCATTCCATGGGTTCGGCAACACCCGCACCTTTTGGCGTTCTGACACCTGGCATTGGGGTGCCATGTGTGGGTGGGTGAAGTATTGTGAGCCAGCCGTGATTGCGGGTGCTTCATGCTGTGTGGTCTGTTGCAGGGGCTGAGTTCTCCTCTGAGTAGCTTGTCTGCCCTGGTCCTGGTGGTGGGTTGTGTGGGATGTCCATGGGCTGTTGTAGGGCATCGGTGTCAAAGGTGTGGTGTTCGTCTCGGGCATCACTGATGGGTTGTCTGTTCTGACCTGCTGGAGGTGTTGTTTGTCCCTCTGCATTGCGAAGGGGAGGTGCATGTTGGCATTGTGTTGGCGCCTTGTTCTTGTCGACATGCAGACTGTGTGACAATGTACATTGTGACTGTTTGGGCGGTGGTGGCTATTTGAGTTGGGACAGTGGACATTTGGCCTACATGGCTGTGATTGTTCTGTTTCTGTGCCTGGGCGGACCCAGTTGTGTCCCCTGTTCTGCAGTGTGGGTGTTGCACTTTGTGCCACATTGTCATGGTATGTGCTGTGATTGCTATGTGTGTGTGCTGCAGTGTGCCACGGGGACGGGGGACATGTCCCTGGGTAATTGGGGGTGTGCAGTGTGCTACACCTCGTTGTGCATGTTTGCCATTGTGCCCATCACCCCCCGTCCACCCAGTCCCTGTTGGATCCTCACCCTGTTGTTGTTGTGTTGGGTCCTGTCGAGCTGTGTCCGTACTCCCACCTCCTTGCACCGTCTCCACACTGATGACTGTGGCCTGGGCTTTCTCCAGCTCCTTCTGTGGCGCTGGACTGCCACCTCCTGTCGCCGTTGCTGCCTTCCTGTTGGCAGCAGGTTTGTGCCTGGTTTAGGTTGTCACGTCCTGGCGGCGCCTCTTGGCCTCCTGGATTGGCCTCCTGGGCACTCCGACTGCATTCCAGGTGGTCTGCTTGTGGGTCAGTTGCTGGTGGTGTTCTGTGACTCTGTGGCGCTGGTCTTGTTTTCCTGCGGTCTGCACCCCGTCTTCCTCTCCCTTTTCTCCTTGGCCTTCCCCGACCCCGTTGTTCCTTGCTGGTGGTCTGTGGGGGTTGTGGGGGTCGCGTTGACCTCTGCGCTGGGTCAGGGTGCATCCATGTTGCTACGTGCTTTGGCTTGTTTCTGGTGTGTTGTTTCTGTGGTTTTTATGGTGCAATTTCCCGCCAGATGCGTGGGATTTGCAGGCCTGAGGCTGCTTTTCGCTACTTTTTGTACTGCGATTGGCCTCATCGCATGATTTCTCGCGTTTCGCATTTTTTCGGCGTGGCGTTGCTTTTCACGCTGACATTTGATGCGTTATCTGGTGACTATCACATGCTACCGCCTTGTTGTGAATTCCACGTTGACACAGGGTTATTTTCCCGCGATAGGCTGTGATATTGAAAGTTGCGTTACGCTACTCTTGCGGTAGTTATTGCACATTCTTGTGAATATACCCCATAGTCTCTTCCAGGTACTTCACACAAAGGCAGATGGCCGACAGCTGGTCAGTTAGATTACCGGAGCTCTGCTAGGCCATACCCCAAACTCCCTGCAGCCCCTACAGAAGACATGAGAGGAAGAGTTTGGTCGGCCTCTTCACAATAAGGAATGGGCCACGCTACCGCCATACCCTAGGAGAATCTCTTAGGAGTGCCTGCTTTAAATTGATTCAATTTGATGTATTACACAGGGAATACCTCTCCCCGCAGCTCATTGGTCGCATTTTCCGTGTGCCCGATGTAGTATCCCAGCAGCGGGATTACGACATATACTCTGAGACTGTCCCCAGTTCTGTCCTTTCTGGGAACATATATTGACATGCCTAGAGGGAATCACAAGCATTTCAGATGTTAACTCCTCGGAAGTGGAAGCCCTGGGCATCTTCAAACGCCACCACAGATGGAAGGCAGCTACTAGCTTCTTTTTTTTTTTAAACAACTTTTTATTGAAACATCATACACAGTTACAGTTTGCATAAATAACACTGTTAAAAATTGTATTACCACCTCATGCCTCCCCCTGCCCCTCCTGCTCTTACACATCCCATAGTTGTTTCACAGGGTGCCTGATCCTCAGTCGGGATCCCCCTCACGTCGATGATGGTCATTGGAACACAAATTGCCCCTGTAAGTATTCCAATTCCCCTAAATTTTCTCCCATTTTCTGGGACATCCTTTACTCTCATAGAACTCTCATTCCACCAACATATATCAATCTAAATCACATTTCCATGTGTCTATATCTGGCAGCTGAGCGGACCCCCAGGTTTTAGCACTAGGCCTGTCTTCATCCAGATTCTAGTTGTCCTCATGGAATCAGTCTCACCCCAAATATTCAAAATGCATAGCTTGGCTGACAGATCAATGCCGGCACCCCCAACCGCCCACAGGCAGTCAAGCACTGCCACCCAGTAACTTTGTATAAGAGGACAGTCCCAGAGGATGTGAAAGAAGGTGTTTATGTGCCTGCATCCCTGTAAATACTGTTCATGTGCTGTCCACCCCATCCATACCATCATCGTCCTAAATAGGAGGAACGGTGTAGGATGCAGTTCTGGATTAAACAAAATCGAGACCAGATAGCCATTTCTGTAGGGAACGCCAGTGTTTTCTCCCACTCACCATCTTCAAAAACACCTACATCACATTCCCATTTCCTCTTCAACCATTGCATGGCATCTAATGCATTAATAATCAGTTTTTTATGTCAGTGATGTAGCTACCCCCTTTGGGAGGGTTGCCTGTAGAGCGTGTCTCACTTGTAAATATTGGTAGACCTCGGAGGGCATCAGTTTGTACTCCGGTCATAGCTCAGGCCAAAGGATGACCCCTCCCATTTCAAAATTTCACCCACCCTGAAGATCCCTATTAAGCCCCACTTACCAAACCCTGGCTAGTCCTCAAGGGACATCAGGATATTAGCCTCCTACAAGGGTGTCACCTGTGTGATAGTGCCCTTCCACCCCAGCATTGCAGTGTCTTTATTTCAGAGCTGTATTACCATCCACGTGGGGTCAGTCCATTCTCTCTGCACCTTGCTACAATACAGGGCCCATGAGTGGCCACCCCGTACCAACACCAACATATTCATATGGAACATCGGTTCTGATAGTGGGAGAAAGCCCCAGCCATTGATTATGATGAGTTGGGACACCCAATAATACTTCTGGATGTCAAGCACTGAAATTTCCCTTTCGTGCCATCCCTTTGTTAGCTTGGACAGGGCTATACACGGCGGGCTCCTCATCTATAGCAGCATACGCACCTCATCCTTGGTTGTCTTGAAATAGGAGCTCGGCACCACATAGAGAGTGTTTAGCAGGGCATAGAAGAATTGGGCAGTGACATCATTATGAATAGGGCTGCTCCGCTCAAGAGGGAGAGTGGGAACGGCTTCCAGTGTCGCATGTCATGCCTCAATCTGTCAAGCACTGGTAACAGGTTTTTCTGTTGAAAAAATACAGGGTTCAGAGTGATGTAAATCCCTAAGTATCTGAATCCCACCAGATCTACTTTTGCTGCACAGTCCAGCAGCAGCGTAGGCACCGGGTACTCTTAGGGGGCATAGCATGGATTTGTGCCAATTGATAGTATAGCCTGAGTATCTACCGAAGATTGTGATGACCTGAATCAATAGGGCCAGGGTTATCTCCAGGTCAGTCACATACAGCAGGATATTGTTGGCATATAACGATATTTTGTCTACCCATTGCCCATCCCACTGCATGCCCCTTACCAACGGGTCTTGTCTGATCCAGGCTGCTAAAGGCTCAAGGGCTAAGGCAAAAATGAATGAGGAGAGGGTGCCTCTCTAAAGCTGGAATTCTTTGGAGCGACTATCATTCACCTTTACCTGCACCAGAGGCCCAGTATAGAGAAGTTGAACCTATTGGATAAATCTATCATCGAATCCCGGCTTAGCCAGCACTGCAAAAATGTGGTGCCACTCCACCATGTCAAATGCGATCTTGGCATCAAGTGACATCATCAACGCCTGTTTGTTCATGTTAGTAACTTGTCCCAGCACCCCATAAAGACGGCCGAGGTTAAGGGTGGAGCTACGGTGGGGCATAAATCCAGACTGATCCAGGTGGGCCAGTGTGCTAATCTTTTTGATCAGGTGTCACACCAGCAGTTTTGCCAGTATCATAACCTCCACACTGAGGAGAGATATGCGTCCATACGAGGCACATTCTTCGGGTGGTTTCCCTGCCTTATGTACAATCACTATGGTGAGCAGCCTTTGATTACGTGGCAGCACCCCCTTTGCTCTACTTTCCTGATACCTAGCTAGTAGGTGTGGGGCCAAAGTAGAGCAGATCATTTTATAAAACTCAATAGGTATTCCATTAGGTCCCATGGCCTTGCCTGACTGGAGCTCCCTCATAGCCGCACGACTTCCTCCTCGGTAATGTCCTCCTCGAGCAGTGACCTAACCGCTGCAAACAGACAGGACATGTGTATGTCATGGAGGAAATCCTGCACCTCTGAGGCTGTTGTAGTGACCACCGGTGAGTAGAGGCGGGCATAGTAGTCAGCAAATGTGTTGCCTATTTGGTCACTATTTCTCACCCCCCCCCACCCCCCCTTCAATCTGATTCTCAAGAACCCAGTGCCTGGTTTGCTCATGTTTGTAGAACCAAGCCAATAGCTTACTGGCCTTGTTACATATATCATAGAGACAGTACTGTATGGCTCGGTACATGGCCCTGGTTGATTCTGTTGCAGCGTCATGGTATTCTCAGCGCTTTAGTGCTAGTGTGTGCTTAGCTTCAGGGGTATTTAGTATCCGAAAGCGGCGCTCCTGGGTTAACACCTCATGCTCATGGTCCTCTAGGGGACGCCAGCTTTGACACCGGGGACACCGGGGACCGAGCACCTACAATCCCCAGCACTACCCGCGGCAGGAGGGCCGCCCACGATCTCTACTCGCGCTAGGAGGCGCACTAAAGGGCCGCTGCACTCCCGCAGCGCGGGACGCCAGCTTTGACACCGGGGACCGAGCGCCTACAATCCCCAGCACTACCCACGGCAGGAGGGCCGCCCACGATCTCTACTCGCGCCAGGAGGCGCACAAAAGGGCCGCTGCACTCCCGCAGCGCGGGACGCCAGTTTTGACACACGGGGACCGAGCGCCTACAATCCCCAGCACTACCCGTGGCAGGAGGGCCGCCCACGATCTCTACTCACGCCAGGAGGCGCACAAAAGGGCCGCTGCACTCCCGCAGCGCAGGACGCGCGCGGACGTGCCCGGGCCAAGGGCGGGCCCGTCTGCGCCCGTCTTAGACCGGAAGAGACTGGGCTGGGCCATCCCCCTTGGTATTGTACACGGATGACGGTCTGAGGGCCACCGAGAAACCAGCAAGTAAACTTAGGGTTAGTGCACCCACAAGCGAACACTCCTTGTTTTCTCCCCAAAAGCTATTAAGGAGCTTATGTATTGTTGAGGCTCATTTCACAAGTAGCTATGGGCAAACGTACCCCCCCAGCGAAAGGATCCATCACCCGGCAGAAAGCTGCACCTGCACTTCCAATTGCACAACCAACTGCAATTGATAAAATGCTCCAGCGGGCAATAGGAGCCGTCTCAACTAAAATTGAGCGCACAGAGAGACGCCTCTCATTAACACCGATTTTAGCCCCAAGCCCCATTCCATCTGACTCTGGGACTTTGCCTTCATCTCCAATACCCATCATGATCCCAGACCCAGAGCCCCCAAGGACACGAGCCCAGACAGGAGCGGGCCAAGCTCCCAAGACGTCTATGGGAGGTGGAGGAAAGAAGAAAGGGGGGAAACAGAAATCCACCACATCCAAGGGAGCAAAGCGGAACAAACAAGCATTTGACACGACACCATATAGACCTCTGGGGGAACAAGGAACAGGTGACCAGCCACAGACGACCCCAGAGCAACCTTTGTGGGTATCTAAGTTGGTGTTGGACCTTAAAGCACACTTTAGTTCGGTTGTAAAAGTTGAACTTGATGCTCTAACAGTACGAATTGATAAATTATCATCATTGGTGGACCACTGGGTGGGCAAAGCTGATTCTACTCACATAATAATTGAGTCTACCAAATCTCTTGTTACAGAGTTGGCCCCGCACCCAAACAAGGTAGCTATAACTGCTCCAGACATATCGTCTGTCCCTGTAGGGCCCAACACATCTACGCATGGGAACGTAGCTCCCACTCCCAGAGCGCCTGCCCCACAGAGCAGGGATCCAGCCAACCCCGAACAGAGGCCTTCCCGTTGTCCCCCTCCCGAACCTGCAAATAGGTTAACACCGATCACATCAGGCGCACTTTATTCACAATTACCTGGCAACAACCAAGAGGCCTGTAAGTGGACTCCACTACATATAAAATCTAGGGAAACCCAGTCCGCACTACCATGTATTAACTTGCCCCCAGCCTCCACTCCCTATGTCATTGTGTTAGCCGGAGTACCCGAATTGGAAAGGGTCTCAGGGGAGTCTCACTCCGAACTTAAAAACAAATGTATCCATTGGTTAACCAAATATAGGCACCTTCCCTTCCAAGATCTAAATAAAATCCTATTCACACGAAGGGTAAGCTGGCTGGGATGGAAGCAAAAGGACATAGCCGGGGAATGTATAGTGATCAACTTTAGGGACACCAGGGCTGTCCAATACATTTTGGATTGGGGTCACCTTAGGGAGGCTGGGGGCATCTCTTCTCTATCTCTGGGATACTTCTACCCCCCCAGACTAATGCCGCATAAGGTGGGAAACACGGCCACTGGTTGGGGAATGAGTGATCAGGGCGGCCCCATGCCGCATATAGGCTGGGACCGTCCAACATCACTCATATACAATCTACCCGTTGCCAACAGATTCAGCCCTTTAGATTTGGTAGATTGACTAAAGCCCGCTAGTCCCTCCCACAAATGGCCCAGCGATAAACCCGAGATTAGATTGGGACACCTACACCAGGGCGGCCCAGCACAAAAGGATGGATACGGGAAGCAAAAAAGAGACAAGGAGCAGATCGATGCGGGTGGCTTGTTAAATACTTCCCCCATTCCATCTAGCAAAACAAACTGGGTCAACGAGTGCAGCCCTAGGGGAGGGGTAGGGCCCAAAGATACACACCAGGCCAACCCCCAGGCTCCGTTGGCCAACATAGTAGGACCACCAAGCACGCGGATCCTATCATGGAACATAGCTGGTCTTAACATGAAACTGGATCTCCCAGATTGGGGGGCACTCATAGACCAACACGATCTAGGCATGTTCCAGGAAACATGGTCAAGGGCAGAAACACTCAGAGTGGGCTATGCGTCGTACTGTATACCAGCAGTCCAGGGGGCCAGGGGGAGACCCTCGGGGGGCCTGTGCACCTGGGTTGGAGTCCACCTGGGTTGCAAGGCCAAACTGTTAGAGACCTCCTCCCCTGATATTCTGTGTGTTCGCCTCTCCTTCCCTAACCCTATTGGCCTGTCCACAAGTATTACAAGTGAGGAAGATTCAGTTTGGACAATCCCAGAGCCCAACATTCCACCAACATGGGCATGGTCCCCTCTGGTCCTACAAATGAACGCACTTACATTAAGCCACTCACTGAGGGCCTGCAATGGTCGATTGCCATCCGATAGTCCCGGGAATTTTACTTTTAATAGACCCGGGCAGGCATCAATCTTAGATTACATTTTGGTAGATGTAGGATTATGGCACAGGGTCCTCGATTTTAAGGTCATATCTCGCCATGAGAGTGACCACAATCCTCTGGTTTTAGAAATATCCCTTCCATTTGTTGAAGGCCATCTTGACACATCCTTAAAATCTAACCCCAGCCTAGTACTGGCTGAAGGAGGGAGGAGAGTACGCTGGGGGGAACTCGCTCAAACACCGGATAAAGTAGCCTCCCTATACCAACAAATTGTCCCCTTTCTAGAAGCTGCGTTTCAACTTTCTGCGACCAGGGGCACTTTATCTTCCCAAATGACAATCGCAACAAATCATCAGGACCTGCTTTCTGCCCTAGCACAATTTTTTCATAACAGTAAAAGGCTGAGGCCGAATTCTAAACCAAGGCACCCATGGTTTAACAAACACTGCAAGGTAGCCAAGCAAGCCCTTCTAACCTCCATCAGAATGAATGATAGGCCACGAATCAAGGAAGCCAGGGACCAGTATAAAAACATTGTAGCTAGAGCCAAAATTAACTGGGAAAGTGATAAATGGGAAGTGTTAGATTTGGGGGTCTCTAGTTGGCAGAGGTAGGTACCTTTGTCCAAATAGGGACCCTTGAGTCTAATCAGGGAAAGTAGGTACACTCCTGAAATAACCCCTGCTCACCCACTTGGTAGCTTGGCACAAGCAGACAGGCTTAGTTCAGAGGCAGTGTGTAAAGCATTTGTGAACACATACAGTAATCAAGTGACAACACTACAAATGGACACCACACAGTTTGTATTTTTATAAAAATAAGAATATTTTATATAGAATTACCACAAGACCATAAACGACAAAAATAATCCACAATACTGTCAAGAATGCTTAGTTCTGATCAAAAAGGCTTAATTCAAGGTTCTGTGCGATTCGGTAGCCTCCTCCGGCTACGGCGATGTCAAGAACAAACAGAGTCTAACGAATCCAGCTGACCGCGTCGAGACGGGCCAACACAGCGTAGACAGACTCGGTCACAGTACCTTTTACTTGGAGCGGCAGGCACAGGCGTGCGAGCCGGATGGCTGTACGTCGCGGTCGCGATGCAAAATGGAAGCGTTGCAGGACGCGTTGTCCCTCGATGCGGTGCAGGCAGCTGCTCATTGACGTCGTCGAGACGGAGTCAGTGAGACCAGGGCTGTGCGTTGCAGGGCGAGACGGTGCTTCGATGCGGTGCTGGCAGGTTGTGGTGCGGCGACGGAGCCGGATTCGGGAGCTGGCGTCGATCAGTCAGGACAGCGGTGCGAGTCGGGCGGTGCGTCGCGAAGCGTGCGAGCGGTGCCCAACTCCGGTGCGGTCACAAGACTCGAACTCAGCAGCAGTGACCGTGTCGGTCGGACCAGATGGATTCGGTGTAGCGAGGCGTTGCAAGGTGCGGTGCTCACAGGTTACGGTGCAGGCAGCGGCTCGTTGACGGAGTCGGTGAGACCAAGGCCGTGCATTGCAAGATGCAGGCGTTGCTCGATGCGGTGCCAACAGGACACCGAGCCGGTCTGGAGAGTCGGTCACAGCTCCCTACCTCTGTAGCCACTGAAACAGAGTTTCCAGCAGCAATTCACAAAGGGGGTGAAGTCCAATGGTCCTGGGACTTCGATCAGGGGGCAAGCTCTCTTCCAAGCCCTTGGAGATCCTTCACAAGTTGATGAAAGTCACAGCAAATCAAAAGTTCCTTTCTCCTTTCTTTGGCAGTCAGGCAAACCACTGCAGGCCAATCCCCAAAGCAGCACTTCAGGCTTAGGGATAGTCTCTCCTCAGTTTCTTCTCGGTTCCGCTCCTCAGCAAAGGTTTCTTCTTGTTCCCAAAAGTGATCTAAAATTCCTGGGTTTGGGCCCCAGTACTTATACTCCTTTTCTCTTTGTTCTCTGAAGGCAGAGAGGCCCTTGCCTAGTTTAAACCAGTTCTGTGCAGCTTTGGAGCACTCTGTGTACATGTCTCCTTCTTTTCCTTTCAGAATGTGGGGCAGGGTACTCAGACGCCCGGCAGGAGGTGGAGCCAGCATTGTGGAAGGCAGACACAGCCCTATTCAGACCCAGATGCAACTCCTCCCTCCACTCTGGATGCAGATCTCTCTATTCAGCCCTGTGCTGCATCACCCTGCCTCCTGTAGCCGCCCCCAGCCCCAGTCACGCACAAACCAGACACACAATACACAAGCTGGCAGAGGCAGGCTGGATAGTTAGGCAAGAAAATACCCACTTTCTAAAAGTGGTATTTTCAAACACAGAATGTTAAAACCAAATTCACTAAAAGATGTATTTTATCATTCTGAGTTCAGGCATACTAAACTCGAATTTCTACCTAGTTCCCTGAGTCAGTTTAGGATTATAAGATGTTATAATCAAACTGCCCATTCTGGCCTATGGGGAACAGGTAGCCTTGCAATAGTGAAAAACGAAAATGGCTGTAATTCACTATTAGGACATGCCACACACACCAGGCATGTCCCACCTTATCCTTACAATGCACCCTGCCCGTAGGCCTACCATAGGGGTGTCTGATATGAAGAAAAGGGAAGGTTTGGGGACTGGTAGGTGGGTGTGGCATGTCCTAATAGTGAATTACAGCCATTTTCGTTTTTCACTATTGCAAGGCTACCTGTTCCCCATAGGGACTTACCAAGTCGACGTGGCAGTCACAGACTGCACACAGGCTCTGCAATGGCAGGCCTGAGACACACTTTACAAGCTACTTCTGTGGGTGGCACAACCATTGCTGCAAGCCCACCAGCAGCATTTGATTTACAAGCCCTGGGCACACTCAGTGCACTGTACTAGGGTCTGACAGTAATTCAAATAAGCCAAACATGGAGTCACTAATTCACATCACAATTTACAATAGGGAGCACTTGCACTTTGGCACTGATTAGCAGTGGCAAAGTGCCCATGAGCATCTAGTCCAGCAAAAACATATCGACAACAGTGGAGGCATTATGAAAAAATGGAAGGGAGACCCACGCCAAGGATGCCAGGTCTAACACGTGTCCCCTCCAGCTGAAATGTGGGGAGAACTATCCTACCCCTAGGGAGTTCTCATCACTAAGGCGGAAAAATCTGGACAGACCATCAGCATTGGCGTGTTCTGTACCAGGGCGGTGTTCCACCGTAAAGTCCATCCCCTGTAGGGAAATGGACCACCTCAACAGCTTTGGATTCTCACCCCTCATCTGCATCAACCATCTGAGGGGCCTGTGGTCTGTCTGAACCCGGAAGTGAGTCCCAAACAGGTATGGTCTCAGCTTCTTCAGTGCCCAGACCACAGCAAATGCCTCACGCTCAATAGCACTCCATCTCTGTTCCCGGGGAAGTAACCTCCTACTGATGAAGGCTACAGGTTGGTCTAGGCCCTCCTCATTGATCTGTGATAGAACAGCCCCTACACCATGCTCTGAAGCGTCCGTCTGAACAATGAACTCATTGGAGAAGTTGGATGCCTGGAGCACAGGCGCCGTGCACATGGCAGTCTTCAAGGTGTCAAAAGCTTTTTGACAGGCGTCAGTCCAAATCACTTTCCTGGGCTGCTTCTTGGAAGTCAGCTCTGTCAAGGGGCAACAATGCTGCCATACCCCTTGACGAATCTCCTGTAATACCCGGTGAGTCCTAGGAAGGCTCTCACCTCTGTCTGGGTCTTGGGGGCTCTCAAGCCAGAATGGTATCAATTTTCGGTTGGAGGGGCGCCACCTGGCCGCTCCCAACCTGGTGTCCCAAGTACACCACAGAACCCTGCCCAATCTGGCACTTACTTGCCTTGATTGTGAGGCCTGCCCTCCGCAGCGCCATCAACACTTCCCAGAGGTGGCGCAGATGTTCTTCCCAACTGGCACTGAACACTGCGATGTCATCCAGGTAGGCGGCACTGAAATCCTCCAGTCCAACCAACACCTGGTTGACCAACCTCTGAAAGGTGGCAGGGGCATTCTTCATCCCAAAGGGCATCACCCGGAACTGGTAGTGCCCATCTGGTGTGGAGAATGCTGACCTCTCTTTGCCCCATCAGTCAAGGCGATCTGCCAGTACCCAGACGTTAAGTCAAACGTGCTGAGGTACCGCGCAGCCCCTAACCAATCTATGAGCTCATCAGCTCTGGGGATGGGGTGTGCGTCAGTCCTGGTGACGGAATTGAGTCCCCTGTAGTCCACACAGAACCGGAGTTCTGGTGTGGCACCAGGCGCGGCAGCCTTTGGAACCAAGACCACTGGGCTGGCCCAAGGGCTGTTAGAGGACTCAATCACCCCTAGCGCAAACATCTTGGAGACCTCCTCCTTGATGCAGGCTCTGACCCTGTCAGTCACCCTGTAAGCCTTGTGCTTCACAGGAAGACTGTCCCCAGTGTCCACATCATGGACGCACCAATGAGTGACACTGGGAACCAGGGAGAACAGGTCAGGGAACTGTCCCAACAGCTGGCGACAGTCACCCTGCTGCTCAGGTGTGAGGGAGGTAGAGAGGTTTACTCCCTCCACTGATCCATCTTGCTCTCGGGCTGACAGGAGGTCAGGAAGAGGCTCGGTCTCCTCCTCCATCCCATCATCTGTAGCTAAGAGCATGCCCACTTGGGACCTCTCCAAGTGGGGCTTTAGGCGGTTCACATGCAGGACCCGCAAGGGGTTCCTGGGAGACTGCAAGTCCACCAAGTAGGTAACTGGACTCTTGCGCTCCACCACCGTGAAAGGGCCGGTCCACCTGTCCTGGAGCGCACAAGGCTCCACAGGGGCCATGACCCACACTTTCTGACCAGGCTGAAGCTCGACCAGAGTGGCATTTTGGTCGTACCACCGCTTCATCTCCTCCTGGCTGGCTTCCAGATTTGCCTCAGCAAGCTCTCTGAAACGCCTAGTCTGGTTCCTGAAGGCCAGCATGTAACTGTATACATCCTGGGGAGGTTTCCTGGGAGATTGCTCCCAGCCTTCCTTGACCAAACTCAGAGGTCCTCGCACCGGGTGTCCATAGAGGAGTTCAAAGGGGCTGAACCCTAGAGACTTCTGTGGCACCTCCCGGTATGCAAACAATAGGCATGGTAAGAGGACGTCCCATTTACGCCTCATGGGTTCTTCCAGACCCATAATCATACCCTTTAGGGTCTGGTTGAATCTCTCAACCAGCCCATTTCCTTGAGGGTGGTAAGGAGTGGTGAACTTGTAAGTTACACCGCACTCCTGCCACAGGGACTTCATGTACTTGGACACGAAGTTGGTACCTCTGTCAGACACCACCTCTTGAGGGAATCCTACATGTGAGAAAATTCCCATCAGTGCCCGTCCCACCACGGGGGCCGTCACTGTCCTCAGAGGGATAGCTTCAGGGTACCGGGTGGCATGGTCCACCAAGACCAGGATAAACTTGTTGCCCATGGCTGTCTTGGGGTCCAGTGGCCCCACAATGTCAATACCCACCCGTTCAAAGGGGGTGCTGACCACAGGGAATGGCTGGAGAGGAGCCTTGTGCTTCCTCCCACTCTTTCCACTTGCCTGGCAAGTCTGACATGTCCTGCAGTGAGTGGCGGCACTCCTGCGCATCTGGGGCCAATAGAAATGGGTGACAAGCCTTTCAAAGGTCTTGTCCTGCCCCAGATGTCCTGCTAACGGTACATCATGAGCCAACCCCAGTAGGAAGGCTCTGAAGCGCTGGGGTACCACCAGCACACGGGCTGACCCAGGCTCAGCAACCTTAGGCTCTGAATACAGGAGACCATTCTCCCAGTAAATCCAATGTGATCCAGACTGATCACCTGCTGCCTGGTCTGTGGCCTGTTGCCTCAGACCCACGAGAGAAGGGCATGTGTTCTGCTCCTCGCAGAACTCCTCCCTGGAGGGTACTCCTTCTTGCTGCCAATGGGTCAGCTCAGGTAGGTCCCCCAGTTCAGCTACCTGTTCCACTGTAGGCTCCAGGGCATCCCCCTCAGGGTCCGCCTCCTCCTGGACCGTGGGAACTTCGGGTGCCAGTTTCCCGCGCCCCCTGCCTCCTCTCTCTCCGGCAGGCACCTGGGCCTCCCTCTCAGGCTCCAGGTCCTCTTGAACACCTTTAGCTGCCATTGACCGGGAGCTCACACATGCCCAATCAGGCAAGCCCAACATTTCTAAGTGCGCACTCCGCTCCACCTTAGCCCAAGGTGAGCTCTCCAAATCGTTCCCTAACAAACAGTCAACAGGCATGGCTGGCCTCACAGCTACTTGAAGAGTACCAGAGACCCCCCCACTCAAAGGGAACCTGAGCCACCTTGCAGTGACTCTCTGTGTTGTCAGCGGCAACAACTGGATAGAATGCATCAGGGATAACCTGCTCTTTAGACACCAGGTGACACTTGACAGCTGTCACACTGGCTCCTGTGTCTCTCAGAGCCTCCACCCTATGGCCATTGATGGTCACCCACTGCCTGTATTTCTTAGTGTTGTCAGGCAGCTGGGTCCTAGGGACCATCTCAGAGTCTCCTAAGGAGACAAGGGAAACCACTGTGGGATCCCCCCCACCTTGGGCACCCCACTCCTCCCCCAGGGCTACACTAGCCAACTGCCGGGGGACTGCACCAGTGGGTGCTGGTTTTCCATGCAAAGGGCAACGAGGATCGTTTGCCTTGTGGCCAGGAGCACCACACTTGTAACACACCAGTGGTCCCTGGTGAACAGGGGGCCTGTCAGGGCCACTGGCTTCTTCTCAGGGGAGGCTGGGAACCTTTCCCTTGGTTCCCTTGGGGTCTACTTTGGGGCCCTTTATGGAACTCCCTCTGTTTGCCCTTGTCCCCCCACTCTTCTGCTGGGGACCCTGCCCACCCTTGGCGGAGTCTCCCACGTGACCCTTGTGGACCCGGGTACTCACCCAGCGGTCCGCCTCCTCAGCAAGCTGCCTAGGGTTAGTCAGCTTACTATCAATCAGAGGCTGGCGTAGCTCAGGAAAACAATTACTGGACAAGTGCTCCCAGGCAATCAAATCAAAGAGCGCCTGAAAATCAGTCGCTTTGCTACCCTTTACCCAACCATCCAAGGCTCTGCAAAAGAAGGTCACATATTCAACCCAGGTACTGCCTTCAATCTTCTTACAGTTCCTGAACCTCTGCCTATAAAGCTCAGGGGTTAAACCATATCTAGTCATCAATGCATCTTTCATGTGGCTGTATGAATTATAGACTTCAGAGGGAAAATCCAACAAGGTATCCCGCCCCTCACTAAGGAACCGTCCCCACAACCCCGCTCCCCAATCCTTCTCAGGGACCCGGTGGGAAGACATGGCTACCTCATAGGCTTTGAACCACTGCCCAATGTCATCATTTTTAAAAAAATCCTTAACCACATCTTTTGGAATATACACCCTAGCTTCAACAGGCACCGGCGGTACACTGCCACCAGAGGGAGTAATCTCTAAACTTTTGGCCTTCAATTCCAACTCCCTCAAACTCCTCTCATGCTCAAACTGCATTCTCTTCTCTTCCATTGCTAATCTCCTACCCTCCATCTGCACATTCAGTTTAAGTTTCGCCATCTCCATCTCATGCATCCTGCTCTTGGCTCTGTCTTCCAGCTCCTCTGGAGACAGACCTCTGGCAGAAACACTGCTACCTGCTGGGGAGACTACTCTCTTCCCCCCTGGACCCACTGGCCCTTCCAGCTGCTCATCTGCATTCTCATCCCCTTCCTCATTCTCAGGGGGGTTCCTAGCTTGCATCCAGGCCCTCAGCGCCTTTTGGTAATCCTCCTTTCTGGAGATGCGGGCCATAGAAACTTTGAATTTCCTGCAGAATTGCTTGAGCTGGTTAACAGTGTAGCATTCCAATTTCTCCTCTTCCCAATCACAATCGACAGATGCTACAGATGCTGGTTTATCCATGGTGATTTAAACTTGGCAGTGGCAAAAATAGGAAATCCCAGAAAGAAATGCTATAAAAGTATGTGGTTGCGTTTTGGTCTGCACTCACTAAGTAGTGTTCACCAATCACTGTACATGAGTCACAAATGCAAGTCCAGAATCCTCACCGCTGACCACCAATGTTAGATTTGGGGGTCTCTAGTTGGCAGAGGTAGGTACCTTTGTCCAAATAGGGACCCTTGAGTCTAGTCAGGGAAAGTAGGTACACTCCCGAAATAACCCCTGCTCACCCTCTTGGTAGCTTGGCACGAGCAGACAGGCTTAGTCTCAGAGGCAGTGTGTAAAGCATTTGTGAACACATACAGTAATCAAGTGACAACACTACAAATGGACACCACACAGTTTGTATTTTTATAAAAATAAGAATATTTTATATAGAATTACCACAAGACCATAAACGACAAAAATAATCCACAATACTGTCAAGAATGCTTGAGTTCTGATCAAAAAGGCTTAATTCAAGGTTCTGTGCGAGTCGGTAGCCTCCTCCGGCTACTGGCGATGTCAAGAACAAACAGAGTCTAACAAATCCAGCTGACCGCGTCGAGACGGGCCAACACAGCGTAGACAGACTCGGTCACAGTACCTTTTACTTGGAGCGGCAGGCACTTGCGTGCGAGCCGGATGGCTGTACGTCGCGGTCGCGATGCAAAATGGAAGCGTTGCAGGATGCGTTGTCCCTCGATGTGGTGCAGGCAGCGGCTCGTTGACGTCGTCGAGACGGAGTCGGTGAGACCAGGGCCGTGCGTTGCAGGGCGAGACGGTGCTTCGATGCGGTGCTGGCAGGTTGCGGTGCGGCGACGGAGCCGGATTCGGGAGTTGGCGTCGATCAGTCCGGACAGCGGTGCGAGTCGGGCGGTGCGTCGCAAAGCGTGCGAGCGGTGCCCAACTCCGGTGCGGTCACAAGACTCGAACTCAGCAGCAGTGACCGTGTCGGTCGGACCAGATGGATTCGGTGTAGCGTGGCGTTGCAAGGATGCGGTGCTCACAGGTTGCGGTGCAGGCAGCGGCTCGTTGACGGAGTCGGTGAGACCAAGGCCGTGCGTTGCAGAGATGCAAGGTGTTGCTCGATGCGGTGCCAACAGGACACCGAGCCGGTCAGGAGAGTCGGTCACAGCTCCCTAACCTCTGTAGCCACTGAAACAGAGTTTCCAGCAGCAATTCACAAAGGCGGTGAAGTCCAATGGTCCTGGGACTTCGATCAGGGGGCAAGCTCTCTTCCAAGCCCTTGGAGATCCTTCACAAGTTGATGAAAGTCACAGCAAAAGCAAAAGTTCCTTTCTCCTTTCTTTGGCAGTCAGGCAAACCACTGCAGGCCAATCCCCCAAGCAGCACTTCAGGCTTAGGGATAGTCTCTCCTCAGTTTCTTCTTGGTTCCGCTCTTCAGCAAAGGTTTCTTCTTGTTCTCACAAGTGATCTAAAATTCCTGGGTTTGGGCCCCAGTACTTATACTCCTTTTCTCTTTGTTCTCTGAAGGCAGAGAGGCCCTTGCCTAGTTTAAACCAGTTCTGTGCAGCTTTGGAGCACTTTGTGTACATGTCTCCTTCTTTTCCTTTCAGAATGTGGGGCAGGGTACTCAGACGCCCGGCAGGAGGTGGAGCCAGCATTGTGGAAGGCAGGCACAGCCCTATTCAGACCCAGATGCAACTCCTCCCTCCACTCTGGATGCAGATCTCTCTATTCAGCCCTGTGCTGCCTCACCCTGTCTCCTGTAGCCGCCCCCAGCCCCAGTCACGCACAAACCAGACACACAATACACAAGCTGGCAGAGGCAGGCTGGATAGTTAGGCAAGAAAATACCCACTTTCTAAAAAGTGGTATTTTCAAACACAGAATGTTAAAACCAACTTCACTAAAAGATGTATTTTATCATTCTGAGTTCAGGCATACTAAACTCGAATTTCTACCTAGTTCCCTGAGTCAGTTTAGGATTATAAGATGTTATAATCAAACTGCCCATTCTGGCCTATGGGGAACAGGTAGCCTTGCAATAGTGAAAAACGAAAATGGCTGTAATTCACTATTAGGACATGCCACACACACCAGGCATGTCCCACCTTATCCTTACAATGCACCCTGCCCGTAGGCCTACCATAGGGGTGTCTGATATGAAGAAAAGGGAAGGTTTGGGGACTGGTAGGTGGGTGCACTTACCAAGTTGACGTGGCAGTCACAGACTGCACACAGGCTCTGCAATGGCAGGCCTGAGACACACTTTACAAGCTACTTCTGTGGGTGGCACAACCAGTGCTGCAAGCCCACCAGCAGCATTTGATTTACAAGCCCTGGGCACACTCAGTGCACTGTATTAGGGTCTGACAGTAATTCAAATAAGCCAAACATGGAGTCACTAATTCACATCACAATTTACAATAGGGAGCACTTGCACTTTGGCACTGATTAGCAGTGGCAAAGTGCCCATGAGCATCTAGTCCAGCAAAAACATATCGACAACAGTGGAGGCATTATGAAAAAATGGAAGGGAGACCCACGCCAAGGATGCCAGGTCTAACAGGAAGCAATAAAATCAGCACTAGAAAACCACGACATGAGAGCCTTCTGGAATTTAGTTAAGACAGGGAAATCTAAAGGCCAATTGGCTATAGCACCAAACCTAGGGGAAGAAGTCTGGAGAGCCTATTTTAAATCCTTATACTCAAGGGCTACAGAGGAAGAGGGTAGGGTAGAAACAGTTACTCTAGACCCGGAGCTCCCAAATCTAGACACTCCACTCTGTACAATGAAGGAGATCACAGATGCACTGGGCAAGTTACTTCCAGCTAAAGCGCCGGGGTTGATAAGATCCCTGGCGACTTATATCGCTCCGAACCTTCAGTCTGGGCACCTTACCTGTGGTCATTATTTAACGCCATTCTGCAAGGTATGGCGCTGCCCTCTACATGGGCTGGGGCAGAAATTATCCCCATTCATAAAAAGGGCTCACCACTCAATCCAGCTAACTATCGCCCCATAAGCCTCCTGGATGTCACCCAAAAAATCTTTGCTCGCGTACTTTTGGGGCGCTTGCAATCTTGGATAGAAGAGAATAATGTACTAACACCCCTTCAAGCAGGGTTTAGGGCGAAGATCTCCACCATTGACCAGATCTTTAGATTACAACTTATCCACTGGAAAACCGTGGTCCTAGAGGGTGGCAGCCTCTACCTCACATTCGTGGATCTTAAATCCGCTTTTGACCTGGTGAAGCGAGACCAACTGTGGGGTATACTTCTTGATCTGGGAGTTCCAGCATATCTCTGCCACCAGTTGAAATGCCTGCACCAAGACAACTACGCGCGAATAAGATATGGCAAAAATGGTGAACTCTCTGCCCCTTTCCCTGTTGAGAAAGGGGTGCGACAGGGATGCGTTCTGGCCCCGACACTCTTCTCCCTTTTTTTAAACAGCCTAATTGAAATTCTGATGGATGGGAAAGATATTGACGCACCTAGGTTGGCGAACCGCAAAATTCCAGCTCTTATGTTTGCGGGTGATACGCTTTTACTTTCGAAATCTCCCATGGGCATGCAGAGGGTCCTTGATGTATTCAGTACTTTCTGCAAAAATCGGGGACTGGAGATCAATCTTCAAAAAACCAAGTATATGGTTTTCAATGCTAACACCACGAATTGTCCATACCCCAGATTAGATGGAAGGGCCCTAGAGAGGGTGTCCATTTTTGACTATTTAGGGATCACACTAACCGAAAAAATGGAATGGGGGACACAAATAAAGAAAGCCAGTCTAAAACTGACTCAGTCCACGGGAGGCATCATAAAAGTTTATAAGAGCTGCACGCACAAAGTGATAGGTCCTGTGGCAGAAATCTACAAGACACAGGCCAGGAGAGCGTCACTGTATGAGGCAGAATTATGGGGCCATTGCCCATCCACTTCCCTATCAATATCGGAGAACCTGTTTCTTAGGCAATTGCTGGGCCTTCCTATGAGCTCTCCTCTAACACCGCTCAGGATGGACCTAGGGATTTGCCCTATAGTAGATGTAGCCTCTTCTAGACCCCTCTTATACTGGCGACGCCTTTGGAGTACACCCGAATTAGCTGACTACAAAGAGGAGTTGAAGGATGTTATGAGCCTTCAAGGTGCAGGGAAACTCCCTTGGCTAGCTTATATCAGGGACACTTGCAAGGCCATAGGGAGGGTAAACATGTGGACAACCCCAGAAGAGATCTGCCCTACGATCTCTAGAATGGCACTACGTGACTCCTATAGAGAACTCAAATTGGCCCTACTATGGCGGGGGATTAAGCCTGGATGTTTAACTTCCACGTTTCTGGAAATTAAGCAGCAATACAGGCTGGAATCGGCTTTGGATTATATCCAACCGCTTCTAGCAAAGAAACTCTTTCTCCAATTCAGACATGGGGCACTCCCGCTTCGAGCATTTACTAATAAATGGCAGGGCGCCCACACACTAGACTGCCCAGGGTGTGACCGAGCTGAGGAAACCGAAATGCATGTCCTCTTCTTTTGCCCTGCCTATGGAAAGTCAAGGTCTCGGTGGTTACTACAATTGTGTAGAAATATGGGGATTAGACACTGAATAGAGGAGTTCAGGCTCTTCAAGTATGAAACCGACACACTAATTGTGTTTTCCATCTCCCGGTTCTTATACTCTATGTGGTGCACCCGCAGAGCTATTCTAAAGAAAACCCTCTTAGGAAACTCTTAGTTCCACAGCAATCTTACCTATGCTATGCTATGCATCAGCGGGACTAACGCGGTTTGCACATATGTACTGTATGATCATCCCCATTGTAATTAACCCTCTCCCCAGGTGTCTTAATTATGTAATTATAATTGTTTTAATTCGGATTTTTTAAACTTTTTTTACAAATATCCATTAGATAAAGTCAAAGTTTTTAGCAACTGATAGGAGTTTTATCTATAAATGAACTAGTCATTGCTATATATATGTACCATTCTACCCCTCTTGTATCTAACGTAGATATTATAAATTTTGTTGTACATCGTACTATATCCAGCCTTAGAATTATGAGCAGGCATGAGGGAGCCAATCCAAGAATGTATTAAAAACTTGCACATTTGAGGTGTTTTAACTTTAAAAGACAGAAATAATGTACATAGCTTTTATGATGATATATTGTATTGTCCTTTTTAGCTAAAATGTACTGTATTGTTTTTATGTGCTTTTATGGCCTTTATGGTCGAAATAAAGCTTCTTTGACTGACTGACTGACAAATCCCTAAGTATCTGAATCCCACCAGATCTACTTTTGCTGCACAGTCCAGCAGCAGCGTAGGCACCGGGTACTCTTAGGGGGCATAGCATGGATTTGTGCCAATTGATAGTATAGCCTGAGTATCTACCGAAGATTGTGATGACCTGAATCAATAGGGCCAGGGTCATCTCCAGGTCAGTCACATACAGCAGGATATTGTTGGCATATAATGATATTTTGTCTACCCATTGCCCATCCCACTGCATGCCCCTTACCAACGGGTCTTGTCTGATCCAGGCTGCTAAAGGCTCAAGGGCTAAGGCAAAAATGAATGAGGAGAGGGTGCCTCTCTAAAGCTGGAATTCTTTGGAGCGACCATCATTCACCTTTACCTGCACCAGAGGCCCAGTATAGAGAAGTTGAACCTATTGGATAAATCTATCATCGAATCCCGGCTTAGCCAGCACTGCAAAAATGTGGTGCCACTCCACCATGTCAAATGCGATCTTGGCATCAAGTGACATTATCAACGCCTGTTTGTTCATGTTAGTAACTTGTCCCAGCACCCCATAAAGATGGCCGAGGTTAAGGGTTGAGCTACGGTGGGGCGTAAATCCAGACTGATCCAGGTGGGCCAGTGTGCTAATCTTTTTGATCAGGTGTCACACCAGCAGTTTTGCCAGTATCATAACCTCCACACTGAGGAGAGATATGGGTCCATACGAGGCACATTCTTCGGGTGGTTTCCCTGCCTTATGTACAATCACTATGGTGAGCAGCCTTTGATTACGTGGCAGCACCCCCTTTGCTCTACTTTCCTGATACCTAGCTAGTAGGTGTGGGGCCAAAGTAGAGCAGATAATTTTATAAAACTCAATAGGTATTCCATTAGGTCCTATGGCCTTGCCTGACTGGAGCTCTCTCATAGCCGACCGACTTCCTCCTCGGTAATGTCCTCCTCAAGCAGTGACCTAACCGCTGCCAACAGACAGGACATGTGTATGTCATGGAGGAAATCCTGCACCTCTGAGGCTGTTGTAGTGACCACCGGCGAGTAGAGGCGGGCATAGTAGTCAGCAAATGTGTTGCCTATTTGGTCACTATTTCTCACTAGCCCCACCCCCTTCAATCTTAAGGAATAATCTGCCAGGTTGTTTAGGACGCCGTGTTCGGAGGGCACACTGAGGAAGTCCAGCGGCTAAAGTTAGCATTTGAAGAAACGCACCGACTGAGATCTTTTGACTCAGCAGGCCCTCCAGCATTTAATCGGATTAATTCCTTAAGAAATTTCCGTCTGAATTGGGAGTGAACTTTTTTCCTCGTTTTTTTCTAATTATTATCTAATCCAGTGAAGTTTACCAGTTAGTTCCTGATGGGAAGTCCTGGAAGTGTCGGGTCTTCTTTATCTTTCTAAAGTGGATGACTGTGTCTTTATGATACAGATATTTTATTGAAGTTCGTGTGGATGCTCGTATGTTTGTTGGTCCTGATGATGACCCTCCAAGTTGTAATGGGTTGAAACGTCATCGACGAATAGATGTGGTTCTAATTGATGAGTACATATCTATTGTTATGTGTTTTGTCTTCAAACCATTTTTTGTGTATATGTAATTTTGCCTCAGCCACACTTTGCTTTGATTACACACAATATGCTTTTGGTAATTGTTGGTACTGTTCGTGTAACTTTGTGAGCGCCATTGTCTTTTTAAAATTTACAAAATAAATTTTCTACTTTGTAATGCATTCGTTGTATATGGGTATCATGTGCCCCTGAGGAAGGTTTTCTTTGGAGCACTGTCTTTATGTTTATGTTGTTGTTGTATTTTGGTTTCTCTAAAGTAGTTTTACTTGAACCACTGTTTGGATCTCAATTATATTTAACCCCTGGTTCAAGTTCTAGGGTTGTCCTTGTTGTTTGTAATCATGCTACAAGGGATGGCACTCCCTGCAACCTGGGTTGGGGCTGAGATTTTTCCTGTACATAAAAACGGGTCCCCTTTAATACCCGCTAACTATAGGCCAATCAGCCTGATTGATGTAACTCAAAAAATCTTTGCACCAATCTTATTGAGCCGCCTCCAGATATGGTTGGATGAACATAATGTAATGAGTACACTACAAGTTGGTTTTAGGAAAAAAATATCCACTACTGACCAAATATTTAGGTTACAGCTCCTCTACTGGAAAACGGTGCACGTGGAGGGGGGTAGCCTGTATGTGGTCTTTGTGGATCTTAAAAGTGCCTTTGATTTGGTGCCCAGGGATGCACTTTGGGCGGTACTAAGTGATCTTGGAGTCCCCCACTATCTTTTGAATATGTTAAGGAGACTCCACGAAGATAATTTCGCCCAAATCAGGTATGGAAAGCATGGGGAACTTGCTTCACCTATCCCAGTCAACAGAGGAGTTAGACAGGGCTGTGTCCTTGCCCCTACCTTGTTCTGTATTTATATTAATGGTTTGGTCGGTGCCTTGAGTGAGCTAAAAGATATAGACGCTCCCAAGATAGCGCATAGGATAGTGCCGGCACTAATGTTTGCAGACGACACTCTTTTGCTCTCCTAGACAGCGATGGGTATCCAGAAGATCCTTGATGGCTTTGGAGAGTTTTGTAGAAACACGGGGTTGGAGATCAATTTACAGAAGACCAAATATATGGTCTGTAACCCCGCTAGTACAACCCGTCCTAACCCACGCATGAATGCCATCCAACTAGAAAGGGTGTCTCTTTTTGATTATCTAGGGCTCACCCTAACAGAAAAAATGGATTGGGGGCCACAAATGAATAAAACAAGTCTTAAGCTTGCTCAGACCACAGGTGGTCTGGCCAAGCTTTATAGAAATTCCTTTCACAAGCCTGTAGGCCCTACTCTAGAGATCTACAAAACCCAACTTAGGGGTGCTGCTTTGTATGAGGCAGAACTTTGGGGGAATCGTTCTCCAAAAACCATTATCAAGATTGAGAACAACTTTTTCAGGCAGCTTTTTGGCCTTCCAGCGAGTTCCCCACTCATTATACTGCGCTTGGAATTAGGGGTAAGACCAATCGCAGAGGAAATTGGCTATAGACCCCTAACATACTGGCAGCAATTATGGGTGACACCTGAATTGTCTGAGTATAGGACGGAGTTAAAGGAGGTCCTGGGGCTTCCTGGCGTTGGGAAGCTGGCATGGTTCGCACATATTAAGGCAGGTTTTCACAACTTAGGTAGGGAGAGTCTATGGAGTAACCCGGAGGTAGCCTGCTCTGGAATATCGCGTAAACAATTAGTTAGCAGCTATACTTGCACAACTTTTTGAAAACTCAGCCACTGGTCCTCTAACAGACAACTTCCTAAAAGTTAAGGACACATATAAATTGGAGCCATGTCTAGATGAGATAAGACCGGCATCACCCAGGAAACTCTATTTACAGTTCAGGCATGGCATGCTTCCGCTTCGTGCATGTACCAACAAATGGGCTGGCAGCTCTGTCTAGCGTTGCCCTGCATGCAATAGCCTAGAGGAGACTGAACTACATGGGTTTTTTTTTGGTCCGGGGTATAAGAAAATAAGGCACAAATGGTTGATTCAACTGTGCAAGAATTTAGGTACAGGGTGCTGTGAAGAAGCATTTAGACTTCTGAAATATAACACCCAGATGCCAATTGTATATGCTGTTTCATGTTTTTTAATCTCTTTGTGGTGGGCACATAAGGTTTTCCTTTAGAGATGAAAAATGAACTGAATGCCGATTGATTTTTTTACACATGTGTAATATCAATTTTATATAGTCTTATTGGGTTTTTAGTATTTTAAACTTGATTTTATATATTGTGACTTTCTTTTTACTGTTCTTTTTATGGTCTGTGGACCGAAATAAAGATTTATATGATGATGACATCTGCCTGTTGGGCCCCTTCACAAGACTCTCAAGGGGCTCTCATAGGGGCCGGGCTATCCGCTCTCCCAGACTTTTCCTACAATGGGAGGGAACAGTCCTAGGCCAGGCGGGCCTCCCACCAAAATCACATGCCTGGGCGGAGGCCTCTGATATCGCACCTAGGGTTGCCCCCTCCAGTTACACCCAACAGTCTACGGTCAGTATAGTCCTCACTGGGAGGGGGGAAAGGTCTGCCACCGCCAGTCTGCCCCACTGACAACACCAAGATGTTGGCCGGCCGCCCCCAGCACCGGAGCTCACAAGCACGCTCCGTCCGCCAGGCCAATTGAGTGTGGGCCAGAGTCACTTAACGGGCGTGGCCTGCTCCAGGTCTTAGCTCCGCCATTCACTCGGTGAAGGGGGGGTGCTGGGTGGGGGAGGGTTGGAGCCCCACTGGCATCGCAAGTTATTGCTTACCCCCCAGGACTAGTGGCAGCTTCACCGGGTCTGCATCCTCCAGCTCGTCTCACACGCAGGGCGGCCCATTGACGAGCATGCGCCCGAGGCTTCACTCGTGTCGTAGGCCTCAACTCGTGCTGGGATGATCAGCAGTTACTCAGCTATGAGCTTCTTTGATCTTTCCCTCCTCCTAGCCAAGCGTTCTATCACCATGAACTAGAATCTCCCTCAACCCCATCGACGGATCCCTGAACTCAGGCCCTGATCAAATGGGCAACCACCAGGACCACAGCTTGCACCATGAGGAGCAGGGACATTTTAAGGTTTTTGAGGGCCCTGGGCTAAATGTATTTTGGGGGCCCTGTTCGGAACAGGTTTGAATTTATGATCCAATTACAGCTTTTTCATTCTCTGTTTGGCCAGGTCATGGACAGCGCACAGGCATATTGGTCCAACTTCTAAATGTGTTTCCATCTATTATTTAGGGACTGTAATGTGTGCTTTCGCAACTCACTTATGTTATTGCAAATAATCTCTGTGACGCCCCCCACCCATTTCTCATATGTGAAGACCTGTTTCAATCTAAAAGAAACTTTTTTATGGACGTTGCATCGTGGTGAAAACACAAACACAACATTTCCCTGCAAATTGTCTGTATAAACCCCAACAGATTACCAGTATTACAAATCCTTTAAAGGAAAACAGTATTTAAAACAATCTATGTTTAAGAATCCTTCAAGTTCATCAGGACAGGACTGTCTGTAGAATCTGTAGTGTCTATCAGAGAGTCCTCCTGAAAAGCTGGGAGCCTGGGCCAGTGCTCACCTTGCCCAAGCCTTAAGACGTCTCTGGTGAGGACACTAAAGGCCTGAGGCACCGCCCCATTGCCCATGCTAGTGATGGAGCAGGGTTTTGCGTAAATAAAACCTGCTTGGATTAAACCCTCAGTAACATATATTAACAGTGTGCGCTGCACATTTTTATTAATAAATGCTAAAACATGGGGAAATGCTTATGCGCATGCGTAAACTAATGTGTGTACTAATGCATGAGACTAGGCCGCAAAAGTTGCTTCGATAATAAAAACTAATGCTGCTTTTGTGCACGTTAATAATTGCTAGGAATAATATGGGTTGTGCATGGGTTAGAGCAATGCTGGGATGGTGCGCTTGGAAAATTACATTTCATGAAGAATAATAAATGCCTGTGTTTCGTTTTCTGTAGAAAAGCCACCATGGGCCTTTACTTCTGCATGCCAGTTTGGGGTTAATTTGCTAAGTAAAAAATGAAAATGTTCGAGAAAGCTTTCAAACAAAGAGAGAAATGAAGAAGCACAAGTGAATGACCTTCGTCGTGTGCTAAATGTCTGCCAAGCTACGGAAGAGTAGATAAACAAGTGGAAATGTGTAGCTTCCTTCACGAGATGGCAGAGGCGAACAATAGAAGTGTAGAGACTTGCAACATGTAAAATGTTGAAGGAAATATTTACTATGATTGTGTTCAAAGTTGTTTCTTGAGATGAATCTTTGTAATATTGAATGTTTAGAACAAAGAATTGTTTAATAAAGTGTTCATGATGAAGAGTGGTGTGACAGTACACCCCCAATCTTAGCCAATGGGAGATGGAGAGCGTTTTAAAAAATGAAACAAATGTGGGTTGGACATTTAGGTTTTAGGGTATAATTGAAGGTCCTTGGGGGGTGTGGTCTGGGTCGGCTGGTGTTTAGCTAGCGGGAGATCGTCGCAGTCGTCAGTTTGCTGTTTCCAGATAGAGGCCTACCTGTTTCCTGACTCCATCTCCATCTTTGCCACTCGACTCAACTTGAGTGGCCATGCTGCCCTGACTGGCCAGTGGGGTAGTTTTCCTTGATTCTTATTTGGGTTAGTATAGATAATTTCCTCAATTTGCATATTCATTTGCAAATGTTTTTGTCTCTGAAACTTTTCTCTCTTCGCCTATCCACTCCTTCAATACATTGTTTATTTGACATGAGTTTGAATTTATATATTGCCAATGTTTTCTCTCTGTGATAATCCATGATTTTGCATTCGTGTAACTGTACTTGATGAGCATTTTATCTCACATTATTTTACGATAAACAACATAAAACTACACATTGAGTCTGTTATTATTTTGTAACATAGATGCATAGATAAGTACATATTATTATCATCGACTTCTCAACTTTAGGTTCATCGACACATTATTTTGTTAGGAGAAAATGCAGGTGCTAAAGTGTATTTAGTGATTTAGGAGTAAACTTGCATCACACTGAACCCCGGCGAAAAGGGATTATTTGGGTAGCCTAAATGGGCCTATGTATAAGAAAATTATCGATCTCTTATCGCTGGATCAGTTTTTGTTAGCAGAGGATGGTTAATTATTGATTAGTCTGGTAATAATTATTGATTATTGATTTATTGATTATTAACATGAAAAGTTAGTGTCTTTGTATTATGTTGTTTGGAAGTACGGGTACGGAGTTACCTAAGATCCTGGGATGATGTTATTTTAGCCTATAGTGGCAGAAGAATAGTGTGGAAAGGTATCACACTGCAGAAGTACTTTGTCTGTTGTTGTAATATCGAACAGCGAAAGGTTGTCGATGTTATTTTAGGGACTATTCGATTGGGAGGAGATTGCGTGAAATAGTGAAAGGTCCGCTTCCAAAACTTTGGCCTTACATCCCCAAAGGAGTACCAAGACCTCTTTCTGAAAGGAAAGTCCTCTTCCGAAACTTTGGCTAGTATCCCCAGAGGAGTACTAAGATCTCCTTTAACTTGATTGGGAGTAGAGTAGCGCTGGTCGTTATTTTACTAGAAGTGAGAGGATCACTTTTTGAATAAATGAAAACTATCTCTTTATTAGTGAAATAGACAAAGTAGCATTGTTTTGTGTTCTTTCTAACAAAAATATAGTTAAGAAAACGTAGAAAATACATTGCCGTATTATTTTGTAAAGGGAGGGTCAGTAGCAGGAGTAATACTGACGTCACAAAAAGCCACGCTGGCATTGGTCAGATAGCGGGAGTGTAGTGAGCCGTGATTGGTTGGTTGCTGTGAGCCGCACTAGCATTGGTTGAAGTAGTGGATATGTAGTGAGCTGTGATTGGTTTGTTGGTGTGAGTCGTGCTGGTATTGGTAGGGATTTAGCAAATAGAGTGAAAGGATTTACTGAAGTTTTCTCTTGTTTGTTTGATTTATTTAGCAGGAGAAGGAGTGTTTAAAAAATGAAGATGGTAAAAAGAATAAAAGATTTATTTAGAAAAGACAAGCCGATAGTTACTAGAGAGGGACTTCCTATACCTCCACCAAGAACTGCTGCTTCTTTCATGATGTTGGAACGTGGTTATCATACGTGTACATGGTTAGAGAATTGGATGAAATATACGGAAGATGATGGAGTTTTAGCTTTTCCAGAGAATGGTACATTTAATGTGAGGATTTTGGAGAACTTGAGAGGACGAATGAATTCGTTAAAACCAAGTCCTAGACCTACGCAATATGAAGCGCTTGAGGAATGGGAACATGAGGCTTATAAAAGGGAGAGAGACAGGAATGGAATTAAATACAGGAATATAATAACGAGATATTCTGAGGCTAGATGGGATGATCAAAAGAAAAGATGGAGGAGAGATGTAATGGCAGATGGATTATATCCAGTAATAGGTGCTGAAGATCGGACTGGAGGCAAAAGTAAAGAGAAAAAGAATAATTCTGAGACTTCAGAACAAGATAATGATTCAGATGATATTGATGATGAGTTGTTAGATGAAATACTGTTAAAGAGACCTCCGCCATATCAAGAAAGTTCAGGGGAAACAGTTCCAAATGCACCACTAATTGAAATACAAGTTCCTCAGGTTCCACAAGCTCCACAAACTCCACAAGTTACACAGGTTATGCAAGCTCCGGTAGCTTCACACACTCGAGTGGTGCAAGAGAATGAGATAGACATGTTGAATAAGGCGAAAGAAGAGTTAACTCAAAGAATTAGTCAGATGAGTTTGAATGCAGAAGCATTATCAGTACCAGTAACGATTGGTCCTATTGTTCCATTGTATAGTGAGAGGCAGAATATATCAAGAGTACATGCATTGTCAATTCCGGTGAATAATGCCAGGAATGTTAGTGGATCAGCACAAGTTGAGATGAGTATTTCATTAATTTATCTTCCAGTGAGTGAAAATGTAATTGAAACACCAAAGAGAAGTGTACAGATGGATCCTAGAAAAATAGTGCAGAATGTTAGTGGAACAACTCCGGTATCAGGGAGTTCAGTGGGTCCTTCGCCAGAGGAGTTAGATGACTGGATAAGAGGAATAGAAAAGAATAAGTCCCAATCGAGTATAGATGTAGCTAGATTGAGAGTGGATCTGGAAGAAATGATTATTGGTACAATAAGTCCAGAAAGATTGGGTAAGTACCGAGATGAAGAGTTGTTATTTTTGTGTAAGAATATTACATGGAGAGCAAGGAATCTACATGAGAGGTTGGCAGAAGCTGCACAAGAATATGGAGTAGACATAGAAAAGTCTAAGGTTTTGCAAAAAACATACAGATTGGATTTTACTGATAAGGATTTGGAGAGTCTGAATACGTCTGGTGAAAGATTGCAAGTAAAAGAACTGATGAATACCTTGAAAAAATGGGGAGATTTAGATCGATGGAAAGGTAGATGGGCGAAAAAGAAGGAAGAAATGCTTGCTAGTAAAAATGCGTCTTTATTTCCATTAAAAGAAACAGGTCAGGCTGAAATGGTATGTCCAATGAGAGAAGTTCCAGGTGGTGGATATGTTCACGTACCTTGGACAAGGCAGGATATATTATCCTTTACGAATGATTTTCCCAGATTGAGGAAGAAACCTGCTGAGTGGTACAAACTGGTAGAGAGGTTTGTAAAAGTTTCAAAGGTTTTGCTAAAGGATTTAGATGGTTTGTTTGAGATTGTAGTTCCAGCTGGCTTATGGACTGAGTGTAAAATCACTGTTGTATGGCCTAAAGAAGAATATCCTAGAGATGTGAAAACAGGAGCCCCTTCAGATGAGGTGATGAAAAAATATAATCAAGTAATTACTTACTTGAAGAGTAAAATCTCTCCAAAAGAAACAGATTGGGTTAAAATTGACAGGACAATCCAGGAACCCAAAGAATCAGTACATGCCTATTATGAAAGGTTGTTACAGGTGTTCAAACAGTATAGTGGTTTTGAAAGTATAGGTGACAAAGATATGGGACATTTTGTATATAGGTTTGTTTTTGGATTAAAACCTGAAATTAGTAATATGATTCAGCAACAATTGATTTTTGGCAGAGTAAAACAGTTGATGAAATTCTGAGATATGCTAAATATTGTAGTGATGATATTGAATCAAGACATAAAAAGTTGAAAGAGAAAATTATGTGAGCACAGGTGAAAGTGGCAGAGCAGAAAGATGGAAACAATGGTTCTCAAACAGATTTTCAGATGAAAGGACAAAATCAAAATGGTCAAGTACAAAATGGAGGTAGAGGCAAATTGAAGAGAGATGAGATGAAAAAGAAATATCCTTGTCATGTGTGCGGAAAGTTTAGACATTGGAGGAATGAGTGTAGATCTTTATTGAAAAATAATGGAATGAATCAAAATTTCAATTCGCAGATGCAGAATGAAGAGGTTGTGAATCAACAACAGCAGCAGGTAGTTACACCACAAACACAACAAGTACAGGTGCCTCAAGCTCCTATGCCAAATAATGTGAATGCTCAAGTACAGAGATACAGTGCGAATACTGGATTTCACGCGGGTGAACAAGTTGTTAAGAATCAAAATGTGCAAGTGGTTTCACAATATTTGTTGCAATGTTCAGAGAATGACTCAGATTCATCTCAATGACGGTGCCTGAGGGGGGAGGAAGAGTGCGTGTTTGGCGCATCTCTAGAGGTAGATCAGTCAGGTCCTTTTGTTGATGGAAAAGTGGAAGGTAATGATATTGCATTCTTAGTGGACACTGGTGCTACCCGTTCTACTGTGAGAGCAGTAGAAATTCCAAACCTACCCCTCTCGGGAGAAACTATCCAAGTTGTGGGAGTTTCAAATAAATATATAAAGACTCCAATAACGAGACCAATAGAAGTTCATATTGGAAGATTCAGAGACATGCATCGGTTTGTGGTATGTGATACAAGTCCGGTGAACCTTTTAGGTCGGGACTTGCTCTGTAAGATGAATTGCACCATCTATTGTACGCCAGATGGTATTGCTTTTCAAACACCAGATGAGGATGTTGCTTTTAAAAGGATGTTAGCGAAGCAAGGGACGGAAGTGAATGATTTGTATTCATTACTAACAGAAGAAGATTTACCTGCAGAGTTGAGAAATGCAGTGAGACCTGATGTATGGGATTTTACAGGAAAAGACATTGGGTTGATGAAAGGTGTGGATCCTATTCAGGTTACAGTCAAAACAGGTGCAATATATCCAAACACACCTCAGTACAAGATAAGCCCTGAAACAACAGCAGGAGTAATTCCTGTAATTGATCAGATGATTGAACAAGGTATTTTAAAAGAAATACTAAGTAGTCCTTGTAACTCACCTATTATGGGGATTAAGAAACCAAGCGGAAAATATAGAATAGTTCAAGATTTGCGCAAGATTAATAAGATTGTAGTACCTTGCTGTCCAATAGTGCCAAATCCAGCAGTGATTCTTTATCAAATCCCTTGTGATGCAGAATGGTACACAGTAATTGATCTGTGTCAAGCATTTTTCTCGATACCTTTGCATCCAGATAGCCAATATTTATTTGCTTTCCGGTTCGAAAACCGTGTTTTGGCATGGTGCCGAGTCCCTCAAGGGTACACAGAGAGTCCTTCAATTTTTAATCAGATTTTAAAAAAATGTTTGGAGTCATTGATCATGGCAGAAAATTCAGTGTTAGTCCAATACATTGATGACCTTCTTGTGGCATCAAAAACGAGAGAGGCTTGTGTGACAGATACAATTGCCTTACTAAATCATTTGGCAGAAGGTGGGCATAAAGTGTCACCAGCAAAATTACAGTTTTGTAAAAAGGAAGTTCAGTATTTGGGACACAAAATTGAGAAAGGAGTTAGAAAAGTAACGCCAGAAAGAATCAATGTGATTTTACAAATGGGTCCTCCAAAAACTCAAAAAGAAGTTCGAATGTTTTTGGGAATGGTTGGATATTGCAGACAGTGGATCAGTGGGTTTTCACTGATTGCAAAACCTCTACAGAGGTTGACTCACAAAGATGTGGTTGATCCGATTGAATTGGATGAAGAGTGTATGAAAGCTTTTATTGAATTGCGAGATAGTCTCCGTCGAGCACCTGCATTGGGAATGCCAGATTATACAAAAGACTTTGCATTGTTCTGTTGTGAAAGAGATGGGTGTGCACTTTCAGTCCTAACACAAAAACATGGAATGGCACGTCGTCCAGTGGCATATTTTTCTGCTACTTTGGATTCAGTGGCTGCAGCATTACCAGGCTGTTTAAAAGCAGTAGCTGCTACTTGTGTGAGTCTTGAGCAAAGCGAAACAATTGTTATGGGACATCCAGTGAAAGTATATGTGCTACACTCTGTTGAGATCCTATTAACAAGGACTCGGCTCAGTATATGACGTATAGTCGGCTGACTAGGTAAGAAAGAGTGATTTTGGGTGCTGAAAATGTGACAGTGACGAGATGTACAATACTGAATCCAGCAACTTTGTTGCCGAGTTTAAATTGTGAAGAAGTGAAAGATGAAGCAGATCATGATTGTTTGGATGGGACAGAATTGTGTACGAAACCAAGACCTGACATTTAAGATACTCCACTATAAGAGTCAGATAGTGTGATGTTCGTGGATGGATCTTGTCTGAGAGATGAAAAGGGTGCGTTGAGTGCTGCTGATGAAGTATGTCCACTGTCTATGGTTCTAGAAGCATCCTGTCTAAAAGGGACAAATTCTGCTCAAATTTCTGAGCTAATAGCTCTGACTAGAGCATGTATAATTGGCAAAAATCTGAGAGTAACCATATTCACTGATAGTCAATATGGTTTTGGGGTGGTGCATGATTTTGGTCAGTTGTGGATGCAAAGAGGATTTCTGACTTCTTCAGGATCACCGATCCAGAACAGTAAAAATGTGAAGGATCTATTGAATGCATTACAATTGCCCAAAAAGATTGCTGTGGTAAAATGTTCAGCACATAAGTCAGGAGATGACTATGTGACAAATGGAAACAGATACGCAGACCAAGTGGCGCGTTTCTGTGCACAAAATTCTATTGCAATAAACAGAGGGGTGGAGAAAAAATATACAAATTGCCATTTGATGTTTTCTTTTTTAGAAACATGGGAAGAAATTAGACAGCTTCAGGAAGAGGCAAGTGAGGAAGAAAAACAAATTTGGATAAAATCAGGTTGTGAAAAAAGAGCAGAAGATGAAGTATGGGTGTATGTTGATGGAAGACCAGTTATGCCAGATAGTCTACTGTCTCAGATGGCTAGAATGTACCATGGAATTGCACATGTTGGAAGAGATGCTATGATTAGACTCTTCAAGCAGTCATGGTTCAATCCAAAATTTAGGGTCATTGCAGAGAGTCTTTGCCAGAGATGCGTAATGTGCCAGCAGCAAAATCCAGGTAGAAAAAAAGGTTGTTAGTTGGGGTCGAATTGGAAAAGCAGCAGGACCATTTACCCGACTACAGCTTGACTTCATTGAACTTCCCCCTTGCAATGGACTAAAATATGTGTTGGTTATTGTTTGTTTGTTTTCTTGTTGGGTAGAGGCTTATCCAACAAGAAGGAATGATAGCCTAACAGTTGCTAAACTACTTTTGAGGGAGATAATACCTAGGTTTGGATTTCCAGTCTCTTTAGAAATGAATAGAGGAACTCATTTTAATAATGAGATAATTCGGATGATTTGCGCAGCATTACAAATTGAGCAACAGCTGCATTGTGCCTATCGACCAGAAGCATCAGGTGTGGTCGAGCAAATTAATGGCACTATAATATCCAGACTGTCAAAAGTGTGTGCATCTACAACACTGAAATGGCCAGACGCTTTACCTCTGGTATTGATGAGTCTTAGAAGCATTCCTGATAAAAAGACTGGATTGAGTCCTCATGAGATTTTGATGGGAAGAGCCATGAGACAAGCAATTGTACCAGCAAACAAACTGATGAATATTACTGATGATCTAGTGCTTGATTATTGCAACGGATTGGCTGATCTGGTGCGTTCTGTGTCTCATCAGGTTGGAGAAATTGCAACCACAACACAGCCGGATCAAGCACATGATTTGAGTCCAGGAGAGTGGGTTCTTGTCAAGAAACACGTGAGGAAATGGTGTTTAGAACCCAGGTGGAACGGACCATATCAGATCATTTTGGTGACAACGAAAGCAGTGAAATGTGCTGGCTTGCCAAACTGGATTCATGCAAGTCATACCAGAAGAGTCCCAAGTCCACTTGAAAGACAGGAAGAAGAGCAGCAACTGGTAAAGCAGAAAAAAGAACCAGAAGCTGAAGAGCATGAAGCTATAGAATCTAGTGTTACAGATTCTGAAAAAGCAGAAGAAGAACCTAGTACAAGTCAAATACAGTGGGCACCAGCTACTGGGTCTCAGGAGACTGCTGTTGAGAAAGAAAAAGAGGAAGTGACTGATGAAAATCAAGAGCAAGTACAACAAAGAAAAGAATTGAGTAAAAGAACTTGCGAATTTGACAACAAAGGTGAAGAAGCAGTTCAAGTTAAGAAAGCAAGAAAAGGTGATGAGTGGCCAAAGGGAGTGAAAAGACTGAAATACACTCTAGAAAAGAAAAGGCCAGATCAAATAAATGAGATATCAAGTTAAACTGGACAAAGTGATTCTGAAGAAGAATCAATACGAAGAACAAGGAGAATAAGAATTCCAAGTAAGCGACACACAGCTCCAGAATGGACATATGTGGTGTTGGAAGAAATTGAAAACACAGATCAGAAAGAAGAAGAAGGTAGCACTGATCAAAGTGATCAAAGCAAACTGAAACCACCTTAAAAAGAACTGTGAAAATAAAGGTGCAACAATTTCAGTGAAGAATATTTTGAAAGTTCAGAAGTTTTGAAGAAGAAGAAGAAGATATTAAAAAAAAGAGGGGGTAAAGAAGAGAGGCCTAAAGTGTAAGGATACACTACTCTAGATGGTTGTTGGATAAGTTTTTCCAATAAGTTTTAAAGATTTTTAGGTTTTTTCTTAGATTTTCTAATTTTTATATATAGAATCTAAAATGGAAAAGGTAACAGAGACTGGATATCAAAATCATAGATTTAAACGTAGATTTATTAATGCTTGCTTATGTAGTGTCTTACTATTAACATTGGTATAGTTAACATTGATTGTTGTTGTCCCTGTCTTAATGGTGACTAATCACAAAAATAATACTAATAATGTGGGAAGTGAGACAATGGATGCTGTTACTAAAGAAAATATAAATTCTAATATAGAAAAGATAGATGATAGTATTTTTCATCATGATAAATCAATTAATGATTTTTCGTTAAATGTTTTTACTAAATTGCTTTATGAGTATGTTAATACAATGAATGCGAGAGATTGTTATGTGTGCATGCAATTACCATTGTCTGTCTCAGAAGGGGTGACTTACCATCACCTACCTTTAACCTATGGTGTGTCTTGTAGTGTTTTAATTAGTCTTTTTATGAGAGGGAAGGGTTGCAGTACTACTACTCTAATTTTGATTTAATTTTATCAGAAATTCCTGTTAGAAGAGATTTAAAAGTTGTTTATGGTCCTAATTATGTAGCATATATGGGAGATTTTTTTATTAGTAACAAACCAATAGATACAATAGAAGCACATAGAAACAATCTAACCTGTACATTATGACATGAAGAGATTGAATTTATGAATCTAGTAGAAGATAGAACACGAGATTTTAAAAAGAAAGCTGCTGAGTAAAAGTCTCAAGTACCTCCATGGGCTTACAGAGAGGGTGATTATAAAAAGGGTGAGACTTACGCTGCCATGACTTTAGATTTTCAACTTAGAGGAAAGCTTTGTGTGATTAGAGAAAAGACTAAACTAAATAGTTACTTTATTGGTTCTAGTGAATGTGAGCATACTTTCTTGATAAAAGGAAGTTGGGGATTGAAAGGAGGAACTGATCCTGTTTTCCCAGGAATGTATTATGTGTGTGGTAAGAATGCTTATTATAGGTTACCTACAGGTTGGTATGGATGTTGTTATTTAGGCATAGTATTCCCGAAGGTTTACCACGTAGACAAGAATAATAGAGTTAATGAAATAAAACAAGGACTAACACGTAATAAGAGAGGAGCAAGCTATTCTGAAATAATTGGGGATATTTTTGGAGCACTGATACCTTCAGTTGGAGTTATTCTGAATTCACATAAAATTAGAAAATTGTCCACAGTGGTTGATTGTTTATCAACAGATACTGCTGGTGGGTTCTTGATGATTGATACTGAAATGATTGCAATTAGATCAATGGTTTTGCAAAATCGACTTGCCCTTGATATATTACTGGCAAAAGAGGGTGGAGTCTGTAGCATGTTGAAAATACAACAATGTTGTACTTATATCCCTGACAAAAGTAAACATCTTGAGGTGTATATTAAAAATATTACAGAACTTCATGAAGATTTGACTGAACTGAAAGTTGATGGCGCATGGGAGAAACTTGGTAAGAGTTTTTCCTCAGTTGGAAATTGGTTTTCTACTTTTGGGAGTAGTTTATTAGGAAAAATATTAATACCAATTACTTCAGTAGTAGTAGTGATATTAATGATAATTATGATTTGCAAATGTTGCAAATGCAAATGTAGAAAGAAAGAGACATCAGACCTTAAACGTAGAGCTAGGAAAAGAACAAGAGAAGAGATAGAATTAGAGGATATGAGAGGAAATCATTATGAGATTATGAAAGACTTAGATGAAAGAATAAAACGAGAAAGAAATACAGTATTTTAAATAAGTGGCAACTTGTTTGTGATGGGTATTTTGATGATGGCTCAAAACGCCATCAAAGGGGGGATTGATGGAGCAGGGTTTTGTGTAAATAAAACCTGCTCGGATTAAACCCTCAGTAACATATATTAACAGTGTGCGGTGAAAAGTTTTATTAATAAATGCTAAAACATGGGGAAAATGCTTATGCGCATGCGTAAACTAATGTGTGTACTAATGCATGAGACTAGGCCGCAAAAGTTGCTTCGATAATAAAAACTAATTCTGCTTTTGTGCACGTTAATAACTGCTAGGAGGAATATGGGTTGTGCATGGGTTAGTGCAATGCTGGGATGGTGCGCTTTGAAAATTACATTTCATGAAGAATAATAAAGGCTTGTGTTTCGTTTTCTGTTGAAAAGCCACCATGGGCCTATACTTCTGCATGCCAGTTTGGGGTTAATTTGCTAAGTAAAAATGAAAATGTTCGAGAAAGCTTCCAAACAAAGAGAGAAATGAAGAAGCACAAGTGAATGACCTTCGTCGTGTGCTAAATGTCTGCCAAGCTACGGAAGAGTAGATAAACAAGTGGAAATGTGTAGCTTCCTTCACGAGATGGCAGAGGCGAACAATAGAAGCGTAGAGACTTGCAACATGTAAAATGTTGAAGGAAATATTTACTATGATTGTATTCAAAGTTGTTTCCTGAGATGAATCTTTGTAATATTGAATGTTTAGAACAAAGAATTGTTTAATAAAGTGTTCATGATGAAGAGTGGTGTGACAGTACACCCCCAATCTTAGCCAATGGGAGATGCAGTGCGTTTTAAAAAATGAAACAAATGTGGGTTGGACATTTAGGTTTTAGGGTATAATTGAAGGTCCCTGGGGGGTGTGGTCTGGGTCGGCTGGTGTTTAGCTAGTGGGAGATCGTCGCTGTCGTCGGTTTGCTGTTTCCAGATAGAGGCCTACCTGTTTCCTGACACCTGACTTAATCTTTGCCACTCGACTCACCTTGAGTGGCCTTGCTGCCCTGACTGGTCAGTGGGGTAGTTTTCCTTGATTCTTATTTGGGTTAGTATAGATAATTTCCTCAATTTGCTTATTCATTTGCAAATGTTTTTGTCTCTGAAACTTTTCTCTCTTCGCCTATCCACTCCTTCAATGCATTGTTTATTTGATATGTTTGAATTTATATATTGCCAATGTTTCTCTCTGTGATAATCCATGATTTTGCATTCGTGAAACTGTACTTGATGAGCATTTTATCTCACAATATTTTACGATAAACAACATAAAACTACACATCGAGTCTGTTATTATTTTGTAACATAGATGCATAGATAAGTACATATTATTATCACCGACTTCTCAACTTTAGGTTCATCAACACATTATTTTGTTAGGAGAAAATGCAGGTGCTAAAGTGTATTTAGTGATTTAGGAGTAAACTTGCATCACACTGAACCCCAGCGAAAAGGGATTATTTGGGTAGCGTAAATGGGCCTATGTATATGAAAATTATCGATCTCTTATCGCTGGATCACTAGCAAGAGTTATTGTCTCGTGTGCTGACTTCCCTGTATGGCTCAAAATCTGAGATTGGGGCTCCAGCCTCGTCCTAACCCATACCAGGGGGAAGAGGACTTGCCTTACCTAGGTGGCAGCACCCCCTACCTTTCATCAGACGTTGATCCCAATGCGGGGCTTGGAGCTGTCCCCTTCAGAGACCTCAGTGATTCTCCCAACTGGTCCCCCATGACTATATCAATACGCAGACCCACCCATCCCATTTGCTCCTCCACAATCTCTCCCACAACTTTCCAGATTACCAGCTCGTCCACTCCAACCTGTTAAATGCACGAACAAACTACTCTGGTCTGACATTCCCACCCATGGTCAAACACATTCTCCCCCATATGGCCCCCGCCGCAGAAATTCTTATGTCAGGTCCCTCGGGCCATCACCAGACGCCTCTGACAGAGTCAACATTTCGACTGGGGGCAATATGGGCGGGGCACACTACCAGTCCTGGATGACCCCAGTCCAACAATTATGATGTGCACTTACTCTGTTGCCATATGACTTTCTGAGATAATGTTGTCTGTTTCTGCTTTGTTGGATCTTTGAAAAAACAATAAAACACGTTTTAATAAAAGAGCTCTGGATGAGCTACTGTTGCTTGTGAAGGAGGAACCCCTATGATAAAGCTTGCCAGGGTGAGGGCTTTTTTTTGAGGTTATCATTATTGACATAAAAAAGCCCACTTACAGTTAAAATATTTCCATACATCAAAGTAACCCAGGCTCTGAAATCAAAAATACATGTATTGAGTCATAGCATTGGCTCTGTCTTAATAATTGGCACTCAACAGCCAACTCTAAGATGGTGTTACAGTGGAAAAATTTAGTTCAGAATACCCACACATTAAAGCTGACAGCTACCTAGATATTAACGTGGAAAATGCATGCTGAATAGAACGTGGAGAATATGTGCCTTTCTTGCAAAATGTTTAACCCGTGCAGCTTATTTTTGCAGAAAGCTCTCATTTCTACCATACTTTCACTGCTAGGCTCATTTAGACCTCGTTTATTCTTTCTTTTCTTTCTCGTTTTAGAAAAATAAATGTCTTTTTAGAAAATAATAAACTATGCTGATTTAAACGTTAAAACTCATCAACACTGTGAAATGTGCTGTTTAAAATGTATTCCTTTCCTTTCTCACATTCTATGAACTCATCGTAATTTAGAATATTCCTCTATGCTTTGCTTAGAATATTAGAATAGAAAGGCAGCATATTAGAATCAATAATGTTTGTTCGAAGCTTGATTCTCATGCGCTAACCAGGACATTGTTAATAGAAAATGTTTTGCTCTATAGAACTGTCCATTGTTACACCATTGAATGCTGAACGGAGCAAGTTTGCAAAGGTTCTCATGAGAACCTCACGGAATGTAACAATTGCCATGTCGTCTTGTGCATTTACTGTGGGAATCGAAGGAAGAAACAGCAGATTCTTCTGTATTGGCCCGAGATGACTTCACGTACTGCTGCATGGATACATATGTGTTTATGTTTTATATACGTGTTCCTAGCTAGAAAGAACAATGCAACGCTATACTATGCAATCCTAGACAAACGATGCACCTATGCACTTCACTGCTACTTTCCTTCCCTTTGACTTATTGCTGTGAGCTACTGCTGATGGTGATTGCTGATGCCTGACACTTTGTTAGATGACTACTTTACATACGCTGATGGTCATAAGCTACTGTTGTGACTTGTTTTTCCTTAACTTGATTTAGACAATGGTTACTACAACTGTTAGAGAGACTCGGCTGAGTTTCTAGAACTACTCTTTATGAGGAGTTCGACCCCTTATAGTTACTAATTGCAAGCTCCAGAACTCTTACTCTTTTCCAAGGAACTGTTTATGGGTCCTGATAGACTTAGGTTCCTTCCAGTTTAATGTAGGGACTATTTCCCTTATAGAGCACGCTGTTATTTTACTTGCTATCATTAACCATTATTTTTCTTGATATTTCTGTAAACGGATTTATCTTTACTAATTGAATAAAAAAAGAAAAACAAAAATACTAAACTTGATAATAAAGGTTTTGAAATCTATACCAAACCTCTCATCATTGACTTATGTATTAAGGCTAATAGTTGATGTTATTTGAGATTTTTAAAGTCGAGGCTCCATTCTAAAACAGTGGCCAAGATTTTTTCGGCCTGAGGAGGAATTGGTGCGGAGTTGAAGGTCCTCATTATAGCTTACAGGTTGAACTGTAAAAATGTAATGCTCATTTCCGCGCTATCAATTGCAAGGAGCCATTGTTGGGTCACATATCAACAGTACCAAAGTTTTCTCTGCAAATACAGGTAGGTACCCCTGTTAACAGACAGCGCCAACTCAGCATGTGCTTTTGGGGCATATTATCAAGCCCTTTATCGCCGCGTTAGCAGCACTTTTCTGCCGCTAATGCGGCGATATTTTTATCACACTATTAACAAGCTGCAGCTAACGGGCCTTAGCGTGAGTTTATTAGCGATAGCGGCCGTTCTTTTACCTCTAAGCATGTCAGCGATATATATCGCTAATGACATGCAAAGTAGGAGTTCCTGACTAAAACTCCATTGAAACAGTCGCAAACACAACTTCCCCCTATTATCAATGCCCGCGAAGCAATAGGAAAATTCGCGCTAACCGCGCTTATCGCTGGCACTTAACGCCTGAAAAAAACTTGCCTTAACCATCTTGTCAATGGGGGGTGGATTGTTGGGTTAAGTATACACTTGCCTATTAGCAAGCTTTTCATTAGCGCTGGAATACTCACGCTATTGCTGGTTTTACACGCTATCGCTGGATTTCCTATCGCCTTTGCGATACGCGTTGATAATACCGCGCTATCACGGCGAGGAAATCCAGCGATAGCCTGCGATAAAAAAAACTGCGCTAAGCGCGCTTTGCGATAAATATCGCAGATCCTTGATAATATGCCCCTATGTCTTTTATTGTTTCTCTACATCCTATTTGCTCTCCTACATATCCTTGTTATTCTCACTGTATGTACCCTTGTTTCAACATGGCCTCAGCAGTAGAGATGATATATTTCCCCCTCCAAATGATGTTTGTGTGCATCACAAAATATGAAATTCATAACATTGTGTATAACGTATGGCATCAACTTAAATTACTATAGCAAGTTTTATATCCTCCAGTATTTACGGATCTGTGTTCGGACTGCGAATATTTTTGATCCTTACTGAAGGATTTCATAATGACTATGTGGCACCATGCACCCCCACCCCCTGCTTAAAAGTCCGGGCATCACCGACTGTGCAGAGGTCCACAGTGTCTCCCGAGTGCTAGTAGCTGTTGAAGAAATTGAATTTAAATTGACTACATTATTTAGTACTACATAGATGCCACTACCTTAAAATTCCCACTACTGAGAGTACCAGTACTTCACATGAGGTATGTACAAGGGTAATGGTCAGGGTTACAGAACTGGATATTGTTAGATTTAAGGGAAGAGTAAAGGGTAGTGTTGGATTTAGGCATAAGGGTAAGGTTTGTGTTTGGATTATTTTTGGGTAGAGGAGTTCTGGAACATTTTACTGCGGGGATTTTACGCAGAATGCCAGTGAGTTCCCTGTGGTGCAATCTCCATCAGTGGGCTGTGCTTTGCTGCTATTCCCAATGCTCCTATTTTTTATGCCATACCCCTTTACCTTTGTTACCCTGTTAAACCTTCTGCTGGAACACTTCTTTTGATTTAGGGAAGAGCAGTAGTCAACATGATTGGGTTAATGGGGATAGGTCCTGCAGTAGGGGAGATTATCTGGAGGAGGGACTGGAGAGCCAGTAGCGTGATTGCCAGGGGTATGTTGCCAGCAGTGAAAAATCAGCATTCCAGTTGAGCAATAGACTTGGCCTCACTTTTAGTATTAGGTTAATGGATAGTGTTAGTTTTGGGCTTGTGGGTCTGATTAGGGTTTGGATTAGATTTTGGGTATGGAGTAAACTAAGCTGCAGGTTTTGGACTAGACTTAGAGTTAGAGTCAAAGGAAGATTTAGTGTTGGTTATGGTTATAATTTTGGATCTAAGGTTGCACTTTAGGTTACTACATTTACCCTTCAACTTAGTTTATTCAATGTAGTGGTATTTTCTGTAGTGATACTGTCAATGTTGTGGATTTCTTGTGGTGGTATATTGATTTAGTGGTATTCTACGTACGTACAAATCTCGATGGATGTGACAACGTGCGGTTACCATAGAAAGTTTTCGAGAAGACCTTTAAACTGGCCTTTTTCTAACCTGGGCTCAGTGGAGATTTATCACTGTAGCATCACTGTGTCCACTCTTTCATTGGTTTGCTAATTGTTTGTTGCATGGCCCTACCTGTCATCATGCTGTTTCCTAGGAGTGACCCATAGGTAGAGCTGATTCTTGAAGCTGTTCACTACTATAATTAATCTGCTCTCGTCCTTGAATTTACTATCTGCAGTGAGTCTCTCTGTTACTTGCTTCTTGTTGTGTAAGCCAGTGTGTTGACATTATGATGACAGATAACGGGGGAGAACAAAGTTAACCTTCCCACAGCAGGCATAAGTAGAATGAGTGAGGTGGGTGTCAGGTATGGGGAGCTATTGACAGAGAAATGGGACTGTGCACAAGGTTTATGCTTTATTGGTGACGGAGGGCCAAGTAAAATTAAATGGGACTGCGCACTATCCTATTGGACGTAGCAGCAACAAACTGACAGTAGCTGCCCCTGAGTGAGTCTGTGCTCCAATCTCAGAACCTGAACTGTTTTCCCAGCATGCCTCATACACGACTGCTTTATATTTCTGGCTTATGGTCTTCATTTCATTTCTGTAGAACAGGTGATTAGATGTAAGAATGACAGCCTGGACCATCTTTGGACAGTCCTGCCATAGCCCCTTGCCATAACTGCCGTAAAATCCAGGTTATTGCATGGTGGACTGGCTGTGTGCCTCATGGAGGTCACCAATGGGAAACTATGCCTATTTCATTGCCTGAGTGTTTTTTGTTTTTCAGATCTCCAATAGGAGTCTAAAATTGCTTCTATCGTTTTGCTCTCCCCTAAGTTGTATTTGATGTAGTTGAGAATGCCAAAAATAGCTCTTCAAACAAGCACTGGTAAATGCATTATGTTTCGCCTATGTGATTAATAGTAAGCTGTTTTTGTTGTAAATTGTAGCTTGCTGAGTAGTTGTACAATATAAGTTACAGAAAGTCTGTTGAAGTATTATGACTTGTTTATGTACAAAAAGGCAATATATTGTGCTGTTACTAGTGGTATAGTGAGGGTAAGTAATAGCTAAATTTTGAAAAATTATATGAAAGAGGGAAATAATGGAATTAATTGATGTAATAGCAATATTATGTGTTTAGAGAAGTTCTGACAACCTTTGGGCCCGGTGACACTGCACCTGCTGCACCATTCAAATCATGCCCCTAGTGCCTGTAAGATAAGTGCATTTGTGACTGCCTGTTTAGTAGTAAAATATTGCAATATTTGGTGTTTAGAGAGGTTCCTAGAGCTTTGGGCTCCAGTGTCACTGCAGCTGCTGCACCATTGAAAATATGACCTTTGTGCTTGCAAGGAAGCTGTACTTGTAACTGCTTATTTACTAGTTAGATAAAGCAATATTTGGTGTGTAGAGGAGTTCTGACAACTTTTGGCCCTGGTGCCACTGCTCCTGCAGCACCATTGAAATCATGGCCCTAGTACCTGCTAGATAACTGCACTTGCGACTACCTGTTTAGTAGTAAAATTTAGCAATATTTTGCATTTATTTTGGGTCCTTAGAGTTTTTGGCCCCGGTGCCACTGCACCTACTGCACCATTCAAATCAAGCCCCTTTTAACTGCAAGATAATTGCAATTGTGTCTGCCTGTATAGTAGTAAAATATAGCAATATTTGGTGTTTAGAGGAGTTCTGACAACTTTTGGGCCCAGTGCCACTGCACCTGCTGCACCATTCAAATCATGACCCTGTTGTCTGCAAGGTAACTGCACTTTTGACTGCTTGTTTAGTAGTAAAATATAGCAATATTAGGTGTTTAGAGGAGTTCTGACAACTTTTTGGCCCAGTGCCACTGCACCTGTTGCACCATTCAAACCATGACCCTACTGCCTGCTAGATAAATGCACTTGTGACTGTCTTGTTTAGTAGTAAAATTTTGCAATAATCTTGTTTAGTAGTAACATTTTGCAATAATCTGGGTTTAGTGGGGTCCCTAGCGCTTTTGGCCCAGAGCCACTGCATCTGCTGCACCATTCAAATCAAGTCCCTTTTAACTGCAAGATAACTGCAATTGTGACTGCCTGTTTAGTAGTTAAATATAGGTATATTATGTGTTTAGAGGAGTTCTGCCAACTTCTGGACCCGGTGCTACTTCACCTGCTGCACCATTCAAATCATAACCCTTTTGTTTTTTAGGTATCTGCACTTGTGGTTGCCTGTTTAGGAAGGAAATGTAGCGATTTTAGGTATTTAGTGGGGTGCCTGGAGCTTTTGGTCCCGGTGCCACTGCACCTACTGCACTATTGAAATCATGACCCTTTTAACTACAAGATAACTGCAATTGTGTCTGCCTGTACAGTAGCAAAATATAGCAATATTCGGTGTTTAGAGGAGTTCTGACAACTTTTTGGCCCAGTTCCACTGCACCTGTTGCACTATTCAAATCATGACCCTAGTGCCTGCAAGATAACTGCACTTGCGACTGAATGTTTAGTTGTAAAATATAGCACTAATGGGTGTTTATCGGGGTGCCTGGAGCTTTTGGTGCCGATGCCACTGCACCTGCTGCACCATTCAAATAATGTCTCTCTTGCCTGCAAGATAACTGCACTTATGACTGCCTGTTTAGTTGTCAAATATAGCAGTATTTGGTGTTTAGAGGAGTTCTGACAACTTTTGGACCTGTTGCCACTGCACCTGCTGCACCATTCAAATAATGACCCTGTTGCCTGCAAGATAACTGACCTTGCGATAGCCTGTTTAGTACTAAAATATAGAAATATTTGGTGTTTAGTGAAGTTATGACAACTTTTGGCCCCGGTGCCACATCTCCTGCTGCACCATTTAAATCAAGCTCCTTTAAATTGCACGGTAACTGCAATTCTGACTGCCTGTTTAGTAGTAAAATATAGCAATTTTGGGTGTTTAGAGGAGTTCTGACAACTTTTTGGCCCAGTGCCACTGCACCTGTTGCACAATTCAAATCATGACGCTAGTGCCTGAAAGATAACTGCACTTGTGACTGTTTAGTTGCAAAATATAGCAATAATCAGTGTTTAGTGGGGTGCCTGGAGCTTTTGGTGCCGATGCCACTGCACCTGCTGCACCATTCAAATAATGACCCTGTTGCCTGCAAGATAACTGCATTTGTGACTGCCTGTTTAGTAGTAAAATATAGCAATTTTAGGTGTTTAGTGGGGTGCCTAGAGCTTTTGGTCCTTAATATTCAAATATAGCAATATTATATGTTTAGAGGAGGTCTAACAACTTTTGAGCCTGGTGTTACTGCACCTGCTGCACCATTCAAATCATGACCCTGTTGTCTGCAAGGTAACTGCACTTGTGGCTGACTGGTTAGTAGCAAAATATAGCATAGCTCTTGTATATTAACTTTATTTTTAACGCACAATGTTTATTACAACATTTATAATATGATCATAATGACCAAATAGATTGTAGGCATTATTGGATTGATTTTTTCAACAAAGTGCAGAGAAAGGTACAGAGGCATGAATAGGAAATGCCACAAACGTTCTAAGGCTCAAGTATCTGCTTTACACAACTAAGTAATAAAAAGCAAGCATTCCAGCATACTGTTAGAAGCTGTCTGCTTTTTCTGGGGGAAGAGATCTTATCTTGACAGTGAATGGGGCTTAAACAGTGTGAACAGCTTTAGCAGAAGTATCGTAAATGTGTGCAGCCAGGGGAAGTTAAAAAAAAAAGTTCCACACTAAAGCGAATGAACACAGTAGTTTGACGATGGGATCTGATAAGAGCCCCTTTTAAGGTATATTAATTACAAGAGATTTCACAAGCGCTGTGCAGGCGAAACCTACCAACCAAAGTGGATTTAGAAAGGCCTGAAAGTTTTTTTACCAGATTCAGTTTCGCGAAAAGAAACTTCTCCAGTTTGTCATATTTCAGGAATTAAATGAGAGATGGGGGTCGATATTTTATGATTAAGTAGGTACGATCATTATATTGGATTATGTAGATCTACCTTTCATGGAACAGCACACCAAGTGGTTCCAGGTAGAGACTGAATAGAAGGGGGAAAGGAAAGAGCACGGAAGTACTCCACATTTAGAGGGTTAGTGGTTCATCTGCAGGAGCCTAGTTCTATGAATCGTGGTAATGATCATGCTGTTTTGATCAGTGATGCAATCAATAATTTTGTTAATGGTGCCAGGGAGTCTAATTTATGACGCAGAGCTTTGGGGGAAGTTTAATGTTGCTTATTTGTAAACTCCTTGAGATCACTTTAAATACATTATTCCCATTAACATCAGTGATTTAAAATGTGCATTATATTAATGGAACATAAAGTGCACTATTTATAACAAAACCCCTGATATAAATGTTCTGACCTATTACGTCATGGTGTAAACTTAGGGCTTGATGTACAAAGGGTTGTCAGAGCAAAGTCTGTGATCACATAATTACAGGTTTTGTGACCGCAAAACCTAAACTCGCAATAAGTCATATATACATTGGGAGTCGCAAATTACTTTGTGACTCAAAATATACACCTTGTGACTCATTAAGAATCATTAGGTAAAGGGTGAGTGAAATGGGCATCTCCGCTTCCTTTTTAGAGATTTGTAATGATAGGGTGGAATCTCAATTTTGGTCAAGGAGACCACTGAGTGCACACCCCAATATCCTTTGCATTTTACCAATTTTCTTACAGTGCAGGAGCTACAATTAAAAATATATATATCAGAATTCTGAGAATGTGAATCCATGGAGGTTTGGGGTTCCTTACAGTCCTCATCCTTGCATTCACAGCCCTTTCAGTAGGATTTGGAAACAGAATCTTGCCTCATTAATATTAATGGAGCAGGATTGCACAAATTCCACCAATGGCCATATGATGGCCCAAGAAACCAAGGATATAAGCTTTTTGGGAGAAGAGCAATGGTGTGATCATGTATTATAAGGAATAAAACCACGTCAGAATGTAATAACCTTGCAAAAGTAGCTAATCTTTTGGCCTCATTTATCTTTATGCCACTGAACTCCTCAGTGATTGTAATTGTCTCATAATGTACATAAAAGGCGACGTTATCCCATTTAATGTTTCATATTTAAAAGCACATTAGAACGTGTTTGGCAGAATTTTGAAACGTTTCAGGAGCAATGCTTTTACAGAAAGGTGCACATTTCATGGGTTGTGCCAAACATAATGCATACCAACTTTTCTGTACCAACTCTTGCTGTAATATTTTGGGCCAACAAATTACATTATATTTGGATTATTCGGTGTGAGCAGCTCTAGAACGACTAAAAATGGATAGATATTTATTTTCAGCACAGATCCTAAAATAATTGCACAGCTTTAACATTCTTACCATGGTTGTAATGCATGTTTTGAAGTTGGAGTCACTGCAGCAAGCTGAGTATGTCTTCAATGAGGCTCTGACTATTTCTGCAATGGTTTGCGTTGGAAACAATCTCATTCGTCTTGAAATGTCATACAGCAGGCTTGGGGTTAGAATACAAAAAAAAGAAACCTTTAGTATTGACATCGGTATGATACAGGGGTTCATACTGTCGGAGCTTTTTGTTTACTTTTCAAAAGGAGGGTTAATTTGGAAAAAAAACATAAATTGGTGCAGATAAGTGCAGGGGGCACAAAGGTTTTGTGAGGGGCTTAGCTCTGGTTTGCTGAATTACAGGTTTCTGAATAATGCCAGTGCTGTCTAGTCTTGATGCCACCTCATGCCCCTGATAACAGGGTTTTTAACAAAATGTATAACTGTATTACTATGATGTGATTAATAATGTTTTGAGATGCAATGCCACTTTCCCAGGTACAGAATGATGCTTCTTTTCTTAGGACTCCATAACTCACGGTCATACTGAGAGCGAATGTTTTCAAGGTCTCACCTACTGGGACCGCAGTATGATTCTCCTGAGAACTTGACCGTGTGCAACAAGTAGCCATCTTTGTGCTAATTATTGAAGGGCCTAAAGAGCACTCGGGATGGGAACTACATTGTGTGAATTGTGGGATAGTGCTGACAAATATGATTTTAGAAATGTATACTTCTTTTCTTAACCTCATTGGTCTAGGGTGTGAGACTTCTGCACAAATGTATTTTACGGATATTTCCCTTTGTATTGTGCATTGTAAAAGAAGCCTATTTTTGAGGGTGTTGCGCTCACTTTCTTCGAACGCTAGGAGGCGACACTATGTCGGGTTCATCGCTGATTTATGTCATATTATTTGAGCTGAACTATACTTTGCTCTGCTATTTGACTATTTGCATTTTGTTCTGAGCATTATGTTTTTATATGACTAACTGACTTCTGATTGTTTCTGTAATTATCCAATCTTTCAATAAACCTTCATGGTTTTCACTATATTTTTTTTTGTAATGCCTAATGATATTTACACTGTACATTGTAATTTGCATTGAAATTTGTTGGACAGGTCTAGTAGAGGAGCAACAAAATCCTTAGGATGTTAACACTGCTCCCAAGCCATCAGTGGCATTTTAGTTTGACATACTCAAGATTTCGTGCTATCACCCCTTTCTTCCACCACCATCACTTCTTGTTCTTTATCTGACTCTTGCATGTTCTGTTTCATCCATGCTTCTACTGTTTTCATTTCCCCTCCCTCAATTTTCTTCTTTCCATCACTTGCTTTAGGTCAAATTCTGAATATAAAAAATAATTCTCAGCCTCAAAAATGAGTACTGTTGCCCATTACCGATAACCTTCCAGAAAAATAAAGCATTGTTCAAAACTCAAATTCGTCAACATTGACATGCTTGGCACAAGCTCAAAGAAAGACTACCCAGCAACAGTTATCAGTGATAAACAGTGCTTCAGGACAAATGTCACTTTCTGTTTTATTGTTGAGGAACATTGCTTCTAAGCAGTCAAATCTCTCTGGACCTCACCATGATGTTGTAGCATACATCATTTATTATATGCAACTCAATCTTACATAGGTATTCCTTCTGCACAACCTTCTATCCCTTAAACCAAAGGGACAGGGCATTGTCATTTATTCAGTGGAATGTGTGGTCTAGGTATTCTGTGATGTTTGGCTCCATGAATCATTCGGTTGTGAATTTAAGACTTGTCTGCACATTTGGAGGTGGTCTTGATGACTGTCAGGTAAGCGTACAAGCCTCTTGATATTGCATAAATCTGCATGAAAATAGCCTGATTCATGACCATCGAATAACATCTGCAGCAAATCCTGCTCTCCATATTGGATTGCCGCTCAAAATTGCTTCCCTTACTCAACTCATATACAAAACTGCATGTCCTTTGGTCTGTGTTTTTGACTATCTGTGTTTACTTGTTAAATTGCCCCCACTTCAATTATTACCTAGTATTCCGTCTTTGCTCCCTCATCACCTAACTACACTCTATTTATACCTATCATACTCCTATCTTGACCTATCATAGCTTCACCTCAAGTATCCCAAGCTTTGCCCATCATATCTAATACCATTGAAACCCATCTAATCCCACCTCAAAAATATGTTGGTAATGCGCAGAAGAGTCAACGCTGAGAACAGAAAGCAAAAACAACTAATCAAAAACATGTAGCCTTACTGCTAGAGCAGTCGACCTCGAAGCTGGGGAACGGGATTCAAGTCTCGGCAATGACACTCAACATCCTGTGATTCTGGGCAAATCACTTAATCTCCCCCTGCCTAACAAAAATGAATATGTCCATCTGTAACGAAACTGGTGCTCATGTAAAGCGCTCTGATACATGATATCCTCGGGTCTAGTTCGCGCTATATAAATCTCTAAAAAAAAATATTAAAAAATGATATCAACCACTAATACGCTGGTCCTGAAGTAGCATGATGATCACAATAACGTGATTCAGCACCTCATATGGGGCACTAAACAGTATGTAAATGCAGATAAAATGCAATATAATATCCACGTAGGTGATATATATTCACCTAGGTGATATTGCTTAACTCTCTCTTAACATCTTCTGATGATACATAACTGCACCTCTACTGAGGTGTAACTGAGCTCACACAAACAATAGAGCAAACATTTGGTCTTTAGAAGTCATTGTTTAGATTTCTGAATCACGCAGGGATGTGCTACGGGACTCACCAGAAGAGATGTACAAGATTGCTGTTTGTTGCGCTGCATCAGACTAAGCATATTGACTTCAGCCATGGCCTCCTTCGCAATCCTGCTCCACAGCAGCAGAAGGGCACATGGGTCAATGAGTGGACATCAAGAACCATCTAGTAGACCCCTTTCTCACCTGGGTCCCCACTGTTAGAGGTTTGACAAACTGATCAGGTAGTGTTGAATCAATGATGACATGTAAATAGTGTGGCCACATGGTACATTTTACATCTCATTTCTCATAATCTTAAATCAAAAATGTGGAGGCTTCCCATCAAGTTCTTGATGGGCACTCAGGAAAGAAACTGACTCATCACCTGTGGCAACTGTGGCTGACCTTCGCCTAAGATGTTGAAGGGCACTTAGGTCCCAAAAAAAGTTTAAACACAAAAGCTCACATTCTTCACTTTAATGAAGCAATTTTCAAATAAGTGAGCTTAAAAATACATAGATTTTACAGGCATTTGAGAGGGGGCACTCATGAAATTTTCTGAAAAATGGGCAAAAGTAGGCATACCCACCCTAGAGATATTGCAGGGAAAGACACTACAATCTACCATTCCTTCTTTCCAGCTTTCTCTCATTGTTCTGTATGTTTTTCCTTCTTCCCATTTTGTTTCCTTCATTTCTACTTTTCTTGCCAACTTGTATTCTTTTGCTCCAGTTTGTTTGCACCTTAGTTTCCTATAGTTCAGCTTTCTTTTTTATGTATTTTTTTGCATCTTTCCTTCTTTCCCTATTTATGGCGTTATTTCAGTTATTCAACCTTTATTTTTATACTAACTTTTGCCCATATTATTTCTTTGTTAAATCTTACTTCCTTTTAATCTTTTGTCTTTCTGTCTTTTTCAATATTCCCTTCTTTCAATGATCCTTTGTTTTTGTATCTCCTTACTTTCATTTCTTTACAGCTTTCCAACTTCTCTTCCTTCTTTACAATATCCCTTATTTATTTTTTACTTGTTTCCTGCTTTCTGTTCATCTTTTTCAAAAACACTTTTTTCCATCATTCCTTCCCCTTTCATCTATGGCTATGTAATCTTTATTTCCTTCTTTTATCCTTCTTTCTGTGTTTTTCCATCATTTTCCCATCTGTCCTCATGTATTTTTCCTTCATTCCTTCCTTCTTTCTATTCATTTTATTAATTTGTTTTCTGGTGCTTTTCAATTATTTACTTCCTTCTTTTCATCCTTTTTCTGACTATATTCCCATCCATCCATCCATTCATCCATCCATCCATCTGTCTGTCCATCCGCCATTTTCCTTCCTTCCTTTTATCTCTCAACCTTTCCTTCCATCTATTCTTCATTCTTATGTCTTCATTCCTTCCCTCCTTTCTTCTCTCTTTCCTTCCTACCTTCATCCATTCAGCCATCCGTTCATCTGCAGAACTTTTCAAGAGGTTCCCAGGGCAAGCTGGGGCTACTGGGCCACAACCAAGGAGGTTGGAGCCTTTTACTACTGCTGTATGATGATCAGACCTGCTATAGTGCTAAAAACCGACACCTAAGTACACCCTAGCAGCATCTTCTTTCAGGGTATAAAGGGTGAGTAGTCCAGAGCTTGTCAGTAAGGTACTCTGGGGGATGGCACAGCACCAAATAATCACCCAGTAGAGGAAAATATTGTCTGTCCAATTCAGTGCTTACCTTTATGAAAAAGAAAAGTACTATCCACTATTCAATACTACACAAAAGGGTTATTAAAAGGGGCACAGGGCACTAAATAGGTTCTATAAGAAAAGGCACTAATGTAACTAAAAAGCAAAATCACAGTCGCAGGCTTACAGTAAAAGTGAAGCAGATTGCTGTGTCTATGGCCTTTAAATCTGTCTCATAATCTCAATTCACTCAGCAATTAAGCCCTGGTCGATCTCAGTTCTAATCCATTGTGTCAGTTTAGGCTTAAACCAGTTCAGGTATTGCTGCTCTCATGGTGGCTCAAGTCATTCACTCATCCACCATGCATCTCCAAGTTTCCAGACACGTTATACTCTCAGCACTCATATACAATGCACAAAAAATGTCAGCTCAAGACCCTGGTTATAGAACATCAATGGAATTTACAGAGCAGGGCCATTAGTTTTTCGATACCACAAGCTTGGAAAAAAGTCCTACCTGGCACTATTGAATGCAAAAAGGTAGGCTGGCACCAACAACAAGAAACCTGTGAGAAATTGTTTTTTTTCGTTGAATGGGGGTGACCCCTGTTCAAACAACAGCCACAATCCCTGTCAGGGTGAACCACAAAAAGTCACTAAATTCACCTGTGGTTAACCTGGGTAGCTTCACACAAAAAGCAGCCAGGCAATGTGTAAAGTATTTATGCAGCAGACAAACAGTAATAAAGTGACAACACAACACAAGAACACAAGAAAAATCCCACACAAATTTAGGAAAATAGAGTAAATTTTAATAAATTATTTGACACCAAAATGACAAAAATCCAATCAGTAGAACTAAAGTAATGTTTTCTTTTTACATTTAAGGTAAAAACTAGCCCCTTAAAGATCAAAGCGTCAACCGCGGACATATTGTCATGTGTGACTGGGTCAAAGTAAATAATATGGCGAGCATGATGGAAAGCGGGTTGTATGCAAGAAGTAGATTGGGCCCGGACTGCGCTTGCCTTCCAACTTAGAAGAAATTTAGAAGAAAAGTCTTTCAGAAGGTAAAAGTTTAGCAGGGCTAGGTTGCAGGAGGTGTCCGAGGAAGAAGCGTCATCGTCGGGGAGCCGCTGGACAAAGTGCAGTGAAGATTTCGACGTTTAGACTTAGTGTCTTTTTTGGAAGTCGAAAATCTTTAGAGGGATGAGGCAGGGGTCTGTATCCAACGAGAGTGGCAGGAGGCCACATACCCCTTTGGAGTAGGACCAGGATTTGCTGCTACAGAGAAGAACATAGCAGGAGCTCCATAGCAGTTGCTGCAAAAACAAGCCAACTGTGATGCACCTAGAGCGGATAGACGAACAGGTTGGTCCCGGTCTTCTCTCACTGCTCAGATCAGTTTTTGGCCAAAAAATTTCAAAGTCTCAAGTTTTGGATTTTGGCTATCTGGGCACCTTTAACACCACAACCAAGGTTCCAGGGCTGGAGGGGCACCACTTGGGGATTCAGGACTCACTCTTGCAAGTCAAGGCGCGTGCTCAAGATGGTGGGAGCCTGTTATGTCCCTGTGGCTCTGAACTGGAGGCCAACAAACTAGCCCTTGGAGTCACTCTTGTACTCCTGCATTCAGGTAGAGAAGTAGGGCTTAAGCAGCAGGGCCGGCCTCTGAGGGCTGAAGGCAGGCTCCAGGCATCAAAGCAGTCCTTCCAGGTGCAGGAAAGCAGTATTGTGGAGCTCACAGCAAGCCACAGCAGCAGCAAGTCCCCTGAGAGTCCTTCCGCAGGTTCAGATAGTGAACGGAAGAGTGAGTCTGAGGGCCCTATTTTTGTACCTGGTGCCTTCTTGTAAGTTAGGAGACATCTCTAGAGGTTTTTCTTTGAAGTGCTTGGCGTTTCCTCACTTCTCTGCCCTGGCTCCAAGCTGGCTGCAGAAACAATGCAGTGGTGACATGCCCTTTGTGTGAAGGCAGAGCACAGTCTATTCAGTTGCAAGAGGGGCTGTGCCCAGCTCCAACCCACCATCCTGCCAGCAGATGGCCCATTCAGGCACACCTAATCCCTTTATTGTGTAACCTTCTGGGGGAAATTCACAAAGTCTAACTTCCAACTACACCCAGCCATGTGACCCAGGGGATGCTGCAGGCACCATATGGAAAAGGGCAGATTAAATGCCAAGTTTCTAAAAGTCTACTACTGTGATAGGGCAACCCAATCTTACCCCAGTCTCACATCACCCATTTACGGTTTATTAAGTGAGCGGTCCTGTTCATGTGGCAAACCCACCTGAGGTGACCCCTGGAACACATTAGAGATTTTAGGATCATCACAGTTTATGAGGCGTGTGCAAATTGACAGTGTAAGCACATGCTGCCTTTCGGTGGGTTCTTGCTGTAAGAATGATGCTGCAGTTTGTGGTGTTGCAGTCTAGTTGTCAGGCACCCACGTGAGTCCACGCGGTGCCTGACGGGGAGAGCGCGCTAGGATGGATTGAGTAACGCGGCATAGCGCCTCCCTCTCTGTAATAAAGAAGACTTCCCCAGTTATATCGTTGTCCCGTGTGATTCATGGTGAGGGACCAACGTTACAAACTGGCGACGAGGGGAAACGACTCCCGCTGCGACGACCGCCCGACACACCACGTGGTCCCGGTCTGACTTCATTACGGGAAGCGCGCCTTCTGCACGGCGCTTAAGAGAGGGAGAGCAGCCTTCGGGCATCTACAGCCCAGCTGGCAACTGGCCACATCCTGATATCCACCAGCAGCCCACCGCCCAGCGCAACTGAGGTGAGCACCTTTCGCCCCAGCACCAGCACGCTCCTGCGGTCGCTTCACGACTTCAGGACCTCCCTGGGGGAGTTTCCAGGCGCCCAACACAACGTCCTGCCGGCGCCCGCCACAGTGAGCCTAGCCACGTGTCATCTGCACGCGCAGGGACCAATGCAGCAGCAGTGACCATCTTCCTCCACCATTCACTCTGCAACACACCGTCTCGCCTTGCACCTGAACTATCATACCGAAGGCGCAGCACACGGGCTAGTGATCACAAGCTCAAGAGCCCTGCACGTGGTTACCCGCAGCGCATCACCGCATTACATGTACCTTCGCACAACGGCCCAAGGACGCTCATCAGTGCCAGTCTGCACAGCGCAGCACCAAAGGAAGACGCTGCACCACCAGCAGAGTAGTCCTGTCCGCAGCAGACGAGGAGCTGGGTTCGGGCGAAATTCCCTTCTCGCAGGTGAGCCCCCACCTCCACGATGTGTGCCCAGACCTTCTCCCTCACGAATCCAGTGCCCTTCCTTCCAAAACTGGGTGAGCCGGCCATGAAGTGGGCCGATTGGAAGGGGTACTTCCTCAACTACTTGTCCGCCTTGGAGGATGAGGGTGAAGAAGAGTTCTCCAGCAAGCGCAGGAAGAAAATATTGCTGCACAACCTGGGGCCTGAAGGGTTAAGGGTCTACGACAACATGGTTAAGAAACCGAGAGCCGCGACGGACGAAGACGTGTTCCAACACGCGTTGGAAGACTTGGACAGCCACTACCAACCAGTCATATGTACGGCCATAGATAGATACAACTTTGTCCAGCGGAAACAAAGTGAGACGGAGACAGTCGAAGACTATGTTGCAGCACTCAAGAAATTGGCGATCAACTGCAAATTTGGACACCTACATGACGACTTGGAGCGGGATCAAATCATAATGCACACAGTCAACACTAGTGTTCAAGAAAAGTTGTGGGTGAGTGGAGAAGCGCCCCTACACGAGATTATTGCAATTGTCAAGAAAGCGGAACTGTCCAAACAGTGTGCAGTGGCAGCCAAGAAGGACACTGAGACAAAAGCCACGGTCTGTAAAGTGAGTGACGCCAAAGTTTCCAGTGACAGGCCAGCAGCCCCCACAGGATCCAGGAATAGCAGACGGTCCACACGGACCCCGTTGGGACCCGCCAAACCTCCCCCAGACAGGAAGGGTTCCTGCTACAGGTGTGGTAGCCACACACACATGGCCAATGACAAACGCTGCCCCGCCTATCGGGTCAAATGTTCCTTCTGCGGGGTGGTGGGGCATTTTGGCAAAGTCTGCAGGCGGAGACCCAGCAACGCTTCAGTGAAGTGCGTCATGTATGACTCAGAACTTGAAACTGGGGAGGCGGACGGGGATGAAGATTGCATCTTATGCATTGATGAACAAGTGTGGGGCATAGATTGTAAGACCAGAAAGAAACCATCCTGTTTGTTGACCATCAGGGGGGTCCAGATTTCCATGGTGGCAGACTCAGGCTCCCCGTTTACAATCATACAAAGAGAGATTTGGGACAGTGATTTTGCAAACACCGTAGGGAGCCAACTACACCCCACAGATGTACACCCGGTCACTTACACGGGGGAAAGGATCCCCATGGTAGGGTTCAGACCACTCACATTCGAGTTCAAAGGTCGGGTGACGACGGGCAAACTATACATAGCAGAAAAGGGCCCCTCAGTTCTTGGATGGACTGAACAAGGTGCACTAGGCATACAACTCAATCCTAGTGGAGATATTCAAGTCCTTATGGCACACGATTCCCAAGAACCGGATATCGCCAACTTGAAAAAAGACTTTCCGAGCGTCTTTGGTGGCACCATCGGCCAACTATCAAAATTCATGCACAAGATAGTCCTAAAGAATGGTGCCGTACCGGTCAGCCACAAAGTGCGCAATATCCCTTTCAACTGCAGGGAAGCGGTACAACTGGAACTGCAACGCCTCGAGGAAGGCGGCATAATAGAACCCATCGAAAGCGCTGAGTGGCTGGCGCCCCTTGTCGTGGCGCGGAAACCGAATGGGAAGGTGAGGTTATGCATTGATCTTCGAGAACTGAACAAAAACATCTTGGTGGACAAATTCCCATTACCACGCATTAATGAACTGTTGGCTCAGACCAAGGGAATTAAGTGGTTCTCGACTATAGACCTCACAGCAGCATACCACCAAATCCTGCTCCACCCCGCCTGTAGGAAGCTTACCTCCTTCATCACCCCGTTTGGCTGCTACAGATTCCGATGCATGCCGTTTGGCCTGGCATCCGCGGCAGCGGTATTTCAAAAACTCATGCACAAATTATTTCAACACAGCAAAAACGTCCTATACTTCCAGGATGACATACTCATCGTGGGGAAGACCAAAATGGACCACGACGCCACTCTCCGAGACGTGTTACGGACACTGTCAGACAACGGCCTCATGGCAGAACTGGAAAAATGCAAGTTTGGACTGCGCAAAGTCACGTACCTGGGGCACGAGATCGGTGAACAGGGTATTTTCCCCAAACAAGCAAACGTGGAAGCTATCAAGGCCGCACCCCAACCGCAAACCAAAGATGAAGTCCGATCCTTCCTCGGCTTAGCAGAATTCTACAGTAAATTCGTCCGCAATTTTGCCACAAAAACCCATTCCATGCGCCAACTCCTGAAGGAGAAGAACAGTTTCTGTTGACGCCGGAATCCACCCGTGAGTTTGAAACCATAAAAAAGGACATTTGCGAGGCCGTTCCTCTCCAGGGTTTTGACAGTTCGGCCCAAAGCATTTTGACCACTGATGCCAGCAAGAAGGGGCTGGGAGCGGTTTTGTCGCAACGATCCGCTGGCGGCACAGAAACCACAATAGGCTTCGCCTCTCGCTCGCTTGCTCCCAACGAGGAGAAATTTAGTGTCATCAAAAAGGAGATGCTAGCCGCCACCTGGGCCATGGACAAGTTCCGACAGTACCTCTGGGGTTCCCGCTTTAGCCTCAGAACGGACCACAAACCGCTGATAAAGGTCTTGACTTCCAGCGGCCACGCAACTGCCACCCCGCGTATCGCGAAAATGTCCCTCAAACTCCTGGACTTCGTCTACGACGTGGAATACTTACCGGGCCAGAAGAACAAAGTCGCGGATTTCCTCAGCCGCTCTGCCGCTATGGAAGCAGCACCCAAACCCAGTGAATGGGATGAGTACCAAGTGGCGTTCACCGAAGACCATGAGCACATCATCAGTGCACAAGACTGGGCATCCGCCTACGACAACGACCAGACTCTAGCGCGAGTGAAAACCTTCGTCACGCTGGGATGGCCTGAGAAGAAGCACGTGACAGAAGGTACTCGGAAGTATTGGGAAGTGCGGGATGAATTATCCCTCAGCGATGACACCGTATTCTTACTCCGAGGTGACAAGGTGGTACCCCCGAAGAAGTTACGGGACCGCATCCTCGGCATAGTGCATGAAGGCCACTTAGGGATCGTGAAGTCCAAGAGGAGGATAAAGCAGTCTTATTGGTGGCCGGCCATCGACTCCCACGTGGAAAGATACGTACGAGCTTGTCGGCACTGCACCAATGCGGACAAATCGATGTCTCTGCTGCGGCCTCCGATGGGTGAATTCGCCACTCCTAACAACCCCTGGGAAGAACTGTCGGTCGACATATTAGGTCCCATCCTGGATGAGTGGGGCGTGCCTAAATATGTAATCGTTCTTGTCGACAGGTACTCGAAATGGCCGGAAGTGGAGGTCTGTGAGAAGGCGGACACGGATGCCATCATCGCGTTTCTCACTAGCGCTTTTTTAAGGGAAGGCATCACCTGTGATAACGGACCCCAGTTCACCTCCGACAAATGGACAGCCTTCACTCGACGAAACGGGATCAAGACACAGCACACCCCGGTATAACACCCTGCCGGCAACGGCCTAGCCGAACGCTTCAACTGCGTCATCATGGGCTCAGTCCAAGCTGCCATCAATGCGGGCAAGAAGTGGGAGACAGAACTCAAACACACGATCTGGGCAAACCGCATAACGCCCACCCTGACAGGTTACAGCCCATTCAAGATCCTTCGAGGCCGAGAACCGTTTACGAAGGACAATCTCGTATGGATGAACATGACACTACAAAGCAAGTGGTCCCCGGCGGTGGTCAGAAGCAACATTGAAAAGGCCCACAAAATCTACAAAGCCAACTACGACAGGAGACATGGGGTACGAGAAGTATCTTTGGCGACAGGAGACTGGGTCAGGGTGAAGCTGGGCCATCTCTGCAAGAAAGGTGACAGCAAATTCAGCAAACCACTACAAATCAAAGAACTCTACTCCCGCTCCGCTCTCCTGAGTGACGGTAAAGTGTGGTCACAAAATCGCATGGCGAAGTGCAACAAAGTCCTCCAGTGGACGAAGGACAGCAGTACCAAAAGGGCTGGCTACGATGGTGAGGAAGCGGAGGCTGATGTTGCCCCTCCACCAGAGAACTCCAGAGGCTCCGGCACCTTGGGGGGGATAGGGGGTGACACAGAGCCAAGTAACAACAGGAATTCCATAAAGTACACACCACCTCAGGATACTAATGACACAGGCAACCCAGGCACGGGGCAGAACGCACCGAGGGCACACAATGAAAACCAAGCCGAGAGCAACACACAGACCACGCCTCGGGCACAGGGGACACAAGGGGAGCAGGCCTCCTACATACGCACCCGCACAGGCAGGTTAGTTGTGCGTCCCAGTAGATATAGCAAATTTGAAATGTAAACCTTCTTTAGGGGACAACCTCACTCATTCCAATCTTGGGACAGCCTTAGCAGATCTCTCCTTCTTCCTTCCTTCTCTCACTCTCTCCCTCTCCCTCCTGCCACCCCCGCTGAGGCGCTACAGTATCAGCCTCCCTCAGATCCTATGTTCACACAGTTAGGACTTACGAAAATTATTGCATTGTTTTGGTACTCTCTTAGCGTTGTTATAAGAGGGGAGATATGTGGTGTTGCAGTCTAGTTGTCAGGCACCCACGTGACTCCACGCGGTGCCTGACGGGGGGAGCGCGCTAGGATGGATTGAGTAACGCGGCATAGTGGAGGTGGTACGCGCCTCCCTCTCTGTCATAAAGAAGACTTCCCCAGTTATATCGTTGTCCCGTGTGATTCATGGTGAGGGACCAACGTTACACAGTTCAAGGTTAACAAGCGGTTCAGCTTTCTACGGATCTACATTAGAACCAGAGAAAGGCTTACGTTTCCACAAAATCCTGAGGGTGAGTCATGTAGCCGAGGCACCGTTCCTGGTGATTTTCACTGCTGCGTAAAGCTGGGAGCTGTACATATCGGCTTTGGCGCAGATTCTCAAAGCATCCCTGCCTCTGTTGGTATGTGCTGTCACAACACAGGGACACGTTCTGGTATTTTTCTTTTAAAGTCACGTCTTCACATACTCGATCAAGAAATAAACTGTTCTGTGAAAAACATAAAGGTGTTAATCTACAATAGCACACATGGTAGAGTGGTCTTAATGACAGTGTGCCTGTTATATGAAATATTTGAGAGTCACCAATCTGTCAGTAACTGATTTGGGACCACAAAACTACCACCGAGCAATATTTGAAACAGTGCAAACTGCAAAGGGACATTTCATAAAAATAGCACAGGGTAATGCATGCATAAGTAATTCGCATATAGCGTGTGGCAATTAAAGATATTCAAATAATGATTCCCACAAAGCGATTTGGTACACGTCTGTACGAAGAATATGCAAACAGCAGAAAGACATAAAACAGCAAATTGCCCTTGCAAATTACAATGAAATAGAAGCAGGCGATAATCAGGTGCAAACTGTAAAAGGAGACTCAAAAGGCAAAAAAAAACCTTTCAAAATGACCGTCCTTTATGCCGTGGGAGAAAGATGCAAATATTGAGGGGCCTATTTATGAGGCCATTTGCGTCACTCTTGCACCACGCGACATGGTGCAAGAACAACGCAAACCTTAAGACAGATTTTTGAACCCACTCAAACCCACTTTGCGTGGCCCAGAGTGGCTCCAAAAATCTGGAGTAACGCCATGCAGCGCAAGTCGCTGTGTTGCGTTACTCTCCCATGGGTAGGCGTTACATGGGCGTTGCGTGGGTGTTTCTATGCAACTCCTATGGATTTTGACGCATCTCCAGATTTACAAGAACTTGTAAACCTGGGGATGCCTCAAAATCTTACACCATCCCAGGGGAAGTGTAACAAGGAGAAATATCTCTATTTCTCCTCATTTCTTCTTCTTTCTATGTGTGCTGCATTCTGCAGCACACATAGAAATAGGAATGTGCAGGAAGGTGTCCCATAGTGCAAGGGTGCCTGGGTTGGCCCTAGGCAGCCCATGGTGCGCCAGTGCATGGGAAAGGACAGTAATGCGCCGTAATCCAATAAATGCAGTGCATTACTGCTCTTTCCCTGGAACGCAGTGCAGCACAGCAAGGTGACTTCCTGCTCTGCACTTCGTCACAAAGCTCATAAATGTGTCCCTGAGACCCAGTAGAGAGAGGGAGGAGGGGAAGGCCAGCTTCAAGGGGAGGGGTAGGAGACAGACAATTTTTAGGTGCAGTTAAGTAACCCAAGGCATACACAGAACCACTGTAACTGCTTCTGTCCCTGTTGTAGGCAACAGTGCACCATCTGACCATGGAACAAGACATCACATCTCAAGCTAAGGACAAAGAGGGAACAAAGGTGTAATGCAGCACACAGGCATGATATGTTTTGGGGCATATGTTTGACATGATAAGAGGCATATTCTGCTGCATACAGCTATGAGGTGGGGCACTTGTGTACACCCCAGAGAAACATTTTTGAATCATTGCCATCTGTTGGGACGGGAATGTCCCCTGCGAGGTGCACAGTCGTGATCCCCTACCCTGAGTGCTTGACTGCGACTATCCTGTTGTTTTTATTTTGGCTCTAGTCTCCTAATAATTTAGTGTGTGTGAAGGTGTAGGCCTGTCAAATAATATCAGTGGGGTCCTGAACCTGGCCTTGATTGAGAGGACTGCACCAAGAGTGCCCACATTTGTTTGATAGAGAACTACTGGGGAACAGTGTTTTGTTAATCAATAGATGTGATCATACCTTTTTATCTGTGTCACTGGAGTGGTAAACTACTGGCATCTATGCTCTAACCCAAGTCCTAGTGCTAACATCCCAGTGCATGTTAGGCATTTGTGTAGCTTGTGTGATGCATGCATTGCTTCTATAAGTGAATCAGACTAATGAAGGACTGTGGGTTAATAGGTTTGGCATATCCATGTGCATAAGACAGAGGTGAAGTTGGTTTCCGTGGCAGTGGAAGTGTATTGCTGTAATTCCTATAGCTGGTGGGAGGACACCTATACAGTGCAGTGAGGCAATCGGAGACAGGGCTTCCTTTACAATTCTATTTCAGTCCTTTTGCTAAGAGTGACTGCTGATTAGTCTTCTTGAGTCCTACCATCTTGTAGATGGTGGGGATGAAGGGTGTGACTGCAGTCTCTGTTGTTCAGAGTGTGGAGCGTCCTTTAGGTGAGGTCAGACTTTTGTCCCTTGACTGATCACTGTTCAGTGTACCTGTTAATGGCCGGATGCAGAAAGCTCACACTTCTTTGTGTCTGTCATGTGGGTGCTCCAAACTGGAGATGACCCTGCTGCGAGGAGTATCACTCGACACATATGCTATATCTGGAGAACAGCCTGGAGAGAATACATGAAAGAAGAAATACAACAAAATGGTTCTGCCAGGGTAGTCAAAGAATCCACAGCCCCTGCCTGCTCTGACTGAGTAAAAATGGGCGCTGCTGACCCACTTATTGTTCCAGTTCCAAGTTTACTCTGACCAAGGAAGGTAGTACTCCACAGAGTTTTCTGAGAACTGCTGTGAAACCAGAGCTGGTGTCTGCCTGCCAGCTAGCTTCCTAGTGGTAAGGGGACATCACCAGGAGTCTGACCTGAAGGGAAGAGCTGTCTCCCAGTCCCGAAAGTTTTGCTTAAGTGGATTGTGCTGCTGCAACAGCCGGAAGTGTGTCTGAGTGGACTGAGCCCTTCTGGCGACTGACTGAACCTGAGAACACTGCATCACTGACCCAACACCATGACCTGAGCCAGAGTCTTGCAGTCTGCAGAAGAGCAGCTCAAGGCGGTTCTGTGATCTCTGACCCCACAGTTCACCGCTCAATTCAGACAAAACCTAGCAGAGGGCTTGGGACCAGCCTGAGACCTGCAACAACATTGGCACATCCATGCCTGCACAGACTTTGAGGGCCGCCTCCACTGCTGCTCCCATCATACTTGACTCAAGTGCCAGAGCACTCGCAGCAGATATGTCTCCGCCTAGAAGAAGGAAGGAAAACCTGAAGCATGCTGCAGATCCCTACCATGAACAGTACTTTGACGAAGCACCACAGTGGTAACTGAGCGTATAAAGTCTGGAAATGGGGGTAGCACTGCGCCTGTGCCTGATATTCACACCGGCCCCACTGACAAACTCCAACCAGGAATAGAGGAGTGAATGAGGGGAGTGGGAAAGGGGGGAGTTATCGATCCCTGGGGTATAGTGGCCCCAAACCAGTGAAATGCTCACATATGTATGCTGTAGTGTATAGTATTCCGTTTTCTGTGAGTATTAAACAACTTTCTTTTTAATAAAGCCAAGCACTGTGATGGGCATTCTAAATATTGTGCTGCTTGGTGATTGTTGAGTCACACTACCTCCCTGAAAAGCCTGTGACTGCTTTCCATCACTCCCCCTGAGAGACAAGTGCTGAAGGGGTTGTACTTGTCCCAGTTTCAGAGCCATAATCTGATGGACCCCAGAACATGAAGACAAATAACCCCAGCCCCCATGGCTGAGGCCCACTAGCCCGCGCTGGCTCTGATGAAGCGTCAAAGTTTAAAGACGATTGCCTCTATCAATTCTCAGTATTAAATGAGATTTGCGACAATGATTTTAATAAAATGTGTAAAATAAGTTGAAAACGAAAACATGAGATCTTTTACTGCATCGTAAAAGCATGCAGAAGTGCTCTGAAACGTGAAAATATGAAATATGTAAATAAAGAGAGAGAGAAAAAGTTATTTGCATATGCAATCTAAACACGCGTTTAAGAAATTAAACATGGTTAACTCAGAAAATGTACAGCTGATGATTTCTAGAATGTGATAAACGAAACTAATGCTTATGTAATGAAAACACTTGAAAACAATTAAAATGTTTAGCTTAAAGATGCTTGACAATACAAGATTTGCAGTTTTACTTTAGTAATAAGTGAATATAAACGTGAATAACAAAAGTGACACGCATATTAATCTGTTTTAAAAATAAAAAAAGTGTGAAATGTTCTTTTTAGTAGTACCTAATATTGGCATGTAACTTCTGGAGAAAAGAATGAGTAAATTTACTAAGAAAAGTGAATTATCAGTGGCGTAACTTGGGGGCGGCGGCCTCCTCCCCCCGATCTTACCTACCGTCCCGGGGCGCAATAGCAACCCCCACCCCCTCTCTGCAGCATACCCCCCCCCTGCTCTTCATGGCGGCAAACGCAGGGACCACCATGGGCGGCCAGGGGGCTAGCTGCTTCACTGTGAATTATTCATATTAATGTGTTGTATTTTAATCATAACGTGGCAATGATTTAGTACGTTTTCATGTAGGCCTCAAATGCTTCTTTCTCCCTGTTTAGAAAAGCAGAATCTAGCTGAAGTAGTCATTTCAGACGCTATGAAGTTTCTTTTCATGCTTATGAACCATAGGCCCTTTTCTGATTCAGCAACACTTTTGACAGAAATGTATCAATAAAATTGCAAACCCAAAGACAGCGTCTGGGACCTGACAGATAGTGAACAACTGAATTCTCTTACTTCCGAAGGAGAGGATGGAAATTATAAAGTTGTTGAAATTGCTGATTTGGTAAAAGGATTACTTAATGCTTCCTGAGGTATTGATCACACCATCAGCAGCCCACTATGGACAACCAATGGAAACCACAACATAGGATGGAAAGGATACTTTGTGGGCGTAAACTGAGAACTTTTTGAAGTATAATTGCCCCCATGGAGGAGGAGTCGGGGCTGGTTATCATTTTCAATTTCCCTGACTGGCATGCTGTTGGACTGAACTCTGATTTCCTTTCCCTATGCCAAACCCATTTGATCTGAACTGACTCAACCTGTACTTTGCCAGCTGGTAAAGTGTGCAGGAATAACTCTTCGGCTGGAGAGTTCATGGTCTTGTTTCTCTGACTCCTTATGCTTCCACTCTACATATTTGTTTGTATAACCTAAATGCTGAGCTTGACTTTTCCCCATATGTTTCTCTCTCTCTTCTCCCCTAGGTAATCAGCATATGTCTATTCTATTGAATCTGTATGAAATTGTGTGACTAATTATACTAAATGATATCTACAAACAAAAGCTTAAATGTGATTTGTGTTTCTTGACCATTCAAATTGAGGCTTAGATAAACAATTTATATGAGCAATTTTTATCGTTTTTGAGTCCATCTTGGTGTGAAACTTCTTATCGTAAGTTTTATCATTTGATGTCTACAGAAAAGTTTTTTGTTGTCAGCATGAATTTGCCATCTTCATACTCCAGGTCCTCATTCAGGGCCCGATTCACAGAACTAACTTAAGACAAAATCCTAAACTTACTACCATTTTGGTATTCACAGAAGGCACTTACTCATTTTGGTATTCACAGAAGGCACTTACTTACTCATTTTGAGTAACTTACTCATTTTGTGTAACTTACTCATTTTGGTATTCACAGAAGGCACTTACTCATTGATGAGTAAGTGCCTTCTGTGAATACCAAAATGAGTAAGTTACACAAAATGAGTAAGTTACTCAAAATGAGTAAGTTACTCATTTTGGTATTCACAGAAGGCACACAGAAGGCACTTACTCATTGATGAGTAAGTGCCTTCTGTGAATACCAAAATGAGTAAGTTACACAAAATGAGTAAGTTACTCAAAATGAGTAAGTAAGTGCCTTCTGTGAATACCAAAATGAGTAAGTGCCTTCTGTGAATACCAAAATGGTAGTAAGTTTAGGATTTTGTCTTAAGTTAGTTCTGTGAATCGGGCCAAAGGATTTGCCACACGTCCTCTTAATATCCAAGTCCCTGTTAGCTCACATTAAAAATCCATTGGAGGATCTATGATAGTCTAGTGTTTTGATTTTGGCCCAGAGAGGAAATAAGTAAGTATAATGAAATTAGTTTTTGCCTTGCTTCATGCTGCATCAGCTCCCTGGTCTCCTGAACAGGGTACATATGTACAGTGTTGCATAACACTTTAAATTAGAAGGATCTACCAACTGTCATAAATGGTGAGGAGCCCCCCTCGCCCACTCCTCTACGATATTATGTAGGAAGCTGCAGAAGGAAGGGCTCTTTACGGCAGAAGTAACCAACACCTATTTCTGAGGTAAGCATCATACGCATTGTAAAAATAAATGCACGTTTACAAAACACTACATTGTTAAAATATTCCTGTCTATTTGCAATTGCAAACCGAGATAGTCATAGGACTGGTACAAATATTGACATTCCTCGGATCCAACTTGTCCCTTCTGTATGCATTACGCCAATGTAACACCTGACAAGTTTTCAGATGCGACAGGGCTGCCCCTCATAACTGAATTAGTTGGCACAATTAATATTTGTATGTGACAAAATAGACTCTCATCGGCATTAAATTACTGCTTTCTCATGTCAGCGAAATGTAAGCGAAAATCAATAAATATTTATTTAAAAAAAAATTTTTTTTACTGCTTTTTCATGTTGGTGATGTCACCCTTCTGAATAAGGTAGGATTACTGTAGACGCTGGGTCACGCATGTAATGAGTGCTTGTGTATTGATGTGAACAGACCAGACTTTAGCGCAGTCACCTTTTCTATGTATGAGTACTCCATTCTACACAACCCTACTGCTATAGTCGGTAGGCTACCATTTTTAACGAATCCTACACCCACCGATTTTGTAACACATTCCTTCAGCTTTTAATAGCCTCCTGCCTGCCTGAAATTAGATCTGATAACGTTGTTTTATGAAAATGTGCTGTGAACGTCTTTCAGCTGCAAAGACAAATTTTTATTTAACGCGGTTTCCTTTAATGCCATACCACTACTAGTAAGTGCATTTCACAGTTTGATACCATGCCAATACGGCAATACAAATTATTAATATTCTATACATTTCCTTAAAATTAATAGTACATCATATTGCTTAAAACCCCCATTCATGGACAAATAAATTATTCCTCAACTCTCTGTGCATAATCATCTCTCACACTGCACAATTTATAGGGACTAACCATTCTAAAACCATAAACAGTACAACAATTTCGTTATTATTGCATTTTAAAATTACTTTCATTGAACCACTGGTAGGGTGCGCCTGTAGCAGCTCTGATAACAGGACAAAGCAGACCTCTTTGTATTTTAAAAAGCATGTGCAAAATACAATTATAGAAGGTAAAAACTGTGAGAGACCTTCACAATTCATACTTCATGTTCTATAATACAACATAACATTAATAATTAAAACGTTATACATAAAAACCTCAATTCATGAATAAGTAGATCGTTCCTCGCACGCCGTAAATATAAATCTATAGCTATGAGCAACTGTAAGATTTGATTATTTGCCTCAGGGAGCCATCTGCGACTTCAGAAGACAGGCCCAATATTTAAGGATCCTCTGCTTGTATCTTATGTTCGTGAAGTCCAGCTCTAGCCGCTAACCACTGTTCACAGAGCCTCTAGGCAAGCCAAGCCATCTTTTCCAGATACTCATTTCTATGATCTGCCGCCAATTTAGGTTCCTTATTGACGTGACCTCACAGCCATACAGTAATAAATTTACAATTTTTGCATTATAAGTCTCTCTCTGAGAACTTCGACAGAACTATGCTACAAAGTGAGATCCAACCTAAACAAAGCACCTGAAATAGCCTTGGAGTGAGCTTCCTGTAAATCTATGAGCTTTAAAATTCCGATTATATCTAAAAAGAAGGCCTAAATATCTATACTATTTTACCACCTCCGCTTGATCACCACTTCATATCACTATTTTATTTCTGTGCTTCTGAAATCTTCCCATTACTGACGTTTACATTGCGGATCCAGTGCTTGTTTTTTGAGTAACGGCAGAGTGCATGCTTTTTCAGTTCATCTGAAACACAGCCCAAATTCAGAGCTGTATTAATACTCACTTGAAAAAAGAAATGAGATTTCAGGAGAAATTCTTTATGTAATCTGGTAAGTAAAATATCTGCACCTGAGCCAGAAGACCTGATAGTCTTCACTAAAGCAGCACAGTCGTGCTCATTTAACAAAGAAACTAACAAAGCATCATGTTCATCTTTGGGGTGCATTGGGGATTGAAACCTGATGTAAGTGGATGGGCAGGGCTAGAATCTACATGACCTATAATAACAAGTCATTTTTGCTATTAAAAAAAAAAGTGTTACAGCAAACAAATGATGGACGGAATGCTGACAATGCAAACATTCTCCCCCAGTCAAAAGATCTGGGTTAAATCCATCGTTCTTTTGCCCACTACGCCACCCCAGTTTGGACCCAGCCATATGCAAATCAGTCTTGACCCTGTGCCCCATGGGAACAGTCCAGACCGAACTGCCAGGCCAGGTCCTCCTGGACCGGAAAAAAGCATCCTGGGACCGGTTTCAGGGTATGTCACCCTTCTTCAGCCAGGCTAGCTTCAATCCAGTGGCACAGTGAGCAAGGGCCCCACGTCTGGGCATACCCATCCCACTTAGGGCGAAAAGTGTTACAGCAAACAAATGATGGACGGAATGCTGACAATGCAAACATTCACCCCAAGTCAAAAGATCTGGGTTAAATCCATCGTTCTTTTGCCCACTACGTCACCCCAGTTTGGACCCAGCCATATGCAAATCAGTCTTGACCCTGTGCCCCATGGGAACAGTCCAGACCGAACTGCCAGGCCAGGTCCTCCCTGGACCGGAAACAAGCATCCTGGGACCGGTTTCAGGGTATATTAAAAAAAATAGCACACTTGTTACATTTAACTACTGACCAAGATTCTTTAGACTGCCCTGTAGTTTCTTTAGGATCTTTAATAACTGTAAAATCTCTGTGCACAATGGGACAACTTTGCACTGTTTATGACCTTCTTTTAAGATTTATTAAAGGAAATGCATTCATTCTCTGCATTGTGGGAAAAATTCCATCACCAAAAGCCTTCAAGCTGATGCATCTTGAGTCTCAGAATGGCTAACTTCTTGTTGAACAACGTTTTGCCAAGATGGCCAACTTTTTTCTGCCAAGTCTTCAATGACAAGGGTTAATGATCTGTCCAAGGAACAGCAAAAGCCGGCGAGGTCATGCAAAAGTTGCATCATTACAAACAATATCAAGCATGTGACCCTCCTTGTGCTTTGAAAAGATATTAATTATATTGGAATTAAACAAGGCTAGAGATTATTGGAACTTGATCTGAAGGATATTTTGAAGAGCATGAAAGTGTACATTGAGGTCACCCAAATGACTATTCTTAAGCTTGTCCAATGTTAGATTACTAAATTTTTACACAAACTTCTCACATTTTATTGATTGTTTAGCAATCAAAGTCAACCCCCATTCTTTAGAAATTTAGGACAATTTCACAACTACTATACCTGTCTAAAATACTGTCTAAAATACATGAGCGCACAGTTTTCACTCAACTGTCTCCTTTTGCCCCAGAATATGCTCCATCCATTTCGCTCGGCTGTAGTACTCGGGCGTTGTGACTTCAGTAATAGATGATCTCCACTGATGCACTGATCTAGTTGCCCTGTCGCATTAATTTTACTGAATCTCTCAGTGACCTTTGATAAGAGTTGTTAGATCACTTGAATGGTTATGGTAGCAACAACAAAGTTATTACATGGCTTGTGAATTTTTTTGCCAGACCGCAGAATCCAGGACATGATTTTTTCTCATTTGTCGGAAACAAAGTTGGTGGCTTTTAGAGTATCATAAGAGTCTGCACTTACCTTCCACCACTGCTTTTCATCTATACATGATTACTTTCTGATTCAGTCTGGCAGACTGGCTTTATTCATGTATTCTGATGATAGTCCCATCCTCTTTGTGTTTGATGGTGATCCCATTGCAAAGGCTGGAAGTGCTATGTCACATAGTCAAGTCAAATATAATGTGGGGAAACCACAATTATTCACTTATTTACTATACCGCAAATAATTCAGATCATAAATGCTTTCATTTTTGCTAGGTTAGAATATGGCAATGCTCTTTAGCTGGACCAACTTGCGAAAATATTGAAAAACATTCAACTTGTCCAAAACACGGAACCCAGACTTATATTAATCACAGAGTATGACTCTTATGAAAAGAAATTTTAAATCCCTGTGCCTGGTGCACACATCACTTTAGAGCTTTCGATCCAAACCCTCTGTATGGAAGGCCTGAGTTTTACAAACCAAGGCCTAGCCTGAGACTGGAAAAGTCCATCTTAAATTCCTTTGGGAAACACTTGATGGCAGGAGGCAGAGCGTACTCAGTTGTGGAATTGACAGCCTCTGACATTGCAAGTGTAACCTGTTTTGCGAACTTCAGAAAACTTGGGAAGACCTGTCTTTTCACACCTCATTACCTGTTTCTTGTACTGTTTTGACATAGCATGATATCTTTTTTTAAATCTCTTGTTATGGGTTCGGGTTTGGAAGTTAAGACTGGCTACAGTAATCAAAACTTACTCATTTATGGCATGCAATTTATGTTTAGTGATGTTATCTTGGTCAGAAGCCACATAATAATTCTCTCTGATCCAGAACTGATTTCATTTCAGATGATTTTCTGTGCTGTTGTCAGCACAATGGTCTTGTGATATAATTTCCAGTAATGTCATTAGCATGCTAATGATCCATTTTGACACCTGAAAATCCAGCCTCTTTCTGATCACAGAATGTTGGCAAGTAAGGAACACTGAGAAAGAAATAGCGTTCATGATGGAAAGTAAAAATTATGATTTAACATCAGGAAATAACATAATTTTGTGCTGATTAAATGTAAAAAACTCAATGATGTACACAAGTTGCGATTTATTAAAAAAAAAATATCCCTTGGGTCTTTCCTCCACCATCTCCCCAACGATAAAGAGAAATGAGAATATCTAAAGATACGATGGCCTGAATGAATGCCTTTCAAACAAAAAGTGCTAAAAACTGAGAAACCTTGTTAGTATAGACACACAATACATTCCAGAAACATCATGGATTCTAGAATGTAAAAACCTTTCGATGAAACAATTGCTTTGAGGAAAGTGTTCATCAATCGCCGCCCTGAGTGCAGCAGTTGGAATTGCATCAAAAATCAGAAAAACAATTCTGTCGTATCCTTAAGAACCAGACGTACTATAAAATGTGTCAGTCAAAGCAAATAAAATGTCACACCTAAAGTAAACCTGCCACAGCTTATCTATCAAAGAGCAAACATCGCAGATCAGTATTGCACATTGCACACATGAGCCAGTACGAAGTCTGCACTCTCAATGCCGACCTTATCTGACCATCACCCAAAGCATTAAGGACTTTGGCGAAAATGCAATCCGGCTGAGAATCAAATCAGTTAACTTTGATAAGTCAAATGCATTCTTAGTTGACAAAACTAAACTATATAGTAAAGTTAGGAAAAGCAGAACTATGAGTGCTGCAGCTGGTGCAGTGGCAAAAGAGTCAAGAGGGATGGGGACCTGGCATGCCCTATATCAGTAGCACTTTAGTTGGCAGGCCAACAGGAGAATGAGTAGGTAGGAAGAAAAGAGCTTGGAGAATGGAAGGTGCAAAGTAGTGAGATTCAGATGGATGCAGATACAAAGGAAAATGATTCAAAGTAGGAGGGAGTAAAGAGAAGGAAATGATGGAAGGGGAGTAAATGGGACCTATGTGATGCAGGAGAAATTAGAAAGGTGAAGGGCTGGAGGGCACGCCCTCCACGCCAAATGGGATGACCGTTCAGTGAGGAGGCTCTGCAGTGCTATGGCGGACCAACTTTTTGGAAGCAGTTTCTATGGACACTTTCAGCTCAAAAGTATGTGGCAACATTTCTACACACCCGGAGCATAAAGTGAATGTCTCTTTTCCTCTCTGCCATGAGTCCTCGGCATTTATTGCCGCTGCTCCATTCCTGCTCAAGCTTTGCCTCAGCGCAGCAGCGGCCATTTTACTACCACTCAGCTCTCCCTCTGAATAACAAGGGGCTGCACGAAGACCTCTGGTGAGGTATGTATTTATATGTTGTACTTCTAATGTGAATTGCAAAGACTCAATGACTTTTTACAGCACTTCTCTTCACATTTCATAATGATGGCTTCTTTCTGAATCTTTCTGCTTGCTCATTTTTTCTTCAGATCCACGGTATTGTTTTGTCATTTTGAATCCCATATTTCTCTCACACTCATTAATTGCGCCAGTCATTTATTAAGTTCTGACTTTCCCTGCACTGCTGCATGGGGAAAATGAGGAAATTCAGATTATTTTCTCAGCCGTTAATAGTGTGAGTTGATAGCTCAACGGAAGCCACTTCACCCCTTTCAACGAGGAATATGCGTTCTGCTACACCTAAACTCACTCCACCAATGAAGGTCCAACATGTTGGTTCTTTCAAGAGGCTCAAGCAAGATCCTCTCCCACCTGACAAATCATCCACATCCATAAGTATGGAGTTTTTGCTTGACAAAATGCCAGCTCTTCGTCCCTTTGTGGAGGAAACAAATATTTTGGCGGTTGCAACCAAATTATGGATCTATTCTTAGACAGGCAATCCACAGTAAAATATATACCTCATAAAATGCATACCTAATTCTGCTCTTTCCTCTCACATAGATTCCTCCTAGACTTGTGGAGATTATGTAATCCGAGATTATGTAATCCCACTGCAAGGGAACACACTTTTTTCTATCCAGCCCATGGTTCCCTCAATAGATTAGACCATTTATTCTTTAGTAAACACCTCCACCGACATTTTATTTAAGTTGAGATTCAACCAATCTTGATTTTGGATCATGCCCTATTGGTTGCTGATTTGCATTTACTTCCCATTCATAAACCACTCAATAGATGGAAATTTAACAATGCTCTGTTAACTTATACACAGTTGATATCCTCTTTCACTGCCATAATCATAGATTTCTTCACTATTCATAATGAGCCTACTTTATCCCCTCAACTATTTTGGGATACTTTTAAAGCTGCTGCACATGGTTTTATTATTGATTATGTTTCTAAGAAAAAAGAACTCACTCTCCCAGCATGCTAAGTTAATGTCTACTATTAATAAATTGGAGCATCAGTACTACTCTTCTAATTCAAATGCTACTCTTCATGACCTACTTGCAACGAAACTACGTTTTAATTGGATTTCCACAAATAATACTTCTACGTATTTACTAAAAAGTAGTGTTTGTTATTATGGAGGCCTTAATAAGACAGGCAACCTTCCTGCCAACTATCTTTAACTCCATACCAAAATGGAGTCTCAACAGACTAACCAAGGTACCTCAATCTCTAAGGATGCAAATATCCTTGCTGAATTTGTGAATTTTTATCAAATACTTTACAGTCTGGAATCTATCTCCTCAGACTCAAATACTGATTCATTTCTCCAATTAATTCACAAATCAACTAACTCTGATATTGACTTTTTCAGTTTGGATCAGGATATTTCTTTTCATGAACTGGTCTCTGCGCTCAAATTCTGAAAATGAGACACCTGGGCCCGGTGGCTCTTTTGCTGAATTTTATCCTCTTTTCTCTTCTCTGCTGCTTCGTCATATGTTTGCTTTGTTTTCATCATTCTATTCTCCCAATTCCCCTAGGGTACCTGTTTAGAGGCCTTAATCTTAAAAAAAGATCATACTTTGTGTAGCAATTACAGGCCCATAGCAATAGTTAATGTAAGTTATAATATATTTGCTAAACGTCTTGCTGTACATTTAGAATCCTTTTTGCCTCAATTAGTTGGTCCAGAACAAGCCAGTTTCATGAAGGGCCAACTTGGTTCTGATAATACCAGATTGTTTTTCAATTTTTTGAGTAAAGCTTCCTCCTTTAAATATACTTTAGCAGCCATTACTATTGATGCAGAAAAGGCCTTTGATAGACTTAAACAAACACTGTAATAATACCATATTTATATTGTCCGGCTTCTCTTGGGACTCTACGAAGATTAAATATGTAGGGCTCTGGTTCACTAGTTCAACTAATACTACCCTTTCTATAAACCTTAAGGATCCTATTCTTAAATCTGAGTCTTTGATGTCTAAATGGAAACCCCTTTTTATCCTGATGGGTTTGTTTAAATTCAATTAAGATGATGATTTCCCCCATTATTCTTTATACCTTATTGATGTTGCTGTTCATCTTCCTCAGGATTATTTTTGGAACACTGATTCTCTTTTATCAAAATTTTTATGGAATGGGAAAAAATCTTGTATCTCCGTGTTCAAACTCAAATGAGTCACAAATTACTGTGATGTTAATTCCTGGACTTTTATGGGTATCATTAAACCTTTTGCCTCCAACAAGCCTCCCTTTGGTTATTACATGACTTGTCCCCTTTTTTACCACTCTGGCTTACTGTAGAAAGAGCTCTTATTGCTCTTTTTTCCTTTCAAGATTATCTTTCCCAATTTTCATATCCTCCTCAATGTTGATCTCCTCTTTTTAAAAAACTTTGCAAACTACTACCACCACACTTTTCTCATCATTCTTTGGATCGTACTACTTTTCTTTGGATGCCCATTTGGTATAGTAATAAATAATGGAGAAACAAAGGTATCATTTAGATTAGTGATTTATTTGACAATAGTGCTCCTATTTCTGTGCCGCATTTTCATCTGAAATGTCAGTGTCCTAAATCTTTTCAATCTAAATTTTCTTTTCTAATAAATTTATTTCTGGACATCTTCCTCCTGTTACTAGACCTTTCTCATGCCACCCTCAGTACTAATCCTTTGTTTCTACATTTATCTTCCATCGCTAAGGTTTCCCTTATCTATAACTTCTTAAACTCCTCTGGACAACGCAGAACCAAGACTCCCACTTGAGTCCATCGGGGAAACAGACTTGGAGTGCTCCTGGTCACTTTCCCTTTGGGATGAATTGTGGATTTAAAATTCATAAATATTTGTGAATGGCCTCTTTCACACAGACTTTATTATTTATTTATAATAGATTATACTGTAGCCCTCTTTTCCTATCGCAATTTTGCAGGATTTCCAACACTCACTGCTGGTCTTGTGATGCATTAAATAGCAATCTAATGTACATGCTATTTTTCTGTCCTAATACCTTACTCTTCTAGCATAAAGTTTGGAGGCAAATTTATCTTATTTTCCAAATGACTATACCTTTTAGTAAACTCCCCTTATCTTTTTAGTTAGTATGGCTGACAATTGGCAGTCTACTTTTTCCAACAATAAATTGGATGATATCCTGATTGCCATAGCCTTCCAACAGATCACTACAAACTGGAAAAGCTCTTCGAATATTTCATATAAGGCCTAGTGGTATGCAGTATACCATCATCATGGGCTGGATAGAGCTTTCTTTAGCTCTACCCTTATATCTATTAGAAGGGATTTATTATGGCTACCTCTTACATTTATAACGCAAACTAGTACCTTTTCTATGGCTGACCAGATTTTTAGAGCTGCCACTTTTAAATCTCCCTTAGCATCTGAATTCTCTGTTGTACTTTTCCTCACTTAAATGTTGTCATACTGTTTTCTCTGCAGACTTATTTTCAGATAAGTGCATATAAATTCTGTTGTAGTATTTCACTGATCATTCCCTTGATTATTTATAATGGGTATTGATGGTCTTGTTCTTAAATGGTTTCCCTCATATCTAACAAACCACTCTCAGGTAGTAAAAATGGGGAACACCACCTTAGTTCCAGTCAGCCTGCAACAGGGGGTCTCCCAGGGTTCGATTCTCTCCCCAACTCTTTTCCACCTCTACCTCGAACGTCTCTGCATGATCCTCAGGAACTCAGGAGTCTTCTTTCACCCGTATGCTGATGACACTGAAACCTACCTGAAGGTAGCAAGTCCGGAAGACTTCACACACCTCGCTAACTCCCTGAATAGAATTCAAGCTCGAATGGCAAATAATCACCTCAAACTAAATCCAGCAAAAACAGAATTTCTTCTCATCTTGCCAAAGAAAGTTAATTATTCAATCCAAGACGGTATGTAACTCCTCCCACCCCTCCATCATTCATAATGCTAAATCTCTTGGATTCACCCCTGACAGATTTCTTAACCTCTAGCGTCATATTTACATCATTGCTAAAAGTGCCCGGCTCCAGCTAAGGCTCCTTTGGGGAATCAGGAACCTCAATCCCTCATAGAAAATTTTATCTATGGTACAGGCACTCATTCTCTCCCGACTTGACTATGGAATCGCACTCCTATCTGGCATTCTCAAAGTCCACCTAGGTCAGTTAGAGCAGTTCTACATGCTACAGCCCGCTTCTGGCCTAAATCGCTCCTGCCTCTACACGCTCCTCCCAATCGCATATCATCCTCAACCTACACAAACTATAGATGTTCCTCACGTGGCGTTGTACCACCTGCTTTTCATTGCTATGTTTTTACTATTTATATATGTGAAGCATTCTACCTCCTGGGAGAGGCTAATCCACAATCACTCCACTTTTAATGATCATGTATATTTTATATTTGTCATTGATATGTTCTGAGTTTTATTGTAAAGCATTCTGATGCCTCCAAGTCATGTCTGAGCTATTTAAAATTACATAAATAAATAAATAAAATAATTTAAAAAATAATACTGCATTTATACCTTTATCCCTCTTCTCTTTCCCCTCAAAAATTCATAAAATCTTAGCTTCTAAAATTTAGTCTTTTATATATCACATTTTATATTCTGATTCAATTTAGTATTCTGAAGTTTAATGAATTCACATGCATTCCACTGTTTATCATCTTATGATCTTGAATGACTATGTTGATAAGTAATCACTATTGTTTGATTTGACTGTATGGTGTTTCTTACTTTATTTCAATAAAGTTTTAAACTTAAAAAAGAAAGGTGAAGGGCTAGATACAGTGAAGAATGAAACAATTAGTGGAGAATGGTACAGAAAGAATATGGAAGAGTAGAGGAAAGTGAAGAATTATAGCACATAGAGTGAAATGAGAAAAGGCGAGGTCCAAAAAAGAAGAGTGGAGAACAGTGATGGGTAGGGGTAGTGAAAAGATACAGGGGGAGTGTCGAGAAGTAGAAGGTGATGCAGAGTAAAAGGAAGGGAGGGAGACATTTACCAAAATAAGCCTGGGGTATGGTGAAGTGAAGAGATTTAAGGGAGCAGAAGCATACCTGTCATTAGTCGAGCAGGTCCTGGTATCCAGGGATGCATGGGGCCCAACGCACCACAATTTCTGCATTTCTTTACTACCTAACTACTGGGGAAGTCAGACCACTTTCTTTACTTTCAGTAGGGCCCATGGCAGTATAGCTATGCCACTTAAGTAGCATAATTTTGGCTCCATCTTTTTATGTTTACCATGTATGGGGAGAAGGATCAAAATCATTAATCTAGTCATCAAATCCATGCTGCCACTGAAATACTTATATGCTCCTTGTTGTTAAGGACCAATATTGTACGTCGCTTTGGTCTTCCTTTGATAATCTTGTACTTTTATAGTATGTGCTTGAGACTGATTTTGATTAGTCTACCTTTGAGTTTGTAAAAAAACCTTTAGACTTCAAGTTACGGACTCAGAGTTTTATTGTGTGGTCCTAATAGTCCCACTGTACCTTAAGATTCGAATTTGTTCCTAACCCCTTTTCCTCTCAGGCTACTATCAAGGTCTATTTACCAGCGTTCAATTGGAAGAACCGGGACAGAGCGTTCACGCCACCTACAGTTAGCAACGCACTTAAGCTCTTGATGCTCATTTACATTTTAATACACATTGGGTGCAAGTGCATAACTTTCTTGCCACAGAATTTTGTCCAATTTTTAAAACTAAGGGCCTAATTTATAGTTTGGCGGTTGGAATACTCCTTCACATATGTAACGGATATCCCGTCCGCTGTATTACAAGTACATTATATTCAATGGCACTTGTAATACAGCGGGCGGGATAGCCTTCAGGTTTGTGACAGAGTATCCAAAAGCCAAACTCTAACCTTAGTTGATTCTGCCTTTATTTCAGAGATGTTGGTTTCATTGCAAAATCTTTGCAGGATACACTCAGGTAGGGTTGTTTTTAGATGCCATGTGTGAAACAAGTAAAGCCTAGATTTACTATATTATTGCACTGTTGCTTGTGTGATACATTGGGGCAGAAAGTGGCCATTTAAACAGTTACACACAAAACCTAATTTGCACTGAAAGATGAAATAAACGCTGCAGCAGAATTGCATTGCTCTATGGAGCTCCCATGTAATCTATGCAAAGGTGGTGTGACAGAGCAGGAGCAATGCAAATGCCTATAGGTTTTCATGCAAAGCCAAGTTGGTTTGGGTTTGGGTAAAATCCTAATGCTTTTTTTCAAAGCAAAATAGGGAGCATCCCAGGGGCCAAGAAAGGTCCCAGTGACAAGGGAAAATGGAGAAGGACGTATCAGAGGAGAATAATCTTCTTATTTAAGAAACCCCTCACTCAGCAACCTGGTTGGTGACATGCTTCATCATCGGGGTCCACCCGAGTAGCCGAGTGCCACTCAGGTGTGCTTCGACGCCTGGAATACAGCGGAGCTGGATTTTTCGTGAAATAGTGTGAAAAAATATGTGTAAGTGAAGTTAAAAATGTCTTTATTGTACTCTCTAGCTAGTTTTATTTGTAGAGCAATAAGACAGAGTTAAAATCAAGTGTGATACTGTAAAATTGGTTAGATTGACCGATGAGTATCAGTGATAAGTGAGAAAAGTTTGGTCAACATGTTTCAACCTATCTGTGATGGTATCAGGTATTCGTCAGGACCAAGTAACTGGACCGGGGGGTGTGCACACACTAAGGTGCACCCGTCCCTGGATCCAACAATTCACCCCACCGTATACTCACGGCAAGGTAACCTTACAGCAATTCTCTTGAAAGGTAAAAATGGGGTTTTAAGAAAACTAGATTCGGTTTGCCCCATGGAAAACCGTGAGGAAAGGGGCTGGCGGCTGTTGCATTAGTCAGTAGCCTCAGCGCCCACCGTAAGACCTATTCGTCAGCCTGCACGGGATCCGAATGCCACATGAAACAAAGTGCAAACAAGTGTCAATCAAAATATCATGTGATACTGCTTGGAGTAAGTTGTGTAATTGGTGAAAAACTACACTTTTATATGGTTTAACCTAAGGCTATTGTCCTTGTGCTGAAATTTGTACTGGCGGGTTTAACTTGGGTACATATCTTACACAAGACACTGCTGTGTTACCTTTGGACCTAGCTCTGTGCTAAAACAAATTTTCTAGCATGAGTGCACCTGATTACATTCGACGGAGTGGGTTAAATGCTGTAAAACAGTGTTTATCCTGCCCACCCAACCTGCGGTTCTCCTCACTATTTAGAATTGGCAAAAGTGCTAGTTAACCATTGGAGGAGCCTGTGGTAAAACTTTAAGCAGCGGTCTGTACACCACAGTACCTCTGCGTTACAGTAACAACTGTCCTGCCTTATTACTCATCTTTCCTGCCCATGACCTACATGCAAAGCATTGCAGATAGTAGAAGAGAAAAGTATTACTGGCCTTCACCAGTAGAAAAAAATCGTCCAGCACAATGGGGTCATTCATTTTTTTTTCAAGAAACAAACTCCCACTTTGGCAGTTTGTTTCTTAAAAACATAAAAGTTTTCCAAAAGGACACATGAAACATGGCAGCCATTAGGCAAACTTCACTGTTGTGAAATGAGCCACCATGTCAGCGACTCCTTTCACAACAGTGAGATCCTGCCATGAAGGCAGGGAACTCTAATTAAGTGAAGCAGCCCTCCATCAGGGTGGCGGAGTTCATGACCTCCTTACCACTGTCAGTATATTGGGACACCCACCAAGGGCTAAATAAGGTCTTATCTCTGACCACTTCTCTTCCAACAAGAAGTGATATGCAATAGTGTTTAGCAGTATAAAAGCGATCATGATTTTTAGAGCAACTCATCCTTCTCTCTCCTGTAGATCTACCCAGACGCAACATCTCGAATGCTGATTGTGAGAAAGTGGATTATTACTTGGAGTGGATTAAAGCCCACCACAGGTAATAATGTCACTATTCTTTTTAGGTCCAGTAAATGTTTCAGTAATTTTGCCAAGTGTCTGTGTGGGTCAGAGTATTTCTACCCTGATCCCTTATACCAATCAATCCTTTATTTCGGCAAATTGCCATAAAAGCACATAAAATATGATATATCTGTACAGTAAAACCATTTAAAATCAACTCAATAAATAATGTTAACAAAAATCCAAAGGAATAAAATACATAAGATTCATGCATTTTGCTAGTAATCCAAGTTCATAGCAAAAAAGGACAGCATAACATTCATGTGATAGTAACCAATTGAATGGTACTGACACGGAATGCATACAAGTCCCCCAAACCTAGTCAGATGCCAACAGAGCAGCCCTCTTTTGTCTACATCTCCACATATGTAGTAAGAAACGTGAGACGGCAAATAAAATTGATTGTGCTGTGTTTGATAGAAGGATCCTAAATACACTTCTAAAGTTCATAGTACCCAGGTTGCGGCACCATGGCAAGATCCATTTCCTTCTATAAGCATGGTAGTATGGGCAGAAGACCAATACATAATCTAGGCATTTCTTTGCCTCAGGGCAGGAGAGTCAACTCATATCTGAATCGAAATAGGGATGATGCCATTTCGCAGTGAATGGTCAAAGTGGCACTGTCCCAATCTGACATGTAGTATACAGAGTTCTAACTAATGAGGGCTCAATCGCATTCATGTACTCTTCCAGAGAGTAATCATCTTTAAACTCCAGAAAGGCTGAGGTCAGAGAACCCACCCTCCCGGTCCTATGGGGCCCTCCATCAACATGTCTCCAGCACCTTCCATTAAGTGTGGGCTTTGTTATGCTACATGCAGTCTCTGGGTTCACCCTTAGGTTTTCAACCCAATGTCTGTTAGACAGCATTTAATATATCCCAACCATGGGATCCTATCGGCCCCAGGGAGCTTTAAAGGCATTAGATCTGCAAAGGACCAAACCCCCCTCCAGTACAACAGGGGTCCCAGTCTTACTCTGTGAATGTGGGGTCTGAGGCCTAGATCTAGCCGGAGGGGGATACGTGGGGTACTAGCAGGGAGTTTGGTGAGAAGTTGTATGAAGAATTCTCCACCAGCTCCATGTAACTTGCATTCTCATGACCCTAGAGCTCCCACCATATAATGACCCCCCAGAGCTTGTAGATTGTAAATTTGTAGTGCAGGGGTATTTGGGCAAAACTGGAACCCTGCAGAGCCCTCAAAATACCTTCTTTGTAATGGTCCAAACTAAGTTTGCACTTCTGAATTTGGGGAGACCAGTCAAAGTGCTCATTAAGAGTGAACCCTAGATATTCAAAGGCACGGACCCTCTCCAGAGGAGTGCCATTGAGGACTTGATGTGATTGTGTCATATGGCAGGGATTCAGGACCATGTACTTAGTTTTTATTAAGGCTGATCTCCAGCCCTCTCTGCCTGCACAAGAAATTTAACTAGTCCAACAAGTTTTGGATACCCATAGGGGATTTCGAGACCAGCAGTGTCGTCCGTAAACAGGAGCGCTGCGACCCTCCTATTAGCCAGACTCAGGGCATTGTGCTTACATTGCTCTAGTTGAGCCACCAAATCATTTATGAATAACAGAAACAGGGTCGGAGCTAAAGTGCACCCTTGTCTTATACCCCGAGTCACAGGAATGGAATCTGTCAACTCCCCAGGGGGGGCACGCCTGACCTGTTCATAGGTACCCGAGTGGAACCTGCAGATGGCATCTATCAGATATTTCAAGTCACCCAAGTCAGTCATAACTTTCCATCGGGCCTCCTTTGGAACTAAATCAAATGCTGACCGAAGCTCCACAAAGATGACATAGAGGCAACTGCCCCCCAATGTAACATGTTACCAGTAGATTAATTGCATTTGGAGTACTTGGTCAGTAGTGCTAGTCCCGGCCCTAAACGCAGCTGGCAAAGGCGTCAAAATGCCTGCATCCTTTATCCAATCTTGTAGTCTTGTAATTTGACTAAAAAGCTTCTTAGAGCTGTTGATAAGAGTAATTGGCTGATATTTGGATGCAAGGGACCTTAGGTCCTTTTTGCAGATTAAAATTATCACATAGATAGCCTAGCCACAATGCTGTTGAAGTACAAGGCAAAGTAGGGGCTCCATATCTCCTTCTCAGCTTTAAACAAATCCCCCGGTATTTTTTCCAGCCCAGGCGCTTTCCCTGGGATAATCCAGTCTATAGCATTGGCAACTTCACTCACAGTGATAGGGACCTATCGGAGCAAAGCTGCCCCTAAAGGAACACTCGATAAATGATCTTCCTCTGCCCATTCTGCTGGTACAGCCATACCACCTCCATGGCAGGACATAGCCACAACATCAGACACCCCACAAACTAGGCTCACCACAATTCCAGCAGGTGGTAATTTGTCCAATTCATATGACCTCAAGTCACAGGCATAAAGACCTGCAAAATGATCAACCCAGGCAGAAGCCTATATATTACTATACAATGAAGCAGCAGGTTCTGTGCCCCTATCAGCCAGGATTTGCCAAAAAGAGCGGTGGTCTTTCCCTTTTACTGCCAGCAGTAGTGACTCCCATTTGGCCATTTCATAATCTGACTTGACCTTGCCTAATGTGGCCTTGTAAGAAGCCCTGGCTTCCTGGATTGAGGATCTAGTCCCTCCTTTGATGGCAACTGTTAGGGCGCGCCCTACTAACCTGAAGGCCTTGGTGTTCCACTGGGTAAAGGTTTCAGTAATCTTACCACTGGGGGTCCCTCTTGGACCCCCAAGTGCCTGTGGGGGTCAGAGTGTTTCTACCCTGATTACTTATACACTTTTTTGTGACATTTTCAGGATAGAGGATCAAGGCCCCAGTCCTGTAATGGTGGCTGTAACATTTTTTTCTGAGTAGAAGCCAGTCGTCAGATTGCTCTATACTCCAGTACCGGCACCAGTACTGTGGAACTGAAATGGCAGCCAGGAGAAAAGACTCCCTCACCCAATTGGGAGCCCTACTCTTTTAATTTCTCGGTGATGGAGGTCTCCCATGTGAACACCCGTCCAGATATACCTAAATGTCTTTTAGCATTAACTCCTTCAATCCCAACCCAAGCCCACCTTTAAATGCTAATGTCTTGAGAACATTGACTGGATTACACCAAATCACAAAAAGCACACTTAGTAAAGTTACTGTCTCATTTGGTGTAATTCATTTGAGCTGTTTTTCCTATATAGGAAAGCAGAGTTTCCATTGGAAATTAATGTGAGAAATCAGCGTTTTGGGACTGCCCCATTTTTTGGCCTTCACCTGATGCATCAGTCAAAATCTTTCCATGAAGGTGCCGGTATGGATGTACATTGCTTTTGGAAAGTTTCCCCCAAAAATTGTCAAATGACACCAAAGTTATTAGTGAAACAAAAAACGCTCTTATACATATATATATATATACATCACTCGACTTCCTCGTTTAAAGAGCCCCTGACCCTGGCAATGCGGCTTCGTCATGCAGGAACAAATAATCCTGCTATTTAACACCACACATCCCTTTCACAGAAAGGTGACGACTCCTGAGTGCAAAGAGCTTCAAACACCTTTAATCCAAACATTGGGACAAGCTGGCAATCTTGCCTTGAATCACACGCCATAGTCCTTACGTGTTTCGGCTTTACCATTCAGCCTTGATCACAGGAAGGAGGCCATCAAAGAGATTATTATTATTATTATTAGTAAATATTTATAGAGCGCCTGGCTACCCTTAGGCATCCCCGCGCTATCAGAGACAAGCAGAGCAGAAGAGAGAGACTTTGACTAAGGCAAGCTCTGAAAGAGCCAAGTCTTTAACTGTCTCCGGAAGGAAAGATGATGGATGGTTGATCGCAGCTGGACGGGGAGAGTGTTCCATAGCTTGGCCGCGTTGAGGGAGAACATGCGACCGCCTGAACGTACTCTCTTAATTTTTGGTATCACTGCCAAAAATTGGCTGGCTGACCGAAGACATCTTGTTGGGTGGTAAAAGGCTATAAGAGAGTGATTTATCTTGGGACCTGTCCCCCAAAGTGTTTTATGGGCTATACACAAGGCTTTGAACTTGATCCGTTCACTTATTGGCAGCCGGTGAAGTTTTTTTAGGACCGGCTTGACTGATTGCCGGCAGGGGGTGTGGTAAAGCAACCTGGCTGCGCAGTTCTGTACCACTTGTAGTTTCCTTATGGTAGCCTTTGTGGTACCTAAGTAAAGGGAGTTCCCATAATCTAATCGTGAAAGCACCAGTGCCTGTACTATAACTCTTCGTGCCGGAACCGGGAGCAGTGGGAGAACCTTCTGCAGCATTCTAATAATGCCAAAACATGATGCGGCCAACTTAATTGCTTGGTTATTAAAATTGAGAGATTTATCTAGCCAGACCCCCAAACTTTTGATCTGGCCTCTTGGGGTTGGGGGTAGACCAAGACGTTTAGGCCAACTTAACCCCACTGATTCCCTTGAAGCGCTGTGGTGGTTGTCTAAGATCATTACCTCAGTCTTGTCTCCATTGAGCTTGAGACAAGACTGGTCCATCCACGTGGCCACAGCTTCCATACAGGATTCAAGATTAATTGGTGTGTTCTGTGGGTGCTTTAGTGCTACCACCAATTGCGTATCGTCCGCATATGTAATAATTTGAATCCCATAAGGTAACACTAGTTCGGCCAGGGGTCTAAGATAAACATTAAAAAGGGTGGGACTCAATGATGAGCCCTGGGGAACTCCACACAAAAGAGGCAGACATTTGGAGGAGTAGTTTCCCTCAAACACCTGGAATACTCTGTCTTTCAGGAATGATTTAATCCATGACAAAACCTTGCCCGAGACTCCCACCATTCTGAGTCTGTCAAGTAAGATGTTGTAATTGACCGTGTCAAATGCAGAGCTGAGGTCAAGTAGGATGACTGCCACCGTCCCTCCTTGATCAAGGATTTCCCTGGATTCTTCTACTGCTGCTAGCAAGGCTGTCTCTGTCCCATGATTAGGGCGGAAGCCTGTCTGGGTAGCATGCAGAAGGGAATGTTTCTCTAGGTGTTCTGAGAGGATCTAGGGGTCATGTGCTCTTTTAGCCCAGGTCGGACTACCTGATTGGTCCGTAGTCCACCAATTGCAGTGTCCATGTTTGACGAATGCATTTCAAACATTTTAAAGATTTTTTAATGACTGCAGAGTTCATAGAGATTTATTGTTGTTAAAATGTTCATATTGCAGTATATATATATATGTCATAAACCATGTTTAGAAATGCTCTTAAAATCAGTGAAGCAAACATGCCATCCGCAATTTTCATCTCCAAGTGTGTGAATGAAACCTTTCACACCAGCAACCAGTTGTCAGTTTGCCATGAGCTTATGTTTGTGCAAAACCTTGTAAACCGTGGATTGATCTCTATACCCAGTACACATACACCTTCCTAGTTGTCACAAGGGATAGGTGTGATTTCAAGATCAGCACAATCTATTGGTCAGTGATTTTACTTAATTTAGAATATTCCTAAATCAGATATAACTATTAAAACCAGAGGGCCTGACTCTCAAATTGCATTTTGTAGAACATTTTGTAGTACTATAATATGTACTACAAATTGCAATTTACAAACTATGGGGCACTTTTTGTGACGCTCGGTGGGGTAACACAACCTTATAAATATGCCTGTTTCTACCGCAGTCCTCTGCATGCAATGGGTGTTGCAGTGGGTCGTTCCACCGCAATACCCATTGCTTTTTGACGCTGCTCAGATTTACAAGGATGAGGCAGCGCCAAAAACAAACACCAGGGAATACCTGTCTTAGCATGGCGATACGAGGAGAAATTATTAATTTCTCCTTGTTTTTTGCTCTTTCGATGTGTGCTGCAGAATGCAGCACACATCAAAAGAGCAAATCACCATTATTGATTGTTTTTGTGCAGGAAGATGTCCCTTCCTGCACATAAACAATACCCCTGCAGCGCAGGCACCCTTACATCATGACGGCAGGGTGCCTGCGCTGGAGCTAGCCAGCGCTAGGGGAAACACAGGGGTGCACCGTATTCTTATGAATATGGTGCATCCCTGTATTTAAAAAATGTCAGTGCGTGGCGTTGCCAAATTTGGTGTAGCACTGCGATCCAAATTGTTTTGTAAATATGCCCCAGTTTTCGCAATTTTACACCTCCACATTACCTATACTTATGTGTGTGGAAGTCCCAAAAAGTTGTTTTCGCATGTTAATTCCTATATGAAATTTTAGGAAGAAATAGAAGAAATGGCTGAAGTGCATTACAATAAATTTGGTACAAAGTTAGGGCCTTATTTATGAGGACCTACCGGCACTATAGCGCCACCGGAACATCACTTTTTTGACGATCCGGTGGCACAATTTGCCACTGGCATATTTATAAGGCCACGTAAAGCCACGTTACGTGGCTTTTCATGGCCTTATAAATATGTGCCCCTTTCACGCAGAGAACTGTGTGAAAGGGGCATTCCATGGGTGTAACTGGGGGCGTTCCCAGCAACATCCATGGCTTTTTGACACTGACCCAGATTTATGAGAAACTGTGAGTCTGAGGCAGTGCCAAAAACGTAAGGGAGCCACAACGAGGAGAAATATCTTTATTTCTTCTCGTTTCTCCTCTTTCTATGTGTGCTGCATTCTGCAGCACACATAGAAAGAGGAAAAAGCCTCTTGTGATTGTTTTTGTGCAGGAAGGTTTCCCAGGCGGGAACCTGCGGGTGGGTACCCAGTGAGCTCTTTCCATTGAGAAATGTGGGGAGAGGGATTGGGCTGGCATGAAGGTCTTCACCCACTCCTCCAGGAGCTCAACCATCAATCGGGATCCTTCTGCGCCCTTTGGAAGGCCCACCACTCAGATGTTGTTCCGCTGGGCCCTTCCCTCGGTATCCTTTGCATGATTTTCCGGTCTTTGCAAAAGTTTGCGGAGATCCTATGATGACTTTTCTTGATCTGTCAATTGCGTTGTCATCTCTGAGATGTGGCACTCAGCATCGGTGTTCCTAGAGGCCAATTTCCATTGGTCTTCACGGAGGAATCCGAATTCCACTCTGATTTCCTCTATGCGGGACTTTACAGATGTACGTGAGGTCTCAATGACATGTAATATAGCATCCAAACATTGGGGACAAGCTGGCAATCTTCCCTTGAATCACACGCCAAGATTGCCAGCTTGTCCCCAATGTTTGGATTAAAGGTGTTTGAAGCTCTTTGCACTCAGGAGTAGTCGCCTTTCTGTGAAAGGGATGTGTGGTGTTAAATAGCAGGATTCTTCGTTCCTGCACGACGAAGCCGCCCTGCCAGGGTCAGGGGCTCTTTAAACGAGGAAGTCGGGTGATGGATGTTTGTCAAAGAGCTTGACCCGCCTGCCTCTCTCTACAAAGTAAACGGGACTGGGCTGTACCCAAGGTAAAATGTAAGAAGACGCGGGCAAGGGATGCGAGCAGGATATTATATTCTGCCAGCCCCTTCTGAAGTAACTGTATTCTGGCACACCATGGTGCTTTGTAGTGTGGGGCCACTTACCATGCAAAGACCTCTCCCTGCAAACATTAAAAGTAAGTTTGTTTTTAACACAATTTTGAGCCCCGGACATACCACAAAAGTCATGCATAATTACTCAGATAGAATAGCTGAGTAAATTCAGGAAGTTGTTTTAAACATGTAGTACCCTGAAATGAAATTGAATCTAGTTTGCTGATTTAAATTGAGATATAATGTGAAAATTGCCCCTTAATGTGATTCTAACCTAAATTCAGTAACAACCTGTAAACTTTATAAGTGGTGGGATTAAAATGTTTGCTCCAAATTGCATCAGAAGAAAGGTTAAAATGAGCCTTCTAGTCACCACCTCATAGTTATTACAAACAAGTCATATGATACCGGTATGCTTCAGACTACAGAGCGCAACATTCGATAGCACCATCATACCAGCTCATGTTCAACATTTCTTTGTGATACGGCTAAGACCTGATATTTCGTACTCCATAACAAGTTTAATGCCCTATTCTGCATCAGCACTAGTCCCTGCTCACATCTCGTACGTCATGTGCGAGCCAGCATTGCTATGCACTGATAAAAATGACAACCTGCACATGAACTGTCACACTAGGCTCGTGAAGTGCCACTTTGTTACCCATCAGACTCTTGTAAAAACTGTTAAAAAGCACAATACTTCTGTCTTAAACCAACAGACCCACCTCACCCCCAGAACAACACTGAACAGTATAAGATATTTGTTCTAGTGATAGGTACACTAGGCTGACCACTTCCCTTCAAGTCAATCACACCCTGATTCCAGTCCTGGACTTTTGTGCAATAGCCTATTGCATTCTGGGTGCTGTAGCCTTGATTTACTTCCACTGAAACGTTCAGAGTAACAGATCGGACACCTATTACAGTAGGGGAAAAATTAAGGACTGGAGACAGTGTCCTAGAGTGAGGTGGTCACCCTAATTACACAAACCTTCTTCTTGACTACAGCAAGAAATTTCCTCATGCATACACCCTTGGAACAGGTTGCTGTCTAGTCATATAACCATGTCTGACTGCAGTCTGGACCGAATTGAAGTTTCAGGCCCCTGCTGACTCTTAAGACTAAGTGCCAGTTGAGTATCAATGGAGTGTATGGATAAATCTATTACAAAAGAATGGAGCAGGAAGGCCAACTGCTTTAAATAAGGCAACGAAAAGGTCCAAAACGATAATTGCCACCTGCCGCCATCCACTCCCATGCTTACGTCACCCAACTTGGCCATCACCACACAGTCAGTGCCCATCCCAAGCTTGAACCCAGCCTAGAATGGGTCAAGAATGGCAATTCTCCAAGCAGAGTGATATGAGAATCAAGAACTGGAAAAACTGGAAAAACTGGAAAAACTATTGAATAAACAATTGTCAAATTATTTAAACTCCGTAAATGCCCTAGACCACTCACAGTATGGGTTTCGGGAACAACATGGAACCGAAACTGCCCTGATCATGGCTGCGGAAGAACTCAGGAGTGTACTGGATGCTGGAGGGAAGGCTGCCTTGATCCTTTTGGATCTTTCAGCGGCCTTCGACACGGTAAACCATGGCACACTCCTGACCCGACTAGCCGAAGTAGGAGTTCAAGAGATGGCACTTAAGCTTCTATCCTCTTATCTAACAGACAGAACTTTCTCAGTTAAATTAGGAGATGCTGCTTCTAAACTTTTTAATTCTCCTTGTGGCGTACCTCAGGGGTCTTCGTTAAGCCCCACCCTTTTTAATGTATATGTTGCCCCGCTAGCGGCTATAATAAGGAATTGTGGTTTCCTACCAGTCTCCTACGCAGACGATACTCAAATTGTGGTAGCAGTCACAAACAATACTGATGAGACAGCAGGCAGATTTAATAATTGCATGAGTCAAATCACTCACTGGATGCAATATAATTGCCTGAAATTGAATGGTGATAAAACCGAGGTTATGCTGCTTGGGACTGATATGAATTTCTGGTCCCCTAAATGGTGGCCAGATAGCCTAGGCGACCGCCCATCCCCAGTGGACAAAGTAAGAAACTTGGGAGTATTGCTGGACAATAAACTATCTTTGGGTCCCCAGATAAACAAACTCTCTTCCTCGGTGTGGTACATCCTCAAACTAGTAAAGAAACTATCACCATTTATTCCCCCAGATTCTCGTAAAATATTAGTAACTGCACTGGTCTTATCTAGGTTGGATTATGGGAATGCACTGTATGCAAGGTTACAAATTCAACATCTAAGAAAATTACAGCGCTTACAGAACACTGCAGCAAGGCTGGTGATGGACATTCCCAGATATGAACCAGTTGCCCACAGATTGGGAACTCTCCATTGGCTACCTATTGAAAAAAGGATCAAGTTTAAGTCAGTTTGCCTGGCCTATAAAGCCCTTCATGGAATAGGATCCCATTTCTTAAAAACTCATTTGAAACCTTATGAGCCATCCAGGAGACTGAGATCAAGCCAGGCAAAATTAATTCAGGTTCCGAAATTTAAGCAAGTTAGGTGGGGAGGAGAAGCTTCCTCCTTCAGGCAGCTAAGACTTGGAACCTTCTCCCTGTTACAATTAAAAACAGCTCATCGCTACTTTCATTTAGGAAGGAGGTGAAAACATGGTTGTTTACTTTGTAGTTGGTATCATTCTTCGGCAGACTTAGTCTTTTTACAACGATTAGCGCCAAGACGCCTTTGGGCATTCGTGCGCTTTACAAATATACAAATCAAATCAAATCAAATCAAGATTTCATTAAAGACACGGATGCTAACATTATGCATCCCACCTTTAATTGCCACTCCGCAGCACCTTTAAAGAACTACAACACATCAAAACACTAGAACTAGAACACAGCAGTCCATAAATATCCCTGCTCCTGAACATTCTTCCTCTTATAATTCGCGAACATCCTCTTCTTTCTTCTCTTTCTCCTCTTCTTCTATCCGCCATGTTCTCCAAATCCATCCTCACTAATCTGTCGAGATTAGAGAATCAAAACATCAACATCAATCTGCCCGCATTAAAACTGCTTCCAAACATAAAGCAAATCTTAATCAATATACCACCTTATTATTATATCATCTAAAAAACTTTTTATCAAAACTATAAAACCTCCAATACTTAAATTCCCTAGGGCGAGGAGGGAGGGATAATGTTAGCCTCCGTGTCTTTAATAAAATCTTGATTCTCATATCACTCTGCTTGGAGAATTGCCATTTCATTTCAAGACCGGAGGCTACCAATATGCATGTTGAAAGCCTTTCATAATCACATTAGACACATGCTTAATTGGTCTAAAATAATGTTTAGCAAAAACTCCTACATTAGACCAATCTGCTGCTTTCAAAATCTCCTCCAATCTGCCTCCGCACAAATACATCTTACTCGCACTAGCACCTCTCACAGAATGTGCCTTGTAATATTCCACATCTACGCTACTCTCTCTCATAACATTCTTAACCCATCTAGCAATGGTCGCTGAACTTACCGCTCCATAAGGTTTCACATATGATATCTACAATTGATTCTCTCCATGTTTCCTGAATTCCATCATCCTATTCTCATACTCATGCATACAATCTACAACACACAACTTCTTCTCCTCCTCATATTTTGGATAGAAAATTGTCTCCGACATGGTCTTGGTTCTTTTCCATATCTCAAAAAACACACCATTGGGTGCCAAAACCTTGTTATTTACCTCCAAAGCTCGCACATCTGAAACTCTTCTGCATGAAACCAAGCACAACAAGGTTGCCAACTTCCCTGAAAGTCTTTTAATTTCCAAATACCTATTTGCTGGCCATTGCAAAATAGCCACATTGGCATCCCACAGCACATTATACCTTGCCCTAGGGGGTCTCTTCAACCTCATACTCTTCATAACTCTACAAACGATAATATTTCTACCAACTGACCTGTTGTCCAGTAGAGCATGTCCTGCTGAGATTCCTGACCTATAACAATTTACTGTTCTGTAACCTAATCCTTCTGCAAACTTCTCCACTAAACAATTAACCACCTCAACTATAGGCGCCTCCACGGGATCCAGACCCCTTTCCATGCAGCAGCTAACCCATATTCTCCAAATTCCCCTATATCTACTCCTGGTTCCTGGTGCCCATGATTCGTCCAATAACTCTGCAGCCTTATCCGAAAGTCCTCTGAAACTGCTACATCTCCTGACACTCTCCAGACAAGAAGGTTCATCACCTTGCTCTGCACTAAAGGATGCTCTTCTCCTTCTACATTCTTCAAAAGACCCTCTTTTGCCGGAATTAAATAAGGCTCTGCACAAGCCAACTCCATCACTGACAGAAACCAAACTTGTGACACCCAAAAAGGAGTCACTAACACTATGTTATGTTATGTTATTTTAATCTTATAATGCGCACAGCTACCCAAGGGTTTCCCGGCGCCGCCTGACAGGAACAGAAGAGAAAAAGAGAGTGCTCTACATATTAAACAGCCAGGTTTTTAAACACTTACGAAAATTCTCATATAAAGTTTCAGTCCAAAGTGACATAGGGAGGGAGTTCCACAAAGAGGGACCTAGACAAGAGAAGGACCGACCGCCCGCCCATTCGCGACAATCTGGTCCTAGGCACCGTGAATTTTGCCTGAGTGGCGGAACGTAAAGGACGTGATGGGAGATAACGGTGAACTAAGGCATTCAGATATTGGGGTGCCTTACCAAATTTTATTTTGAACATGTAGCTCAGGGCTTTGAATTTAATACGATTCTCAGCCCTGAGCCAATGAAGATCCCGAAGAGAGCCTGAGATGGAAACTGTTTTAGGAACCTTGCAAAGTAACCTAGCCGCCGCATTCTGCACCATCTGCAGTTTACGTAACACGTCCTTGTTGACTCCTAGATACAGAATATTGGCGTAGTCCAGTCTAGAGGTGACCAGAGCCTGGACCACGGTTCGTTGAGTGGACAAAGGCAGCATCCAAAGGATTTTCCTGAGCCATTTGAGGATAGTGAAGCAAGTCGAAGACACTTTCACCGCTTGTTGCTTCATTGATAACTGGTCATCGATTATGACACCTAAATTCCGGACCTGATGATTAGGCTGAGGCAGAGCACCCATTTCAGGCGGCCAGTGTTGAGGTCCCCACAGGTCTTTGTTCTTACCCAGAATCAGCACCTCCGTCTTTTCACCATTGAGTTTGAGCAGGTTGGCTTGCATCCAGCCTGCTATGTTCCTCAACCCAGACTGAAGGGATGATGATTTAGACGCCCTTTCAGCAGAAAGGGAGAAAACAATCTGGGTATCATCGGCATAGGAGAAAAGGCACAGCCCAGCATCTTCGGCAATCGTCGCCAGAGGCCTGACATAGATGTTAAACAATAGAGGGCTAAGAATGGAACTTTGAGGAACCCCATAAGGTGAAATATGAGTATAGGAACTGGCCATGGGAGAGAAGACCTGGAACGTGCGATCAGTCAGAAAATCAGCAAGCCAGTTGAGTGCAGAACCAGTCACTCCCAGTGATTGCAGAGCATGCAATAACACGGTATGAGAAACCGTGTCAAAAGCAGCATTTAAGTCCAGGAGTATGAGAGCCACAGTATCCCCAGTGTCAACACGGTTACGCAACATTTCTGTGACTCCAAGCAGAGTAGTTTCAATTGAGAAGCCTGGTCTAAAACCAGACTGTGAGCCATGCAAAACATTTTGGGATTCAACAAATGAAGTCAATTGAAGATTAATATGCTTTTCCAAAATTTTGGAAAAGGCCAGAAGCAAGGAAATGGGCCGAAAATTAGACAGTTGCGCGGGGTCGGCATTAGCTTTTTTTAAAAGTGGGAGAACCATCGCGTGCTTCCATGCAAATGGAACCGTTGCTTCCTTTAAGGAAGCATTGAGCAACTCCATAATTAACAACAGAGAGGACTGTTCGAGTTTCTGAAGCACAGTGGTGGGGATAGGGTCCCTGGGAGAACCAGATCTAAGGCTGTCCAGAATCCGCCTGAAAGAGTTTATATCCAGGGGCACCCAAGTTTCTATATTGTTGATAGGTGCAGTGGGCACACAGTCCTGCGGTTCCGTACTTCTAGTTGACTGAGAAGAATTCTTGGTTTGCTGTATGGCATTGATAGGCTTGGACTCATTAAGTGTGGAGTATATTTTTTCAACTTTACTGAGAAAGAACATAGCAAGATCTTCACATTGCGATTCAGTAAGATCCGGGGAGGTGGGTTGGCACGCCGCGCCAGACAGTTCTTTGACAAGCTTAAACAACGTCTTAGAGTTATTCTGTGCCTTGGAAATGGTAAAAGTCACATGCTCCGCAAGCGCAACTTTACAGAGAGAATGGTAATCTCTTTTTGCCTTTTTATAAGCTAGTTTAGCGTCTGGAGCGTAGTTCTTTCTCCAGCGTCTCTCTGACGCTTTGCATTTGCTTTTCTCCACTTTTAGCCTCTCGGAAAACCAAGGGGCAGGTGGCCGGTGATTATTCACCTTCTTGACAGACGACGGAAGACAAGCATCAATGGAATTAAGGATCCAGTTATGTATGGCATCCACGTCTGTTGTAGAAATTGGGCTAAAAGTAGGAGCAGTCTTAGATAGGAGCTTATTAAAAGCTTCGATATCCAATTTTCCCCAATTTCTTGATTTGGACTTAAGGCTGAGAGCAATCGAGGATAGGCTCGATAGATCTTTTTTGACCCGGAAGCCCACCAAGAAGTGATCCAACCAGAGTACTGGAAGAGCTGGGGGGCAGCAAATGTTAGGCAGATTGGAGAAAATAGGGTCCAATAGATGGCCAGCAGCGTGGGTGGAGCCCGAATTACAAAGCAAAATGTTCATAGCTGCTAGATCTAAAATAAGTGCAGCACTAATAGCACATGTCGGGTCATCAAAATGCAAGTTCAGGTCACCCAGGATAGTAAAATTAGCGGCGTCCAAGAGGTAGGGGGTGAATAGATCAGGAAGTGAATCAGCCCATGACCCAGCAGGCCCAGGGGGGCGATAGAGCAGAATGCCTGAAAAAGTGAACTGGGGGGTTACGCCAAGTTTGAATAACGCAGCCTCACAGCCCACGAAAGGTAGATCTTCGAATTTGCATGTGTAAGAGTTGTTATAGATGATCGTAATGCCTCCCCCATTTTGATTCCCCTATGTCTCCTAACTATCGCGTAATTAGATGGTAAAGCGATCGCAATATCAGGGCCAGAGCTCCCATGCAGCCATGTTTCTGTGAGAAAAATAGCATCAGGCTGCTTATTTGTCAAGAGGTCAAAAATATCTGACTTATGCTTAGGGAGTGAACGACAATTTATATTAAAGAAAATAAATTCTTTATCAAAGGCATTGCTGGGTTTTAAAAAAGAGTTACCCTGGGCATTATTAATCCGTGGGGGAGTAATTAATGAACTACATCCTTTATATGACTGTGTGTCAAATGCAAAGCTACAGCGGGGCAGCTAGAATCCGTGATCTCAGGATTAAATGACACACATTCTGAGATCTCTCCTGTCTCACATTCAACAAGACTCTCTGAATCATCGCAAACGGGGGAAAGGCATACGCCCTCCTTCCCTTCCAAACCTGTTGGAATGCATCCACCGCTAACGCCAAAGGATCTGGTCTCCAACTGAAATAACTCTCCAGCTGAAAGGTTAAGCGACTCGCAAACAAGTCTACCTGCAGAGGACCCAACAAACTGTCTATCCTTCTGAAACTCCTCACATCCAACTTCCAATCGCTGTAGTCTCTCAAATGTCTTGAATTCCAATCGGCTACCTGATTCTTCTCTCCTGGCAAATACTCTGCCCTTACCTCTATTTTGTGTTCCAAGCAGAAATTCCAGAACTCCATCGCCAGATTTGCCAGTCCTCTGGACCTCGTTCCTCCCAACCTGTTTATATATGCCACAGCTGACACATTGTCCATCCTTATCCTCACCAATTGTCCTTTCAGAATCTTCCTGAAACTCTGCACTGCATACAAACCCGCAGTCAGCTCCAAACAATTTATGTGTCCTGATCTCTCCTTCTTTGACCAAAGTCCACCTGTTTGCTCCTCTCCTAATCGTGTCCCCCATTATTCCAGACTCGCATCTGTCTCTAAAACAAAATTCGGACCTGTTCCAAATATCGCGCGTCCATTCCACGCATCCAGATTGCACATCCACCACTCCAATTCCTCCCTTGCTACCACGCTCAACGAGATCTGATCTCCATACCTTAAACCTTTCCTTAAAGCCTCCCCTTTCACCCTCTGCAAAGCTCGATAGGGTAGGGGACCTGGAAATATCGCCTGTATTGATGAAGACAATAAACCTACTATTCTTGCCAAATTTCTTATTGTCATAGATTCTCTCCTCATGCTCAACTTTATCTCCTTTTTTATCAACTTCACTTTCCTTTGTGACAACAAAAGCATACACTTCATTGTATCCACCTAAAAACCCCAAAACTCTATGGTTTGAATCAGAACGGACTTTTCCAGGTTCACCACAAACTCTAGTTTCTCTAACAACCTGATAACATTCCTCAAATCCTTTTCCAACTCTCTCTTGTCCTGATTCATCAACAAAATGTCGTCTAAGTAGATTATCATTCGCACTCCTCTCTTCCGAAAAAAGGACACGACCACTCTCATCACCTTTGTGAAACACACCATGGTGCGGACGAAAGGCCAAATGGTAGACATAAAAACTGATAAAGCATCCCTTTCCACCTGAACTGTAAATATTTCTGACTCTCCCTGTTCATTGGAATCGTAAAATACGCGTCCTTCAGATCCAATTTCGCCAACCAATCCTTTCCCTACAAGAGATCTCTCAAGCAATGGATTCCCTCCATTTTGAAATATCTGTATATCACAAATTTGTTTAGATCTCTCAGATTTATGACCGGACTCCATCCTTTTTCCTTCTTTCTTACCAAAAACAAATTGCTCACAAATCCTTTCCTTCCTTCCCTCACCTGGATAATTGCTCCTTTCTCTATTAGCGATACTATCTCTAAATCCACCATATCCCCCTGTTCTTTTGACATTCTTATCTCTCTTGCCTCCTCTCTTTGACTGGGCAATTCCGTAAATTCTACTCCATACCCCTGTATTGTCTCTAATACCCATGGGTCCTGAGTAACTATCTTCCATTCCTCTACAAAAAACCTCAGTCGTCCCCCTACTTTTCTTGGGGTAGAACCAGTTAAAGTCTCCGTACTCACCTTGTCCTCCTTGAAACTGGCCCCGTCTTCTTGTTGAACTTCCTCGTCCTGCTCTTCCCAATCTTCCTCTGCTTGGGAAGAAACCTCCTGGAGCATAGCCTCTTCCTCTATAGCTACTCCCGCTTTGGCTATAATATTGTCCACCATACTGGGACCTCTGAAATCCTCGGCCAGGAGAAAGTCCCATTCTGCCGGCCCTACCGAAAACACTTCCTCCAAAGACTTTCCTCATATTTACTTACGCTTTATCAAGCGCTGTGAATGTATTCACATATTTGCCGATGCTCTTAACAAGTCCCTCTCCAAAGAGAAGTCCTTTCACATCCTCGCCCCCTTCCTTTTGTGCCAGGTCACCTAGCTTCGGACTAATCTTCATTAAAATAGCCCTTCTACGCTCCGATAATATTCCTGTGTTAGCATTTCCCAAAAGCACTAGAGCCCTCTGGCTCCAACCTCTAAGCAGCTCTATGTCTACTGCTTCCTCACTGGCATACGCCTCCTCCACCATATCTAAGATCCTAGCTAAAGGTCCTAATAAATCCAGGAGCTTATCCTGGCAGATCTTCAAAGACCTTTCAAGACCCTTCCTTGGGTCTCTACCCAGTCGAAATAAAAAACTGATCAGCTCTGGATCCAGAATAGGAGTACTGCATACCTTCTCCTCTATTACTGGCCTTGCACATTCAGATTTCATTATCCTTCTCACCTCTCTATCCAGTGGTTTTCCAATCCATGTTTTAATAAATTTTTCCACATGCTTCATGGGCCACCACTCTCCACTTCGTGGATGTTTGATGTTCAGACGTGTAAACATTTCTCCCCCAAAAGGGTCCTTAATTCGGTCACTAGAATTTGACCCTTCAACATTCTCAAATTCCTCAGCCAAAAACTCATCCTGATTTAAATCAAAGATATACTCATCCAAATCTTTCTCATTTCCATCACCTCTGCTATTCCCAATCCCTTCAAAATTTTCTTCCTCATGTGTGCCGCAAAAGGACACCTTTCCTTGCGTGCCGCCAAGGACACCTTTCTGCTGTGTGCCGCCAATGACACCTACTTTTCTTCCGGTACTCATGCCCTCTTTCTTTGAAATCAAAACATCTTCTACATGTCTCGTCTTCTTAGTTCTCTTTCTACCCACTTCTGCGCTTACTCCTTCTCCATCAGACAACGAAAAATATTCTTCTCCACAATCTTTTTCTCTCTTCCTACTTTTTAAAACTCCATCTACAGCTTCTTTTACTTGTTTTTTCATTTCATGCTGTATCAACCTTTTAACCACATCTTCATTTACCATTTCACTTGACACATTAAAACGATTGTTCTGCTCTTCCGACATTCTGATTTCTTTTCCTCCAAATATTCCTCTACTAACTTCCTCAAAATGACCTCCTACAAACCAAACACCTCACAAAATGCCCTGCGTCTCCTCAAATTACTTCTTCTTCTCTCCGTTTGCACTTTGATCTTTCCGACCGTTAAACAGTCACCTGTGCTTACATAACCTCTATTCACCTCATTCTTCCTTATCCCAAACCAAAATGTCTCCCAAATCTCGCAATATTCTCAATCACTTGCTCACCACGCACGTAATTACGTGCTGCCCAATGCGCGACTAACTAATCAATCTCCTTACGCGCTGACATTGCACTATGTGCTGCCCATGCGCGTCGGAGTCAACCTTAATTCGCGAGCTCTAGAAGCGTCGTGACATCAGAGAACGCTTCCCTTACAATCGCTAGCTTGTGATGCCTTGCCGCAAGCTGAATACTTCGCAGTCCTTGCACGCGTCAATGTCACGTTCAGAATTCCGCGCTACCCCTCATGTGCTCCACCGGTAAGCGGCCCTCAAATTCAAAAGATGCTTCCCCTTAAAGCATCAAATTTGCCGATTCTTTCTTTTCCCTCTTTTTTTTTTTTTTTTTTAAACATCTCAAACAAAAAACTCAAAAGCCTACAAAACCTTACAACCAAAACCTTTCTGCTAACCCAAATAATAAACAAACAAACCAATACCTACACTGCAGCTCCTATAAATTAGAAGCTGGAGTGTACAAGCACAACTTACATTTACTTACACTGAAATTAATCAACATTCAATCATACCTGTTAAAAAAATATATATATACATAAGTAGTAATTTAAAAGGTATTTATCTTGTCCTGAGCAGCAATTAAAAGAGAGGAAGAATGTTCAGGAGCAGGGATATGTATGGACTGCTGTGTTCTAGTTCTAGTGTTTTGATGTGTTGTAGTTCTTTGAAGGTGCTGCGGAGTGGCAATTAAAGGTTTAATGCATAATGGTAGCCTCCGGTCTTGAAATGAAATCTAATGGACCTAGGTTTAGCTATCCAGTTATTGAGAAGTATCTCTCTCAACCACTTTGTCATAAAGAACAATAAAAAGATCAAAAAGGTTGGATCCAAGGGGTTTCTTTTCAGGAATAACTTTTGTTGACACATAGTATATATTTTCATCCATAGCATTGAGCAGGGAGAGGAATTTACATGGATCATCCTTATCAATGGATACAAAAGAGTCAACAAATGCATTACAGTCCTAGGAGAAGGCACATGAGAGCTTAAGGGAGTACTGACACAGTATGTAAACATGTATTCATCAATTATCTGTGTCCAACTAAACAGTTGGAGTTTTGAAAGTACCAAGGGGACAGGGATCTGAAGGTGTTCCTGATTGCCTACTTACGTATAGGACCTTACCAAAAATGGATTTGCTGAATAGAAGACAATCATGATCTGAAGATCACCCCCAATAGACCGTTATGGGCTTCGAACCTCCATTTGGACATAGCCCGCAGTGTTAAAAGAGCCAGAAGTGGAGGACAACGTATCAGATTAAATGCAGCTAAGCTCTGAAACTCTCTTCTGCTGCTATTTGAGCAACAGATAAAGAACCATGCTTTCAAAAAGCCCTTAAAACCTGGCTTTTTAAATAATAACTGTCTCTAGATGCAATCACATTTTGTATGGTGCACCCTCTTCGAACCTAGCACTGGGATGCCTTCGGGTCGCCATGCGCTTTATAAATCCTATAGTGTAGTATAGTATAGTATCAAGTCTGCCAGTGCCTAGCAGTATATTCTGAGTTCCTGCCTAGTGAAGCTCATTTCGTCATAAAGAAGGTTTGCCAGGTTTCCTCTGAGGTCCTGAGAAGCGTTGATTTGTAAAGCTGTTGCCCAGGCGTTTGTATATCCATAAGTGACAAGGACATATTGGGGCTTTAAAGGTAAAATGAGTACACAGGCTTTTTAATTCAGCCTGATTGCTTGGACATAGATTGTTGACTGACTCTTAAGAATTGTTATATGAACCACTTGCAAGACATTTTATAAACAGTAGAAAATCTGGGTCCAAATTTACTATGATTTTGCTTCTGGGTTGCATCATTTTTGTGACAGAGACCCGACGCAAAATCATTTTTGGCTTTTTTGGCATTTACTAAGTGGCTTTGCATGGTTTATAAAAAGAAAAAGTAACGCAGTTCATCACATAGCACTGCCTTGGGTTACTTTGCGTCTGGGAGACGTTCCATAGGTGAAGCATGGGCGTTCCTGTGCATCCATTTTTTTTTTTTTTTAAACAAACTTTATTAGGTTTACAAATCAAGACATTGACATTTCCCAAAAAATAAGTCTAGACCCCCTCCCCTCTTTATGGTGTACAATCGTATGAGCATAGGATCTTTGGCTCATTCCTATGGCATTCCCCTGCTGTGACCTCGAAAAATAAGAGCCATGTGACAAGGGTAGTAACCTCCAATGCTCAATGGGGCCCATATAAAGAAACATCACTATCCCTAAGGCTAACCTAAATCTAAGTTTCCCCCTCCCCCTCCCTCCAGGCATGTCACATCCCGCGCTACTCTGAACTTATCAATAACCAATAGTAGTGCGCAATTGGTGGTCTCCATAACGCAAACAATACAGGCTTGTACAGGCTGCTACTTTAGTCTCACTCATCGTGTATATATCTAATGCGGTCGCATGGTTATATCTATTCGCTATAAAAGTCTACTCTGTTTCCGGCACTCCCGGATCTGTGTCGTCATCGCTCTCAGCGTCTGGGTCTTTCAATAATCCCACCAAGTGTTCCCACGCCCTAGCCGCCTTAAGTGCTCTCTCACTCCCCGTCCTCTATGCTATCTGTAGCCTAACTATTCCATCACATTCTGCCCATTTAATGAGCTCTCTCTTCCATCGATCTAAACTCGGGGCTCCGCTCGCCTTCCAGTGCATCGTAATTTCCCTCTTGGCCACTACCAACCCCATATCTATAAACTTGCTGGTGATCTTAGTTTTAGCTGTGTGGGGGAACCAATGCAGTATACAAGTCCCCAATGCCAGATCTAGCTCTCTTTCCGTCACCGCCTTCAATAGTGCAATTACTTCATTCCAATAACTAGCTAGAAGCGGACACCCCCAAATCATGTGGGGGAAGTCTGCCCCTTCTCCTCGACATTTTGGGCATTCCTCTGAGTTAGTGTTGAAATATGTTTTGATTTTCACCGGCGTGAGGTAGGCACGATGTAAAACATAAAAATGAAGCAATTGAAAGCGGGCGTTCCTGGTGCTTTTCCACGCTCGCTCTACCACCTCAGCCCAAGCCCTTTCCGGTATCCTCCTCCTACATCTACTTCCCACTTTCGCTTGAGTACGTCCAAAGGGGGCAGCTTCTCAAGAGTCATGCGCTTGTACAGACATGTGACCGCTTTAAACTTCTCTGCTGCAGTCACTATATATTGACACCCTAAAGAAACCTTAGGTTCCGCTTGACCCTCTTTCCAATGCGCACGAATAGCCGCCGTGAGCGCTGCATGGAGCAGGAAGTCACCCCCTCTTAAATCAAATCGCTCCTGTAAAGCACAAAAGGGCAGCATAGTCCCGTCCTCATATAAATCCCCAATGGTAGTCAGCCCCCTCTCATCCCAGTCATTCATCTCCCGCCAAGAACCCCCGTGGGGAAGCGCCTCGCACATAGAGAGCGGTATATCAGGGGCATACAGCACCTTCAAACCTGCCCTCTTGAGACTCCGCCTCCAACATTGTCTTGCTGTCTTAAGGTCCTCAGGGAGGGCACCCATGCATACAGGAAGGTCCAATACTATTTGAGAGAGCTGCTGCAGCTCCAGGACTCCCCCTCTCTCCTCCTCCGCACCTCGCAGTCTCATCACCACTTGTTGCGTCAACCACTGCAACTGTGCAGCTAAGTAATAGGTTTCGAAGTCAGGTACCGCCCATCCACCCTCCGACTGTGGACGCATCAGCACTTTCAGGGAAACCCTCCGTCTCCCAGTGCCCCATAAAAACCCCGTGGTCATGGACGTAAGTTGTTTAAATATCCGCGCTGGTATCCAAATCGGCAGGGTTCCGAAATAGGACAACAGTCGGGGAAGTGCCACCATTTTAAGTAAAGACACCCGCCCCGCTACCAACAATGGCAGCGTTCCCCAAAAATCAAAACTGCCCACCAGGCCTCTTACCGCTCTAATGATGTTGCCCTCCAGTATATCTGATCTGGAATGATATATCTGGACCCCCAGATAGGGGAAGCACCTACATTCCCATCGCGCTCCCGCTATTTCCGGTGAGTCACTTCTATTGCCATCTGTGGGAAACATGCAGGATTTAGCCCAATTAACTCTAAGGCCAGACATCTCCCCTAGTTCATGCAATACCGCCTTCGCTCCCAATAATTCTCTCTCTGTATCTCCCAGGAACATAAGCAGATCATCCGCATATAGGGCTATATGATGTATTTGATCCTGTACCCGCAGCCCCCTAAAATATCTCCCAGTCCTAACTTTCGCCGCTAATGGCTCCATAGCCAATGCAAACAGAAGAGGGGAAAGCGGGCATCCCTGTCTTGTGCCCCTAGCCACTTCGCAAGCTTCCGATATCACCCCTCCCGTCCAGACCCGCGCTGTAGAGGACTTATAAAGTAAAGCCGTCCATGCTATAAAATCTTCCCCCAACCCAAATCGGGCCATGACATGAAAGAGATAAGGCCATTCCAAACTGTCGAAAGCCTTCTCTATATCAACGGCAAATATTGCAGCGGTAGCTTTGGGGTAAGAGTCCGCTTCGAGTATTCGCAGCAATGTCCGAACGTTTAAGGCCGTATTCCGAGTAGGAATAAAGCCAGATTGATCGCGATGGATTATGGTTGACATGTAGGGCAACAGACGGGTGGCTAGGATACGGCTTAATATCTTATAGTCCGTGTTAAGCATGGATAGAGGATGATATGCCGTTCTATCCCATGCCGACTTACCAGGTTTCAGGAGCGGGATAATAACTGCCTCTCTTGTGGACACAGGGAGATGGCCCAGGTGTCTCGCCCTATTATACAAAGTCATCAACCGCGGCGCCAACTGCTCAGAGTAAGTAGTATAAAACTCGATTGGGAGCCCGTCTGTTCCCGGCACTTTGTTCCGCGCCATGTGTTTAATAGCCGCCCGCACTTCTCTTAGTTCAATATCCCCGCCGAGCGCCTCAGCTTGATCACCCTCCAGTTGTGGGAGCTGGAGCTCGTGTGTAAATCCCTCTAAATCGTCCCCGGTCCTGTCTGTCTTGCTCCTGTATAATTCCTTATAGAAATCGTAAAACAGCTCGTTTATTCCTTCTTGAGTGAAGCAGGTGCCTCCCTGTGTGTCACGGATCTCCAATATTGGCGATCCCCTGCGCGATGGATTAGCCAGCCAGGCCAGCAAGGCTCCCGATTTATCCCCCTCGACATGAGTGCGTGTAATATACGCCTTGTGATCAAAGCATCTTAGGCGCTCCACCTGTCCTGCCACTACCTCTCTTGCCTCTTCCAAGTCCTGCTGTCTATCAGGTCTTTCAGGGCGTATTTTCTCAACGGCCCGCAAGCGTTTTTCGGCCTCTTCTACCTCCTCCAACAGCACTCTGCGCACTCCCACCATCTCAGACATACAGCGCCCTCGAAGCACTGCCTTAAAGGCGTCCCATTCCACTAGCGGCGTGGAGGCAGTTCCCTCATTGTCCCCGAAATATTGGGTGATGGACGTACCCACCGCGTCCCTAAACACTTGGTCCTCCAATGCCTCTGGGTGGAGCCGCCAGGTAGGTATCCGGGCCCGGATTCGCGACCAGTGCATCCGGAGGAATACAGGATTATGATCTGATAACGTTCTGGCAAGATATTCACTACTTTGCACTCCGGCATGTACGTCCGGAGTACATAACAATGCGTCCAGGCGCACGTGAAGGTCGTGCAATGCCGAGAAATAGGAATAATCCCGGGCATCTGGATGTTGGGTCCTCCAGGTATCCACCAGGCCCCATCGGGCCTGCCAATTCCGCCTGGCTTCCGCAACCTTATGAGTGGGAGCATTAGGGAGCGGGGGGTGGGAGCGGTCCAAAGTCACATCAATTATACAATTAAAATCCCCTCCCAATAACACCGATCCGGTAAGATAAGGTGGCAACTTCGTGGACAGCTGTGTAAAAATGGCGGGCTGCTCCGTATTGGGAGCATATATACTACCCAGGGCAATGTCACGCCCATCTAGTTTCCCAAGGACCACGACAAATCTGCCCTCTGGATCAATAAGCTTTTCCCTACATTGGAAAGGCACCCCCGCTCTTAACCAAACCAACACTCCCCGGGCGAAGGAAGAATAGGTTGTGTAGTACAATTGACCCCGCCAGTGCCGCTGCAATGCTGCCCCCTCCTGCGCCGGCAAATGAGTTTCCTGTAACAGCGCAATATGAACTCCTCTCCGCACTAAATACGCATGAAGCTTTTGGCGACGCCACATAGTATGCATGCCCCGCACATTCCAGGATATACACTTCAGATCATTTGTAGGACCCATCCCAACTGCGTCTGGAAAGCAACCCTGTGAGCTAGGTTAGTGACATGCCTGGCCCTATTAACCCCTGATACTAAGAAACAACCCCAACTCCCCTTCCCCAGGACAGCTACTACAAAGCTAGTACCCATCCAAACCATGAAAACAACACTCTCAAATGTCCTCTGACGAATTCAGAGGTGCTGGGGATTGCAACTGGCTCAAATAAATCCCAAATAATGCACATCAGCCTCGAATCATCTACACCAGTCCGGGCTGTCCACCATTCCCTCGCTAGCGGACCAGTTCGCAGGTTTCTAGTTTGGCACAGTCCTGCAGCCGTCTGCTTCAGGCTATGTCATCCGCCGTCTGCGGTGTCACCACTGGCATCCGCTCCTCGCCAGTTAAGGATGAGTCTGAGTCCTGCCCAACAGAGCCGTCAGTGGTATTGCCCTTTTCTTCATCCGATGTAGGAGCTTGGACTTGCGCTAGTTCCACCACTGCCTGCAGCGCCGCTGCCTGCTCACTAGCTGTCTGTGTAAGCGTGGGCTTCTTCTGGGTCCTGTTGCGGGTGCGCCGACGCGGTTGCGCAGGTCTATTAAGCCTTCGGTCACGCATCTCTCCCAGGGCCCCATCTCTCGGTATTTCCTTCTTATAGTTCTCCAGCCAGTCCCAAGCTTACTGGGGAGAGTCAACATAGTGAGTATTTCCATCCAGAATAATACGCAACCGAGCTGGGAACATTAGGGAGTACTGGAGGCCCTCCTCCCGCAAAGCCTTCTTGACTGCTATGTAAGAGGCGCGCCTCCTTTGCACCTCCATCGTATAGTCCGGAAACAACGTGACTTTAGCATTGTCCACTGTAAAGGGGCCATCTGCTCTTGCCTTTTGTAATAGTAAGTCCCTGTCTCGGAAATGAAGCAGGCGGGCCACCACCGGTCTTGGGGGCCTCCCTGGGGCCAGTGGTCGGGCCGGCACTCTGTGGGCTCTCTCAAGCGTATAAAATGCTGTAAGTCCTTCCGGAGCGACTACATTTCTGAACCATGTTTCCAGGAATGACACCATATCGCCCCTTCTGATCCTTCCGGCAGTCCCACGACCCTTACGTTATTCCTCCGGTTGCGTCCTTCTGCATCTTCAGCTCTGCGTTCTAGTGTCGATACCCTGTCCGTTAAGGCCTGCACTTGCTGCGCCACATCTTTGTGTGCTGGCACTATTTCCGCGATATCGAGTTCAGTTTTTTTGACCCTCTCAGAGAGTTTCTTGTGCTCGTCTCGCAATAGGCCAAGCCCCACTGCAACCATGCTAATGTCCTGATGAAGGGTCGCCTTTGTGTCTGCTATGGCAGCCAGGATCTGCTGCAACTGCCTCTGCACTGGGTCATCCGAGGCACCACTTGCCGGCCCTTGTGTTTCTTCCCCCTGGTCCTGGGGCACCCCAGCCTGGCGGCCCTTAGGTTTGCCCACAGTTGCAAGGACTCCTCTTGCTCCTGTCGTCACACTCCTCGCATTACTCTGAGTGCTCTGCAGGGTCTGTATTGGCTCTCTCCTCAATTCAATGGGAGTTGTTGTCCCGTTACTTGCGGCAGGAGTTCGGGCGTGCTATTCTCAGCTCTGAAGAAGGGGCTACAGGACAGAACGTGGGTCATTCCATTTTCCAATCACCCCGCAGTCACAGTCCACTAGCCGGAGGGCCCCGTTCCTCTCATGCTATCTTCATCGCCGCCACTGGGGCATCTGCATGCCCCTGTCCGTGCCTCTCAACGGGGGACCCAGCGCCTCCCAAGCGCTCAGTTTTCACTCTGTTGTCTAGGCGGTCACCCCGTGAATGAATCCACACAGTCGCAACAGGGGCCCCTCTCTGGGTTGCGGCGCAGCGGGCTAGGCAGTTCATAGATCCCTGAGTGATCCCGGGGCTCTCCCACATCCGGGATCCCTCCAAGGGGCCGAGCGATCTCTTCTAGGCCTCCTCTGTTCTCTGCGGCAGCCCCTCTCCCAGCGGGCCCCCCAGCTTCTAGCCTCTTCGTCCCTAGGGCCTCCCAGGTGGGACTTTTATTCAGCGGAGAAGGGTCAACCGCCGAGTCTGGTCCGCAGGTCACTGCTGCCGCCCAGGGCCGGGGTCAGGGGGTCCCAGCCCAGTCCTCAGACCTCCCTGCCCCAAGTACCTTCAGCGAGCCGTCCGCTTGCTCTTCGCCACCAGTTCTCCAGGCCGGTACTCAATAACAAGGGGCAGCTCCAGTGCCTCTTCCAGGAGTCCAGGAGGCTCCCGCACTCATGCGAGTCACTCGTTTCTGTTCGGCGCACACCACTCTCGCCGCCGACAGCAATCCGCTCCGCAATCTCCCCCAATCAGCCGGAAGTCCTCCACGGTTCGTCAGGGGAAATGGGCCGGGCCGCGGACGCCTGCCGCTCTCCTACAGTCCCTCACTCTGCCAGTCCGCCGGCCACCACCATCAAACCGCAGCTCTGGTCCGATAGCACTCGCAGGACCTCCCTCCTACTCGATTCGGTGCTCAGAGCCCCGCGGTCGCCGCCTCAGTCGGCATCATTATCGCCACCGCCATCTTGTGAGCTCCCTGCGTCTCAGGGCTACCTCACGGTTTCTGCCATAACTCGATCAGGCAGCCCTCTCCACTCCTTCCGATCCTCTCTGCTCGCTCACAGCCCCCCTCAAAAGGCTCCGGTGGCACAAAATTCAGCCTTGGACGCCTGTAAAATCAGGATAAACGTGAGGCTGATGCGGAGCTCTCTGCTCACGCGTCCGCCATCGCTGCTGGCCAAGCCATGCCCTCGTTCCTGTGCATCCATTAATAGATTTTGACACACACCCAGATTTACTGAAGTCATTAAACCTGGATTTCCGCCAAAATTGGGTGTTCATACGAGAGAGGCACAACTAGGAGAAATATCTTTATTTCATGTCATTACTTCCTCTTTCCATCTGTGCTGCATTCTGCAGCACTCATAGAAAGTGAAATATGCCTCAAACCATTGTTTTTGTTAAAGAAGATGTCCGTTCCTGCAAAAAGATAATCCTGCCTCTAACGCAGGCACCCTTGCACTTTAGTGCAAGGGTGCCTGTGTTGGCGCTAGGCAGCATACAGTGGACCAGCGCAAGGAGACAGCAGAAATGCTCCATACCTTTATAAATATGGAGCATTTATGATCTCTCCTTTTCACGGAATGCAACATGAATGTTCCTTTGCGGTACCACATTGTGTGAAATAATATTAAATACATCAACTGGTGTTTTCCGAGGCAATGGGGTGAAAAGTAGTGATAAGACATGACTTAAAGGAGTCATTTAGAGTTTGGCTGGACCAGTAAACCACAATAAATTGAAGTTTCACATTCCCTGCCAAACTTGTGGTTCCTCTGCCCCCTTTAGAACTGAAAGGATTGGGCTGCGAAGCCTTAGCTGGCTCTGTCGGCACAAACCCTTGACCTGGTGGTCCTTCCTCCACTGTGGCGCCAAGTCATAGAGTGATGCTTCGCCCCACCCAACTGGAGTGGTGTGACCGTCACTAGATTAACCTGCCCAGGCAGGGAAATGAATTAATGACCGACTTCAGGGGCTCTGATTGTTTCTGTTTTCAAACACAAGGTACTGCTACTGAAGGTTAGTTTAGTAAAACAAATAGAAATGCAGAGTGGGGAAAAGACCGCATGGTACTTGATCAGCGTTTACATCAGCCCCCAGTGGTGCTGTGCTGCCAGTGCAACAGCTTCACTGAAGTCTTAGAGATCCCTCCCAAACAAGTGGGGCTTTCTAAATAAGACTGGCTGCATACCAGAAGGGAAGAGTAGGCCATAGCATCCTCAGACTTGGCAGGCTGGGGTGCCACGGGCTAAATGAGCCCCTGAAAGTCCCAATAACAGGCGTTGGAGTTGTCTGATCAGATGTCATTGTGCGACAAGCAGGTTTTTAAGGACAAGAGGATCTTTTTCTTTCATACTCAGTTTACTAAATTTGGGTCCCATAATGTAAGTGTTAGTGGCTTCCCAGGAAACTGGTTTTGGCCATAGGATAGTAAATGGAATTATATCATAGTCTGTCCAAGCCATGTGAGGATGTTGCATATAGACATTTAAGGCAATACCAGTATATCGAGAAGATGCAACTGAAATTGATGCTAAACATTCATATGGTAATATTGCACTGTATATTTAAAACTCAGTCTTTTCATGGGGAGGCTGCATGTGAAGGCTGTGCAGAGAATCTATAGATTCACCTGGATATGGGAGGATGGACTGATCCTTTCATGGTAAACGTGTTCATGGAAATTTGGCATTTGAGGTGAATCCTGATTAGAGAGAGGATACAGAAGGTATTTGGGGCTTAATATAGATGTATGGGGATGCTGGGTAATTCTGCTCATAGGAATGCTACACATAGTTTGGCTGCACTGAGTATCGGAGCACGAAAGTGTGCATGGGGATTACGTGCTGTGTATTGAAGGCCATACCTTCATATTGGCGGGACTGAGCAGAATATGTGAAGTATTACATGGAAGGCTATTGTGGGCACTTGAGGTTACAGCTATACATGAAGCGGCTGCATGAGAATGAGAGGCCAACCCTGCAAGTACAGAAACTTCACTAGTGATTTAAGGCCCTGCCTAAAAAGTGATGAGGCTGAACTGAGTATTTGATACTAAACATGCACATGTGGAGGCTGCACTGAGCATTTGAGGCAGTCTTCATACTGGCATGGTTGCATAAGCATTTGGGACCCTGCATCGGCACACACTACACAGTACTGAGGGGAACATGCAATGGACATTTGAGACTAAATCTGTATGTGCATGGGCTCTGCTGTGCATTGGAGGCTATATCTGATGACTCACTGCACCTTTGAGGACAAACACTAAAATCAGAGGCTGCACAAGGCATTTGAGACCATACCTGCAGAGAGGCATGCTGTAATTGACATTTGAGGGCAATTCTTGAAAGATAATGCAAGAATCCGGTTAAAGATGAAGTAATTATGCTTAAGATCACTAATGTACAGCATTTTCAAAGAAATAAAGTCACGCCGATAACCTCCGAAAAGGATAGAATCACAAGGGGATATTTGTTGGAATAGAAAGTTGAAGGTCGGCAATGAAAAAATATCATTGCTGGACATACTATGGGGCCGATTACGATGCGGCCCGGAAAGGCTCCGACCTATGGTCGGAGCCTTTCCGGCCCAAATCTCGGTTTACTTTCCGACCGCCACATTACAATGCTGGCGGTCGGAAACTAAACCGGCTGGTCATTCCGGCTGGCTTCCGACGGGCTCAGCCCGTAATCCCAAAGGGCGGTCTTTCCTTGGGATTACGATGCACGGTTTCTGGCAGGGTTTCCATTCTGGCCTTTCCAATTGGGAAACCCTGCCGGAAAGCGTTTTTGGGGGCCCCTCCCTTGTGTGCGTGGCCTCCCGTTGACCTTGAGGTGCCTGCCACAGGGTGCAGGGATTAACACCACCACCCATTTCCCTATGGGAGCATGTACTACGGCCAGTTTACGGTTGTAATACATGCTCCTATAGGGAAATGTTTGGTTGCATCCTAATCAGGCCCGACATTGTAATAGGCCCCTAAATGTTGGAGGGAGACACACCTAAAGAGTGCCATTTCTTTAACTGGCATTGGATATTAGTGGAAAGGAACACGATTCAGCTAGCTCATAATGCGAAATAAGGTGGTAGCAGAGAAAAACATAGAAGAATACAACATATTCTGTGGAAATGTCAAAATATCCAGAATTATTGAAAAACTATTTGGGCAGTCGTTAGAAGAATGAAAATTAGAGGTTTGCCCAAGAAATGTATAGTAGATTTACTGCTATATCTAACAGGAGTCTGTAAAATGGGCAAGCACATGCCAAGGTGGACTATAACATGTATAATCATGGCCACACATGGCATACCGATCATATAGAGACACTCAAACTCCAATTTTCAGGCAAACTGACTGCAGGTGAAAGCGTTGCAGTCAGATTAGGGACAGTTCTTATCTCTAAAGGAAGGGGGAGGCAGGGAAAAGGAGCAGGACAGAGAATGTGGGGGGAAAGAAATAATACACATAAGGGCAAACAAGTATTGGCAAAGACAATAGATTAGACCATGGCAAGTTGATAGGATGGTGGATGTTTTGCAATTTTTATTACACGCATGCAGCACAGAAATAAAAAGAAAATATGCCTTCACCTGAATGTGGCTGCCATAAGCTTGCAATTAAAAGCTTTAATTTAAAAAGCATTCACTGATGTGGCTGTTTTACTATTGACGGTTTTGAAATAACAATCCCTTCTGTTGTGCCATGCATGTTATTTTTATTATTTGTGCAAAAGACAAGTATAAATCACCACCTAGTGCAAAACGAAAATCACAGGCTGCTACAAAGTTTCAGTGTCACTTTATAACACCAACTTTAGAAGGAGATGGAAAATAAATAGCAGTCTAACTGGACATTCTACGTGCAGACTAAATGGTCATTATTTAAAGGTAATATAAAAAAGTTCACTCGAAGCAACTTTGTTACTGAATAGTAAGGAATTATTTTTAGGCAGATGTAAACAATGTGCACAAGCTTTTGTGCAGTGCCATAATGTAAAGTGGATGACAAATTGCCCCATGCAGTATGCTGTGGAGAGCAGAAACAAAATGTTAATGACAATCAAACAGACCTATGGATGAAGCCCGCTGACCAAACGCCTCTATTTTTATGAATATTGTGTATGAAGTTTTTGTAAAAACAATAATCTAGTGAGACAGCTAAAGCTTTCTCAAAGGCCATGTGTACAAAAGAAAATGTAAGACTAAAAGGATTGATGTAAGCCATTGACAGAATACACAAGGGGAAGTTGAGAAACAGGGAGTGAAAACCTGAGACATAGAGGACTAACTTTAGTGCCAATCAACAGATTTTGATGAATTGTTTCTAATTTTTATTAATTCATTTTGTCCAGTTCATATGTTGCAAATTTGTAGCTTAAACACCTTCAGTCCTAGAAAAATATGAATCCACTAAATATTTCCAACTTTCATGTTGCATGACTTTAAGGGGGATATTCACAAGAACGTGTGTTAACTATCGCCAAAATCGCTTAACGCAACTTCTCACATCGCAGTCTATCACGGGAAAATAACACCGTGTTAACGCAGCATTTACAACCCGGCGGCACCATGCGATAGTCTCACGATAACGCGACAAATGCCCACTTTAAAATGAACGCGAAGACCAAAAAGTGCGAAACACGGACGCGAAAAAAGTTGCGATGTCCCCAATGGCGATACAAAATTTAGCGAAAGCCAGCAACAGGCCCGCGATTCCCACGCACCATGCGTGAGAATGCACTATAAAAGCAGAGAAATAAAAAGCCAAAAAAATGCAACTGCGTAGCACCATGGAAGCACCGGGACCGAGTGCAGAGGACAACACAAACCCCACAAGCCCCACAGACGACCAGCCAGGAACCCCGGGGCCGGAGAAGGGCAAAGAGAAGAGGAAGAGGAAGACGGGGTTCAGTCCGCAGGAAAACCGGATCATCGTCACGGAGGTGACCGAACACCACCAACAACTGTTCGTCACCTCCACTGTGTCATGGGCAACACAAACGGAAATATGGCAGTCCATCGTGAACAAGGTGAATGCAGTCGGAGTGTCGAGGAGGTCAATGGAGGAGGTCAAGAGGCGCTGGCATGACGTCAAAAGCCAAAACCAAGCAGAAACTCGCTGCCAACCGGAAGGCAGCAACGGCCACTGGAGGTGGGAGTCCTGCGCCACAGGAGGAGCTGGATGAGCTGGAGGAAATGGTGGCCACAGTCATCAGTGCGGAGACAGTGCAAGGAGTTGGGGTTCCGGACACTGCTCGATATGACCTGACCCAACAGCAACAGGGTGAGTAACCACCAGGGACTGGGGGGACGGGGGAGACGGGCACAATGGCACACATGCACAATCAAGAATAGCACACTGCACACCCACAATGACTGTGGAACCTGTCCATGATGGCCTTGGCACACTGCAACTTGCTGCTTATTTACTCCAATCAATAAACTTTAAACATTGAACACAAAACAATGCCCACACCAACCACTTTTTCCGTTGGATTTAATCAAAAACTTTTTCTTTTCTCTATTTATCGAAAAATTCTTTTCACCTACATAATACAAGACATTTTACAATTTATAAAGAAGCCTTTTCAAAGCAAAATTTCAATGTACAAAAACATTTACATATATATACAAATCTACAACATATATACCACTGCTTACACCCCATTCACTCAACTTCGCACATACCCTATTACCATTCAAACAAACATGCAAAACAACGTATTATTTTTCAATGTTAATACAGACATTTTAAGCACAACACAATAGATCAACAGGCCATCTGTCGAGTTAACTGAATGAATCAAAAAAATGAATTATGATTCCATCTAAGATTGGCCTTGAAAATAACGGTCTACGCGTTTCGAACCCCTGCCAATTCGGGAGTTCTCATCAGGACCAGAATAGCTTAATCGCTATGAATATTCAGCTGGTGTATGACCATTTCAACTTTCACCAAAATGTTAAATTTTTGGCTAACTGGGGTGTAGTGGGGCCACACGTAATGTTCAACTGGCTGCTACATATCTTGATTAGTGTAAATCATATATTTGATTCAAACGAATCGGCGGCGGACTGCAAGCGGGCGTTTCCTTCGGTTTTCTTTACTCGTATTTAGCAGGCAGCTCAGTTGTTATCCGCGTTCTCAGTAGGTCGATTCGTTTGAATCAAATATATGATTTACACTAATCAAGATATGTAGCAGCCAGTTGAACATTACGTGTGGCCCCACTACACCCCAGTTAGCCAAAAATTGAACATTTTGGTGAAAGTTGAAATGGTCATACACCAGCTGAATATTCATAGCGATTAAGCTATTCTGGTCCTGATGAGAACTCCCGAATTGGCAGGGGTTCGAAACGCGTAGACCGTTATTTTCAAGGCCAATCTTAGATGGAATCATAATTCATTTTTTTGATTCATTCAGTTAACTCGACAGATGGCCTGTTGATCTATTGTGTTGTGCTTAAAATGTCTGTATTAACATTGAAAAATAATACGTTGTTTTGCATGTTTGTTTGAATGGTAATAGGGTATGTGCGAAGTTGAGTGAATGGGGTGTAAGCAGTGGTATATATGTTGTAGATTTGTATATATATGTAAATGTTTTTGTACATTGAAATTTTGCTTTGAAAAGGCTTCTTTATAAATTGTAAAATGTCTTGTATTATGTAGGTGAAAAGAATTTTTCGATAAATAGAGAAAAGAAAAAGTTTTTTGATTAAATCCAACGGAAAAAGTGGTTGGTGTGGGCATTGTTTTGTGTTCAATGTTCAAAGTTTATTGATTGGAGTAAATAAGCAGCATGGGCATCTCTTTTGTTTTTTGAATATTGTTGGCTTAGCCTTGCTGCAGTGTTAGCCAAAACCCTTTCTAGGTTCTTGTTGGTTCTTGGCACACTGCAGCACACACAGAAACACCAAGTAGACCCCCGTCCACCATGTGCACAAATGCCCCCCCTCTCACCAATCTCACAACCTACCCATGCACATGTGCTGAACCCAGCAAAGCAGCGGATCTGTGAGCCACACTGACAATGCAAGTGACACTGCATGACCAATAGCATGGCTGCAGTCAAAATACATGACATGGTGCACGCCACGACACTGAGGTGGCCCAGTGTGGATAACATCCTCAAAGGAGCAGGTCACACTCTGACACATCCACTTGCACATACAACTCCTGACGTCAACAGCACATCTGCAGACAAACAATGCACAAGTGTACAAAATCCGTACAGGAGCCCAAATGACCCAAGTCGCCAACATTTCAGCACCGTAAAAGCACACAAGTCAAAGGCACACCGCCTCAAAGGGATAAGGGGCCGCAAAATCAGAGCTGCAGGTGCGACTCTCCCACAATGCAGCACACACACATAGCAATCACAGCACATCAACATTGACCACAATGTGGTAGAAAGTGCCACACGTACACCACAGAACAGAGGACACAACTGGGGCCGCATGTGCGTAGAAAATGGCCAATCACATCAGGCATAGCAGGAAACTGACAGATGATAATGTACGAGTACAACCTCACATCCGTCATGTAGTCGGAATGTCCACTGTCCCCCATCAAATACCCAGCTCCTCCAAAACAGTCACAATGTACATTGTCATGCAGTCTGTATGTAAACATCTACAATGCATGCACATACATGGAACACACTGTTAACCTGCATCTCCCCTTCACATTGCAGAGGGACAATCAACACCTTCTGCAGAGCAGACCAGACATCTCTTCAGTGATGAGGAGGAGGAACCCCTGGCCATCTGCTCCGACACCCTCCAACGGCTCGTGGACAGCCTCCGCACCCCACCTCCAGGAGCAGGGCAGCCCAGCTGCATCGAAGTGATACCACCCCCTGCACAGACCACACAGCAGGAAGCACCCACCACCACGGCTGGCTCCCAGCACCTCACCGAAGGACACATGGCATTCCAACGCCGTGTGTCAGACTGCCAGAGGGGGCTGGATGAACAGGTGCGGGTGGGTTTTGACCTCATGGCAGCCAAACTAGATGCCATACGTGGGTGTCTCAGTCCCATCAGGGACCACTTACAGTCCCTAACGGACACCCACAGTCCGCTCCATGCCCTACAACAATCCTTGGCTGACCTCGCTGGAACCATTACTCGGATACAAGAACTGTCTAGGCAGAGAGGCTCCAGCGACGACAGCACAGAGTTGGCACAGATGCGGAGGACAATGGAGAACATGGAGCGGATGCAGGCAGGAAGGATGGCAGCCACGGCTGAACACCAGCGAGATGTAGCTGGGATCTACCATGCCCTGCAGATCCTCATCTTGCCATTGCTGCCTCAGAGCCTGTCCCAGATGACTGCTGCAGGAACTTCGACACACACATCTCCGCCCCCTGATGTGTCAGTGGCACACAGTGATGCAGCCATACCACCTCCGCCCCCTGATGTGTCAGTGGCACACAGTGATGCAGCCATAACACCACCACACACACCTGGCACACCTGACACAGAAGACCTATCAGAGGACGAAGATGTGGATGGTAATGACTATGTGTCAAAAAGGAGGTTGTAGCATTCATCCCCCGCCATATGGCCTGTTTCTGCTTGGTACAGCCCTCTGCATCATGCCCTGGTACTACACCTTCCACTGTCCCCCGAAACATCCTGCAACAGCCACCTGGACCCCGACATGGACTGCCATATCTGCTCTGGTTACCAATGACACAGCAAACAGGCTGCGGACTCAACCCTTCCTCTACCGATTAACCTGTCATCCCCTAAAGGACTCTGTTTGGCCCTCCACTGGGAAACCATGTATTGTGGGGTGTGCATGGCCATGTACTGCTCCAGCTCCGACACTCCACAGGATGTGAATAAAACATTCCTAATCACACAGATGTGTCATGTCTATGTTCAATCAAGTATAACAGTATGGATGACTGTAGGGACATTGATTGCACAAAAAGGTACACCCTGGTAAATGGCATCAATGCGCATGTTTGACTGTGACACACATGGCCAATTACATGACTGTGGAGGTGTGAACTAGCTGTGGCCTCATTGATCATGAACAACAATCTCGCAACCCTCCAACGTAGCCCCACGTCCATGTATTAAATAGGGCTGTGTGTAAATATGTCAAAGTCGGTAGGAGGCCTAGAGTAGTGTCCCACATCACATGTGACAACAGAACATCTCTTCGCATACCTACACACACTCAACTGTGTGGACACAGCGTGGTTTGATGGAACACATTGATCCACATGGCAAGAAGTTGGACACCATACTCACATTGCTGAAGACACGTAAGCGCACAGGTCTACCAGCAACTCTCCCAACCACAATGTCTGGCCCACAGAGGTGGAGCTGGTAATAGGGACTCACCCCTAAGTGAAATGCGTCAGTCAGTCCCTCCCTGTGTACGGACAATGCTCATTGGGGCACATGATTTGGCATGCAAATCAACACTCATCACAGTTGAACACTAGTGAAGCTGCGTACACTTTATTAGCATGTGCGTGTCAGTACGTGTAGAGGTGCAAGACATGGGGAGGCACAAATGAACACCAACCATGACGGATGCCAGCGGTCTCAGCCCACCTTGCCTTGCTGGACGAGTCATGTGGTGTTTGCGAATGCTCATTGCACCTTGTCAGGGGACCCCACTCACAGCCCATGGGATCTGCATAGTCCTGTACCACCGGACAGCGCTGACTGGCTGCTCTGCTGACAGTGAGCAGATGAAGGAGTCCAACAAGGTCACATGTAGTACCACATTGCCATGTGTGTACTCTCCCTCCAGCGGTGTGTCAGGTTGAGGAACGTTGCCAGGCGCCGCTGTCCACTCACCTTGCACAGGTGTGTGTCAACCCGCAGTCTTGCACGCACATGCATTCTGAGTCCAGGCGAATGCAGACATGTCCACTGTCATGGTGGGATATGTGTCCATTTCCCCAAGATGCAAAAGGGTGTTGGGACCTGTGCCATGGGTTACAATCTTTTGTGGCTGCAGGAACGTAGTTACTCGTCCATGAAAGCGAGCGCAGCTTTATGGGCAATCAGTTCCAAGAGAACGTCGTTGTCGACTTCAACGAACACGGGTGTGGGCCAATCCATTAGCTGGTCCAGACAGATGTGCTCCGTCCACGCCGTTTCACCAATCCACAACACAGCCCAATAGGGGAGCACTTCGATGTGGTCACTGCACACGAGGAATTGTGCGATCTCACATGCCCAACTGCCAGCACATACGCCCAATACCAAGGCATCCCATGAACGGGTATCATGGTTACACTCCTGGTCGTGGTCCAACAGGGGGCACCCACACATGTCATAATCAAGTTCAGCTACCGTTGTGTTGGATAGGCAGACATCCATGGGCCACTCGAATATGCATGATCAGCAGTGGAACCAGGGCTGGACGCAGGTGACGTCCGCAAGACGGAAGCTCAGACGGTAACTGATGCGCAACACTGCCAGTGGCAGTGCCCCCAACAAATGCAGCATTCGGTCACGGTACAGTTCCACGTGACAGGGGTTGTGCATGTGCCCGGGATGTTCTGACATTGCGTTGTTCGCACTCGTAGAACCGGCACTCTTCTGGCCTGCAGCTGTTATGTGAATGATATGCCACAGCTCGGAGCAATGAGTCGTATGAGTGTGCAAAGTTTGGACATATGGGTTGTCCTGTACGTAAGTGTAAAGGCCGTTCCATGCAGGAGTACCTCGAGCAAGGACTTCTGTGTGTGGGGTGTGGATACGTTGATCTTTCATTGGCGCCGTGTGTAGTGTGGGAGTCGTCTTTGTCTGCCATGGTATCTCTCTTAGGGGGTGCCTGCCACATGCATTTCCAAGGTCGGGGGTGCAGATGTCCTTCCGCCTTCTGTATTGAGACAAAGGGGCTTTCATCCCTAATGTTAGTCAGACTACTGCTTGTATCCTGGGAATGTGATGTGGCTATCGCGCTGCAATTGAGGCTAGGCCTTGGGCTTATGGTGCACCAAAAGCAATGTACACACACACCAGTTGCCATGTATGAGCCAAGACCCCGAGCGGCCTTGCGCTCCTTGTACAGTCCCTTTGTGCGCGGACGCCCTCCGGCTGCATGCAACATTGCAACATTGTCGATTGCGGACCGTGTGGCGCAGACACTGCAACAGAGACACACGCATCAGTTGGTTTCCTGTGCATCCCAGATATGAACCACGCCCAGAGGCCAGGGATAATTGTTCACACCCCTACGCTGGCCTGGCGTACGCCGACCCAGCCCATTCAGCGTACGTATAAAGGGGGGGACGATGACGCTACGTGTCCCAGTTCTTCCCCACTGCCTGAGGTGACATGGCTGCGTCTGCCTGGCCTACGACGAGACTCAATCATATAGGGTCCATGACTTGCGTTGCACGGAGTCGGTGGCACCGGTTGCACTGCGGCCGGCACGGACCTACCGCCACGGGATGGTGACTTACTGTACACTGAGGTAGGGGCACCTAAAGTGCTGAGCGGGTGTGCAGTCTGCGATGATGACGTGTGCACTGATATGATCTGTGCCATTGCAATATCAAGACCCAGGGTCAAGTGTGCGCCTGGTGGACCGCAATGTAGGCCTGAGCCAGCGGGTTGCCTTGCGTTTCACAGAGTTAGTGGCACCTAGAGAGTGAGCGGGTGTGCAGCCTGCGATGATGATGTGTGCACTGATATGATCTCTGCCATTGCAAAATCAAGACCCAGAATCAAGTGTGTGACCTGGTGGCCCGCGCTGCGGGGATGCGTGATGTGGAGGCTGCCAAGGACGCGGGCCCCGGGCTCGGAGCTTGCACCGGGACGTGGTGGGCCCTCTTGGAGACACGCCGGTGGCAGAAGGTGAGCAGTGAGGCCTGGGTGCGCAGGGGCGGGCAATCCACGCTGGGCAGCAGGAGGGGCTGGGGTGCAGCGGCCTGGGTGCGCAGGGGCGGCCATGCTATATTGCCGTGTGCAATGATATGTACTCTGCCATCATTAGCTGTGGACTGTGTTTCAGATGAGGGACCTGGTGGCCTGCAGTGTGAACCGGCACGTGGTTGGAGACACACCGGTGGCAGCAGGTGAGCAGTGAGGTCTGGGTGCTCAGGGGCGGGCAATCCACGCTGGGCGGCGGGAGGGGCTGGGGTGCAGCGGCCTGGGTGCGCAGGGGCGGCCATGCGATGTTGCCGTGTGCAATGATATGTACTCTGCCATCATTAGCTGTGGACTCTGTTTCAGATGAGGGACCTGGTGGCCTGCGGTGTGAACCGGCACGTGGTTGGAGACACACCGGTGGCAGCAGGTGAGCAGTGAGGCCTGGGTGCGCAGGGGCGGGCAATCCACGCTGGGCGGCAGGAGGGGCTGGGGTGCAGCAGCCTGGGTGCGCAGTGTCGGCACTGTCTCTCTCTCCCTCTCTTTCTCTATCTTTCTCTATCTTTCTCTATCTTTCTCTATCTTTCTCTCTCTCTCTCACTCTCTTTCTTTCACTGTCTCGCCCTCTCCCTCTCTTCCTTTCACTGTCTCTCTCTCTTCCTCTGTTACTCTCTCTCTCCTCCCTCTCTTCCTTTCGCTGTCTCTCTCGCTCTTCCTCTGTTTCTCTCTCTCTCTCTCCTTCTCCCTCTCTCCCCCTTTCTCTCTCTTTCTCTCTCTCCCTCTCTTTCACTCTCTCTCTCTCTCCCTTTCTTTCTCTCTCTCTCTCTATCTCTCTGTCCTTTGTTGTGAGCATGACACACCTTGTTATCTTCAATTTTGTCTTGCAGGCTGTGACTTACGGTTTGTCCGGAGAAGACCCGCCATGACTCTTCCAATTATTGATGTTGATTTGAATTTGAATAAATTGATTATTTTTGGAATTCTGAGATGTATGTATGTTTTTCCTTTTTCGAACCACACATGGATGTTGGTTGGTATACTTGTGCGACATCAGGCGAATTGTTGTGTTCATGAATTTGTGAGGTAGATGTGAAATATCTTTGTACGGGGGGAGGGGGGTGCCCGGGGTAGGGCCACGGGGTGGGTCTGGGGGGGTGGCGGGCCTGGGGGTGCTGGCGGTGGGTGTTGTGGCCCTCTTGGGGCTCCGAGCTGCATGGTCAGTAGCTCCATGGCATCTGTTGATCTTCTGGTGTGGCTGTGGGCTGGGCTCCCTTTTGTGGTGCAGGTTGTCATCCGACTTAACACCAGGTAAGAGCAGGTGTTAAATCCCTGCTGCTAACGCGCCTTATTGCATGTTTTGTGGTCTTATCGCCGATCTGGCTGTTCGTTGGGAATGTTGCGAAGTGGTGTTTCAGCGGGTTTTTGCACGGGAACGCCTACTCTGCATCTCATTAGCGTTAGTTGCCGGTGTCATCCGTGGCGATGTTTTTTGCGGCTGCTATCGCAGGTAAACTGGTGATATCGGCTGTTAGCACCAGCTTGTGAATGGTGCGATGAATTTATCACCACTTTGGCTGCGATAAAGTGCCGCTAACTCGGCGATGAGTCCTTGTGAATATGCCCCTAAGTTTTCCATTTGGGTTTGTGTCATCAGCAACTCACGTTGTTGAGAGTGGTAGCCCATCACATTCTGCTAATTTATTTTGGACGTTAAATCTCACAGCTTTGGCTTGTGGTCACACACTGTGATTGGACAGTTATCTCAGGTGAGAATGTTCAGCCTTGCCCTCAGCCACGTCAGTAACTTCCAAATGTTAGAGCTGCTGCTTTGTGCTGTTTATCTAAATATTTAATGTCCTCAATGAGACCCTTGATACTGCTTTCGATTTTCGCGTGGGAGTGTACTATAAAACAGCGCATGCTGCCCTTTTCAAGGCAATGCTTTTTAGCGTAAGTGCCAATAATGACAAAGTATCAAACAAGAAACCAAAGTTCAGATGATCCTCCTTGGTGCCAGATTCATTGCAACACAACCACTAGATCCAGAGAGTGGAGAATGCTCCGATTCCACTTTCCGCATGCCACCCTTCCCTCTTGAGGTGGACACTCTTCATCAAGTAAGGGCTGGGCTGATTGAAGGGATGAGGATGTAATGCATATAGAAAACATAGGGAAGGGCAGTAAATCATATCAATGAATCCATGACTGCACATTGTGCATGATGTTGGAGTGATATAGTGGGCAACATTATCCAGCATCATGCACACAAGTTGTACATTGTACACTAATCACTCCTAATAGCAGAGGCCTGAAGGACGTAATTGATTTCTAACTATAGGTCATGAACTAAAAGCATCAATCAAACTGGCTGCATAACACAATACCAATACCCAAAATATCAATCTGGAAATACATTAACTTCAGAATATCAACTATCACTATATCTAAACAATCAAGCAAATGGCTTTGGGAAGCAGAGCTTGCAGGCCGCTGCTAAGTCCTCCTAGTAAGAGTACCCCCTGGTGTATTTTAATTTGCAGATTTGTATTAACCAAAAAGGAGGGAATTCAAAATTGTAAGCCACAATTTCATATTCGTTTTTTATACATGATATGAAACTTTATAGCGGCTCCTGTGTCCATAAATCCACAACAAATTCAGGATGTTTGCAAGTCTTAATGACTGTAAATCACTCAAGTCCAAAAATCCCTTCTTATACATTCTTTTGTAAGAAATCAATCAGTAAGAAAACACAACTACATCCTACATGATTTTTGCTGTACCACCTTTAAGGTTAAAAGAAATTTACCACATTATGTACATACTTTTCTGATACAGCCCCCTTTCTTGTACCTCAACACTCTAGTTTTTCCATCAATCAGATTGTGCCTCTGGTCATATCAACCCTTGTCAGCTGGAGATGTATGAAAGGAGCTAGCAACAGCACAGAACGTCTATTACAGTGAAACCAATGAGACTCCACAAAAACGACACACAGGATGGTGTCCAAACCATGAAGGTTTATTAACAATTTTAGTCAAAGTTACAAATCAATCAATCAGTAAATCAAGTTATCAAATATGCATACATATCAATTTGATCATGTCATCTAAATTTGTATATTATTAAAAAGATGCAAAATATAACAAAATAAAAGCACAAAACAGAAAATAGATTGGTTCCATAAAGGAACTTCCCTAATCAAAATAAAGCTTTGAAAGTAGCAAGGAAAAATAAAAAGTCGGTGTCAGCATCTGTTGAACCTAGGTAAGGTTCAGGGGAATATAGGCACAGGTGTTCAAGCATGAAGCTCAACATTACAAGTAGGGAAAATCAACAGAGGTTGGGAAAGATCTTCCCTCAGCAAAGGCAGGTCAGGATCTGCTAAACTATACTAAGAATCACACAATTAATACTCAGTAGAAAGTTCTGGAAGCTTCGTCCCACAAAAACCCTCTGGTTGGACCAATGGGGGAGCAGCGTCTCCAGGGAGCAGGAAAACTCCTCACGTACCCATCACCAAACAAAGCAGCACACAGCTGCATGGCCTTCAAAGTAGCACTGGTCTGGTCTGACTGGTTAAGGAGGGTCTCTCCCATCCCCATGCTTCGCAAGCACACAGCCATTCCAATTACTATTCCCTAATCTATCAGTTCTCAGCATAAACAAAAGCCTATTCTAACTAGCGAAGTAGATAGGGCACCTGAAATTGGAAGAAAACATGGGAACAACTCAATAGGAACATTTAATTCTGAATAGGAGGAAGACCTAATAAAAATATGGTGAGGCTTAAGACCTAGACAGAATCGCGCTAACGTTAGGAGAGAAAATGGCAGTTAAGTGAACTGTTAGTATAAGCAACACCTCAACTATTATTCAATTAATTAAAAGTGGCTTCTGCTATGAGTAAATATAGCCACTTGCTAACACTATGATTAGTACATTTTCATACTGATTAATATTTTATTAGATGGATGAATGTATGATGCACTAAATTATGCTGCTCCAGTTCTTAATTTCACATTTTATGTCCCAGTGGAGAATAGAATTTGCTGATATTTATGTCCCAAAGAATCGAAAATAACTGTTCCATGTTTTTTTTTAAAACATATTTTATTGCCTTTTGTATTCAACAATGCTCATGCAATATCTACAGTTCACTTACATATTCCATATCAATTTCTTCATCTCATATTACAGACATTCAGTACATAGTAGTTCCATGAGCTCCGTAGTGTGTTACTATTAACCCTAGAATCATAGTACAGTGTGTGGCTATACCCACTTTAACCCCCCGCCCAACTTTTGCCCAACAATCCCCCCACCCTCCCCTGCGCTGCTGTTCCCTATGGTATCGTGATATATCTTTCTGAGAGGCATTGTGATCCTGTAACATGCACATCCATAGCATGCAGGTCTCCCCTGACAATCTTGGAGAGCCTCTCCCTTATGGACTCCTCTCGCCTAGGTCTTGCTCCCTTCCCTCTCCTTGGTCCCGCCTCTCGGGGCTCCCCTTTCTGGATGCTCCCCCTGAGGTGGTATATTCAGATTCTTGGTCTTCATTTTTCATTTCCTCCAGTAATACCTCCCAAGCTCGCACTCTCTCAATCCTGCCTATGCCTCTTCTCGCATTTCGAAGCTGTATCCTGCCTTCGCTGCTTGCCCATTTCTCCAATTCTTGCTTCCATCTATGGAGGCTGGGGCCATTCGGTGCTTTCCATTTACTGGTTATCTCTCTCTTTGCCAGTATGAATGCGAGGTCTTGGAACTTATCAGAGACTTTAGTCTTAGCTGTATGAGTGAACCTGTTTAACAACACATGTTCTGGTGTGCGCTGTATCTCCCTCTCGGTAATTCGCACCACTTCCCTTAACACTTCCTGCCAGTAGTTCTCCAGGGATGGGCAGCTCCACATCATGTGAATTAAATTCGCTCCCTTTTCTCTGCATCGTGGGCATTCCGCATCTTTCCTGTGGAAGAACCGTTTGATCCTGTCTGGGGTAATATACGCCCTATGCAGTATGTAGAAGCCAATCAGGCTGAACTTCGCGTTGCGAGAGACCTTCGTGGCTCGTTGCAATATGTTTCCCCAGTCTTTGTCCTCTAATTGTCTGCCCAGATCCGCTGCCCATTTAGTCCTCAGTCCCTCCAGCGGGTGTGTAGAGTTGCGTCTGATGGCCCTATATAGACATGAGACAGCCTTTATGGTGCCCCCCGCCAATCCTATGTATTCACAGGTGGCATGTGTCGGTGGCTCTGTCGTCCCTGCCCTCCAATGTCTACGCATTGCTCCTGTGACTGCCCCGTAGAGCAAGAAATGTCCCTGCGGGATATCCCATTCTGTGCGGAAGTCCTCAAACGTGAGCAATTCCCCAACCCTATACAACTCTCCAATCTTTGTCACCCCTGCTTGCTCCCACTCTTCTATCCTTCCCCACTGCCCAAAATAACTGTTCCATGTTGCTGCTACATAGCTTTAAAGTAATGAAAGCAATAACTGCAAAATCATAAAATAGTGCACGCAGTTGTACTTAGTGGCACCAAAGATAAGGCCAACCATGACGGTACAAGGTTACCATTTTGGTTTCATGTCACCAGGGATACCATTTTACACTCTAGGTTGTTCCCTCAATTGAATTAATTTCTTAATTACAGTGGCTTACTGTAGGAAAAAATGGACTGGAATAAGGCATCCTTTAGGAAATGGAGCCAACTTGACCTTAGAGTGGCATTAGTAGAGGAATGTTTCTGATGTAAACTCATGGTATGGTATGTTATATCCACTTGATATAGCGCGCAAATCATACCCGAAGATATATCTTGGTGCTACATCAGCTTAGATGCCCCGCCACCTCCCAAAACAGCCAGGTCTTCAGGAGTTTTTTAAATGTGGAGAAATCAGAGCAGGAACAGAGATGATGCAGAAGTTGATTCAAAGTAGATGGCACAGTAAAGGAAAAGGCTCTACCCCCGCATCTGGAGGTACGAATGCATGGAACGGTCAGGATCGCCTTATCACTTGATCTAAGTATTCATGAAGGACAATAGTACTGCAGTTTGTTTATAAGGTATGTGGGGGTTCCACCCATCAGAGCCTTATGGGTGAGACAACAGATCTTAAAGACAATGTCCTTCCTAATCGAAAGCGGACAGAAGAGCTGTATGTGGAAACGATTTATGCACACTTAGGGGTCGATTACGATGGCGGAAGGTCCGCCACCGCCAGCCATGCGGTGGCGGTCCTTCCATACGCCGACCGCGAGTTTCCCCCGCCACATTAGGATGGCGGGGGGAATCTCACCGCGACCATGGCAGTCACAAAGACCGTCTGCCACGGAACCGCCACAGGCAATCCTCTGGATTGCCTGGTGGAGCGGTCTTCACCAGTAAAATGGCGGCGGTGCCTAGCAGGCACCGTCCGCCAAATTACGATGAAGGCTGGAGACAGCCTTTCCATGGCGGTGGAACCGCCATGGAAAGGCTGGCGGGGATTGGGTTTGGGGGCCCGTTGCGGGCCCCCCTTGTGTTGGGGGAGGCCAGGGTGCACTTGGGGGGTACCCATGGTACCCCCCTACATTTCACAGCACTATTTGGCAGGCACCATGTTGTGCCTGCCACGTAGTACTGTGAAATGCACAACATGGCATTTTCGCATCGCGGAGGGTGCTGCTGTCAGCAGCAACTGCCGCAATGTTAAGATGCAGGATCTGACCGCCACGGTGGCTGTCGCGTCCTGATCCGGTGTGCGGGACCACCGCAAGTATGACGGACGGTCCCGGTTTACACCAGGATGGCGGACGGACTCCAGTCCGTCCGCCATCCTAATGAGCCCCATGGATCGGTTTCTTCTCTAACTATAAATGGACTCAATCTGGTCATCTCAGGAAGTCGTTGAATCACAGTCTGTGGCGGAGTAATGAGGGGAAGAGAAGCTGACAATGGGTGTAAGTTTCATGGAGCAGATTGAGAACGAAGTACAGCAAGATCAGAATGCAAGGAAAGGAAATACAATTGTTGTGATTATCCCTTGAACTCCATCTCAATGCAGGAATGGGAATCACTCTTGTGGAAAGATGTAGGAAGGAAGAGGTATGCAATTGTGCCACTTCCTTATAATCAGTGCTTTGCATACAACACAACCACATGAGTAGATGAAACTAATGCACATGGGTTACCTTATCCTGAAAGCATTCAGCCCCTGCACCTTGTAAACAGCAGTTGGAAGAGAAGGTCAACAGAGTGGTCACCAGTCTTGTTATGTCCCCAAATGAGGAGGTTGGTAGACGCTGAGCATAAAACACCAGAGCACTAAAAAGAATTACAATGAATGTTGTGAATCTAGAACACAGTCAACAGACTTCTTCAACTTGCAAAATAAAATATAAACTCCTGCCAGTATCCTACAAATGTTTATGCAATTGTAAATTGGTAAAGCCCTTAAAAAATAACGCTTAAGGGCAGCCATGGGGTATTAATCGCTGTCTGTCTTACTGTTCACACCTCACAGGGCTGCTTTTCAACACCTCTGAAGTCACTAGCTTGATTTGATCCTTTAAAAGTTAGCATGCTGTTAATTTTACTAGTATCAAGAGATAGCTGTTTGTAAATGTTAATAACCTAAACAGGTTGTAAGACATTACAATGTGATAAAAACATAAACACACAAACACAAACATTTATGCTTACCTTATATGCGTGGTAAAGACATATGCATTGTAGAGAAATGTGTGCTAACAAATGCGTGGTCATGGTTCTGCATGATAAAAAACTCATTGTAAAGCCTTCGAGCTTTCAATAAAGGTTGCTGCAAAGGAACCTTCAAAAGGCCTCAGTCTGAATCAATGTGGTCTCGCTTCCCCAGGACTTGTTTCATGTTTGCTTCCTATGTAATGTTGGTTGACACCCGTGAAAAAATGGTAAATGTTAATGTCTACTGAAGTGAAGTCCTGGTAGCAGAACATGAAAATAGGTAGTGATCAATCTAGACTTATTACCCACAAGCATTGCTGGAAATGGGAAAAAAACATCTCCAGAAACCCACAACTTGGGTGTGGGTGGGAGTGATGGCAGAATGTTGGCAGAATCATGAGAGCTGGAGTCATAGCGAGCAAGATGACGAGGAGAGGAGTAAATGCAAACCCGCGCGTGATCTGTCAATACATATGAATTCATTTTTTAAACTCTTCACCTAAACAAATTGACAACAAGGAACTGTGATAGTAAAGCATTTTATGCCTTACTTAATTTGTCACAATCACACAACATTTTAAAGGGGCTTACGCAGTTTAGACACCTGCCCCAGATACCTATGATGTCAGAAAGTTCACTGTAGAGTGCTGGCAAGACAGCTCTGTAACCTATAGGTCACTTATTTGAATTCCATGTAATACATCTCTATGGGTTAAAGCATTTGGTTTACAGTTCCTTGTGTAACATGCAGTTCACAAGATGTAATCCTAGTAAAGCAGCTCAGCAAGTTAAGCTTCCACTGCAACCAACTGCATGTAGCCTGCAGCACAAATCAATCTTTCATTATGCCATGGTTAGTTAAATGGGCTCTTTGGGATTTTGGTAACACATATTATTAAATGCCAAAACACACTTAATTTTGTAACCAGGCCAGTGACCAGTGGTAGCTCCACCGCTAAAGCAGAGGAGGGTCGCCCCACTGCCGTTATTATCATTTTCTTTTTCAAAGTGGGAGACGGGGCGGGGCTGGCTCCATGATGCCAGAGCAGGGGAGGAGTGGTTTGCACTCCTCTAAGTGCACATGACAGTTTGGCCGTCCCTCTAGGGCAGGCCAAACCGTCATGTTCACTTGGCATGTTCTCCATTTGGCTGTGTTGCACAGCTCCATGGAGAACATGCCCAGCCTGAGCGTCCAAACAGGATGCTCAGACCAATCATGGTGCTGCTCCTGCAGCCTCGTGATTGGCTGAGAGAGTCCGGAAGCCTGGGTGCTTCCGGTGCTTCCAGCAGACAGAGGAGAGGCGTGCGGTGGCGGGAGAGGCGTGCAGTGGCACGGCGGACAAGGTAAGTTAATTTTTCTAATTTTGTGTTCACCCCCAGCTACACCACCCCCCCGATCCGAGTCGGCCGCCACTGCCAGTGACTCAGGTAGTATGTACTATCTTGCAGGTCAAAAGTTCAAATAACTGCACTGTCCACTGAGCTTTCCATCCTTCTGAGATAGTAAATTGGAAGATATTAGAACTGGTAATTTACAGCACCTAGAAAAGGAAGATGAGTGAGGTGAAGTACTATAGAAGCACTATACAATAGAAATATTATGGCGTGCCGTGTATATGGTTATCATTAAGGCAATTAAACACTCCGGCATAGAATGACGTATCAGGTGTTCCTACGTAAATACACAGATCTATGCATATTCCATCAACACAAAGCTTGGGAAAGTCAAAAATGCTTTCAAATCTGACTTTATTTCGTGCCCACTATGAAGTGGCAAGCTGTGTCTTTATCTCTGATGAACAAAGTGTAAAGTTCCATCGATGCTCACAAAAATTCGGACCAAAGAAATTACTGATTGCCGAGGGTTGTCCATGAAGTCAGGCATTTGCACCCAGACTGAACTGGAGAGGGGAAAAAGAGTTGCATATTCACCCTGCTGCTACTCCTTGCAAGACACATAGGCAGGAATGCGCTGTATTTAAGGCAATGCAGTGCTTCCTGTCCTTTCTCTTGCGCTGGCGTACAATGGGCTGCCTAGCACCAACGCAAGCACCCTTGCACCATGGTGCAAGGGTGCCTTTGTGACATGCAGGATTGTTTAGAGGCTTTTTCGTCTTTCTATGTGCGCTGAGGAATGCAGAGAAGAGAAAGAGGAAAAATCGAGGGGAAATAAAGATATTTCTCCTCGTCGCGCCTCTCCTGGGAAGGCAGGAGTATCTTTTTTGTGCATTCCCAGGTTTATCAGTTCTTGTAAACTGGGGAATGCGTCAAAATCCATGGATGCTACATGGGAACACCCATGCAACACCCATGGAAATGCTTCCCTGGCACAGAGTAAAGCAACGCTGCAATTTGCGCTGCGTTACATTACTCAAGATTTATGAAGCCACGTAGCGGTACGCAAGATGGCCTTGCGTGGCTTCATAAATCTCATTTTCATTTGCGTCGCTCTTGCACCATGTTGCGTGGTGCAAGAGCAACGCAAATTGGCTCATAAATATGCCCCATAGTGACTGTGACTGTGCAGTGCCACTGCATGCGTCCTGATATCAGCAAACTGTACCGGTACACTGGTGGGAGGATTTCCACGGCGAACCCAGATCCTGTTCCAGCTCAAGAACAGCAGCAGGAACTGCAATCCAGATGTTCCAACAAAGCCCACTGGCAACTGCAGTCTGTTAAAAAGTGATATCCTGAATTTTCTGTAAGGTCCAGCTAGCCTCCTTTCAAAACAAGATTCTGAAAGAGCATAAATTACACCTTGGCACCAAGGAGAAGTACCTGCCTTGGTGCAAGTTCCATAATAGCACATCTGCCTGTGAAGGCGGTGATTTTCTCATCTGCACGAAGGACTTCCCTGTGGTAATGAGGACACTCTTGCACATAGGTACCCTAGCAGGGACATCTTAAGGATTTTGGGGGCCCTGGGCCATACGTATTTTGAGGGCCCTGTGTGGATCAGCTTTTATTTTACAAACTAGTTTCAGCTCTTTTATGCCCTCTTTGGCCAGGTCACTGACAGTGCACAGGCACACTGGTCCAAATTCTAAATGTGTTTACATCTAATATTCAGGGATAGTGATGTGAGTTTTTTAAATTTTAACACAGCAGCAGCTCACTAATGTTACTGCAAATAATCTCTGTTACACTCTTCCATTTCTCATATGTGTATTGTTTGTATCTAAAAGAAACAGTGTTTATGGATGTGCATGAAAGATAAACACATTCGTCTACAAAATGTCTGTAATAGACTCTCACACATTACCCACATTTAAAATAAATTACAGGAAAACGCTATTTGCAGCAATCTGCTTAAGAATTATTCAAGGTCACCTGGGCAAGACTCTCTGCAGGACAGACTTGCCTCTCTCAGGGGGACCCCTCAAAGGCTGAGGCCCTGGGCCAGAGCCCTCTTTGCCCATGCCTTAAAACGTCTCTGTACACTGTGTCACAGAAAGAAGTACTGGCCCATCCTGACAGTGTGCTGGGTGAACTCAGAGCAGGAACAAAGGTTTGCCATGCTTTGTTAGCCCAGCACAGTTTATATAAGAAGGCCCGGGGCACACAACAGCAAGCATGTACAAAATATGTCAAAAGCACTTTATTACATTTTATGCAATGTTTGCATAATGTGCAGGTAGTTTTGCAGTACTGTGTGCAAATTATAGAGCTAATCCTTTATGGCTGCCATAAATCAATCAAAAGTGATTTGTTAGGATAATGTCGTAAGTCTCAAAAAATTGAGCGTTTCTTAAATTTGGAGCAAAGCACTTTAATAATTTTCAGGTACTCTGTACCACATGCACGACTCGACCTAGAAATCCAAGGACCAAATGTATCAGTGGACAGGTCAAAAATATTAGGTGCAGCTGGCACATCGACTTTTGTGCCTAGCGCAGCATTTCATGATGCAGCTGATGCGCTAAGCATTCGTGGCAATATGGATACCCACAGGAGGTGACAAAACCTTCTGCCTTATTATCATTAATGCAGCAGGACGCATTACAAACGAATGCGAGTGCACAGATGTAGTCCGGCAGGGAGCAGAAGGGCTACATTCTGTTCTGTGTTCTCATTCCTGACCAGAATGGCTTTTTAAGGGCCCTTCAAGGTACTGGGGCTGCTTTGTTAAAAAAAAAAGATATATATGTTTGTTCCCCGGAACCACTGTGTGCCCCATCTGAGGCCAGTCATCATGGGGAACGCTGTCCCAAGAGAGCAGCTGATAAGTTCAGTTCAGTTCATTCTTAATTAATGTTTAGACACCGTCTTTAAAACATACAGTCCTTAAAAGCAATAAAAAAAATTATATAATTATACCATTTCATCATAATACACTAAAAGCTCCGAACCCCTACTATTTAAATATAAGACACTAATCCAAACAATTTTTAAGAAACTTAGACAGTGCACAAGTCACATCAAAAAATTCCATCCTTAAGTTAAGAGAAGTTCTAGTGCATCATTCCGACAATTGATATTATATTTTTTAAAAAGAGGTTTAAAAATCAAGCAGCGTGGCCTATAAAAATGACGTCAATCAATTAAAACATGAATGTTAAGGTTATGATACGGCAGTCCACATGTGCAGTTATTCTCTTGATCTAAAATGGCTGCAAATTTCGCAGCTCTTACATAACACATATTTAATCCTGCACGGAACTTTAATAGTAGTAACCGTAACCAGGCATCCGGTAATGTCCATAAATACGGGAATACATTCATATTTTTCCATGAGTGTAACATATATTGTGCGTAGGGTTTGTTCCTTACATATTTCAAGTCCGCCAATCTAGATTCTTTTTTACAGGCTAATTTTAATTTTGCTTTAGACATTAGGGCTTCGGCTCTTTTTAACTCTAGTTTTAAGGTTCTAGCAATGTCTTCCAATCTTTTCTTTACCTTCCTTGCCCACTGTAATTCACTTCTTTCTATTTCAGTGGCACAGCAGGCTTATAACTTCTGAGTATTTGGGACCAATAGTTTATCCCAAAAATGCAGAGTTGATTTATAGGCTAGGAAGTTCCAGGCTTGCAATTTTGCTTCTAATCTTATTGCCTGGGATATTGCAACTTTAGGGAGGGCCAACAGTTTTTTCAGACATTTGTTTTCACACATGTCCCAACTTCCCTCCGTACTAATGGCTAACAGCTTGGCCCCATAGAGACATTGCGTAGGGACCATTGCGTTATAAACGGTTAAGAGGGAGACCAGGAGGGTCGTCATAAGTTTTTTAAAGCGGAGAAGTCCCCTGTCGTAGCTAATGCCCTCGACTCCACTGATTCTTTATGTAAGGTCCAACTCAACTGACTGGTAAATGTCATGCCCAGTTACTTATAGGAGGACACAACCTCTACTCTACTGTTGCCTAGCTGCCAATTATACGGTTTACTTTTTTTCCCCAAACATAATTATCTTTGTTTTTCCCATGTTTATCTTCAATTTATTAGCCTCGCAATAATGATTAAAGTTTTTTAACTTCCTCTGGAGGCCTACTTGTGTCACATCCAGAATTGCCACATCATCTGCATAGAGTAGGCATGACACATGTCTTCCTCCCCTTTTCGGGGAGAACGAATGTGTCGCTGCCAACTCTCCCGGTAGATCAGCTAAAAATAGGGAGAACAATGTGGGAGCCAGGACACAGCCCTGTCTTAATCCATTTCCCAAGGGAATTTTCTGAGAGAGGGCCCGTCTAAATCAAGTTGTACTTGGGCCCAGTTCCCAGTATGCATTTCCTGCAGAATTTCAATTAATGGACAAGAAATGCCCAATCGTATTTATTTCGCCCAAAGTATTCTGCGATCGACCAAATCCAACGCTGAACTAAAATCAACAAAGCAACAGAATAGATTCCCTGTTGTTTCTTTTGCCTTCTTTCCCAAAGCCCATAAACTGAAGCAGTGATCTATTGTGGAGTGCCCGGCTTTAAAGCCTCCCTGCTTCATTGGGATAATACTATTTCCGTCGATCCAGTTCTTTAAAGCTCTTAGTATTACTTTGGAGTACAGCTTCGCACCTACATCCAACAGACTTATTACCCAGTAATTCCCTGGGTCTTCCTTAGCACCTTTTTTATGTATAGGTTTAATTATTGCACCCTTCCAACTTGGAGGAATTATCCCGGTCTTAGTTATGTGGATAAAAACTTTGGAAAAGAATCCTCCCACCACAAGTGATTTGACTTAATTATAATTGCTGGCAGGTTATCTGGTCCCGCTGCCTTTGTTAATTTTAAGGGAGTTATCAACTTATCTATTGATTGAATAGAGAATTACTCCAAGGCCTCCATACCCACAGTTGGCCAGTCCTTCTTCACCACTGTCCCACTTGGCTTATAAATATTGGTTAAGAAGGGTACCCAATCTGCTTCTGGCACCATACATCTAGCTGGAGGGGCAGCCATACTACAACCCTTCTGGACCAATTTACAGAATGTTCTCGTATCCTTTTCCTGAAGCGTCCTAATCATCACATCCCAGTTCAACTCAAATAAAGCCCACTTCTTCCTCCTCACCAGAGCTTCATATTCCCTTTTCTTGCAGCGGTAAATTTCCACTAGTTTTGCTTGATCATTTGATCACCTTACCCTTCCTATTTTCCTTAGCTCCTTCCTGGCTACAGCACACTCTTTGTCGAACCATTGTTGGTTTGAAGTTTGGCACAGCTGATCCTTTTTCCCCCTCCTATTGCATACCCCTACTACTGGTATCAATCTCTTTACTACCTCTGCAATGATAGTTGCATACCAAGCAGCATTAGGTTCTCCCATGGCAATATCCTGGATCATATCATTGATTAAATGAAACTGCATTAACTGCTCAATATATCTCCCATCAATTCTTGTAGTTAAACGTTTGGGGAAATCTAGAGCTATTGGAATAGCTTGATCTCTCACTAATGGGGCTATCGCTATATCTAATTTTAGCCCCCAATGATCGCTTCCCTTTAGTCTTAGTACCATAAATCCCCTGCAGAGATTAAAATACCATGCCTGTATGAACATGTAGTCAATGGGGCACTGTTGTTTCCCATATAAAAACGTTTGGTCTGCCGGGTCGTCCTCTTTGAAACGGCCATTTAGGCATACAAACCCTAGTTCTGCCAAAAAGTTCACCATGGTCCTATCAAACTTCGACTGAACACATTTTGGAAAATTTGCGGTCGGGATACTGTAACACTCTAGCATATCTGGGATTGCAGAGTCAGCTTTCCATGGATCTAAATGCAGATTGAAATCCCCTAATAACAAAATCAGCTATTCCCCCTGGAGCTCCATTAGATTTACCAGGTCTCTCTTGAACATTTCCCATTCCTCTTTCCTAGAGTCTTTCTGATTTATGTAAACATTCACAACTAACAGTTTATTTTGTTGCAGGCCCCCGCATAGAGATCCAGTAGACATGCCAATACCCAATCACTACTAGTTTCAATTTTTTTTGCCCCCTTACTAGATTTAGTAGATATCAGAGTCATTAGGCCTCCTTTCACCCTCCCCGTACCCGATTTGCCCCCTTACTAGATTTAGTAGATATCAGAGTCATTAGGCCTCCTTTCACCCTCCCCATACCCGATTTGCTTCTATCTTTCCTAAAATTCATGAAACCATTTTGATGAAAATCCTCGCCCACCAGCCATGTCTCCTAGAAGCAAATTATCTCATTCCCCTCCCAAAACTCTACAAGATCAGCTGTTCTTAATAGATTCTTTAGTCCATGTACATTTCAGGAGACAACCCCCAAGCCGGCAGGTGTGTCTATTCTCTTGTCTATCTCTTCCTCCCATGAGAAAGTTGACTCCACATCAACGCTTAGATGCGCAAACCTATTGCGTACTGGGATCAGATCAGAAAAACACTCTCTTTCCTGGGATGAGATAGTAAATTTTAGGGTTCCGCAGTTTGTCCCCACCCGCCGGGGATGGTTTATTTCTCTCCCAGTCACCAAATCTTGCTGTGCTTGGCTTAAGCCCGCATGGTTTGACAACATTGGTAGTTTTGAGTGGTAAGTTTCCACCTCCGCTTCCTGTACTAGTGTTAGACCTAAGTTGTTTAACTCATCACTAGCTTCTAGGATCAGGTCAACAAACACTGGTGATGTAAAGAAAACTTTTGTTACCTCTCTCTCTTCTTTAGATTGAGTGAACAATATATATCCTATATCATTTGATGCTACCGCCTCCAGTGCCTTGCAGTGTGAGAATAGTGACAGGAAGCTTGACCTGTTCAGGGGCTTCCACTTATTTGCTTTTTTCCCCCTACGGGTCACTTCCAGATACACATATTTTGTTTGTGTTGGTCTACGCATAGTATATACCTGATCTGAATATTCCACAGGTCTTAGAATCCTTCGTACCTCAGGACTCTCTTTTCTCTTGACACAGGGTCTGTTTTCCTTGGGGCTTCTATTTGGGTATGCATTCTTCTTTGGCCTAATGCCATCTCTACCGTTGAATGGTCTAACTGGTCTAACTTGGCCCCTGTCTTTAATTCCCGTTTGACAATACTTCCTCCCCTGCCCCTCTTAAGCCTTGATGACACTTTGACATGTTGGGCACAGATGGTGTAGCTGACATACAATTTTGATTCTGTCTATGCTTTTTTAGTAGAGGTCTCCATTTCTTCCATCTCAATTTATCTAACCGCCAACACCGTGCCCACCACTACTCCTCCTCCTCACCAACATGGGCCTTTTGGACACATAAACTGTTGTATGTTCACATTCCTCTTGAGCTAATAGCTGCGCATTAAATGCTGGTTGGGCAATTATCGGTCTTACTAATGAGGGCATACAAGCATTAATTTATTTTAGTTCCGATAAAATGTCCTTTAAAGCTGTTAAGCTTCCCCCTTCCAAAGCTGATACCAACAACTCAGGTGTCAGTTTCACACCAATGGTTTGCGATTGTACTTGCAGTCACAAACCATTGATATGTACCATTGCAACTCCCAAATACGAGGGGGCTTTCATTCCCCCGCTTAATTGTAATTTGTAATGGGTCGCAAAGGCCCTTTTTTCTGACTCCTAAAAGTGGTTTTGCACATGCAGGCATAAAGTCTTAGGCATAAAGTCTTAGGCTTAAATGTATTTTGAATGTGAGAACCCAATTTCTCGTTTTAGTTCATGCACTAGGTAAATTTACATTGCGTTTCCAGATATTTTTGGGAGGTCAGCTGAACAGAACAGGGAATGGGTTCAAAACAGCTGCTCCGACACATTTCTGGACCTATGTTGAGTTGCTTTCTACTTGCTTGTCAATGTTACTGCTTTCTCCTATGTGTTTAGATTGATAGTTGTTGTCGAGCACCTGACTTTCACAGAGGGGTGCTTGACATAGTAGCAGTGATGACAGTGCACCATTCAGTAATGCATTCTAATTGAACTATCTGAAAACGTTCAAACTTTTCAAATTTGCTAGCATTAACAAAAAAACAACCAGCTCCTAGCTAGCTTGCTCTTTTTGCAATCAGAACTTAAATTGCTTTCTGCGAATTGAAAGGGAATAAAATGTACACATTTCTTTCCTTACCCAATAGGATCCCACTGTTTCTGAAAGTCAGTACAGGTATGTCCTCATATTCAGACAAAAAGAATAGGCACATACGGCATTAAAGGTGGTTCCTTCTTAGTGAGCTGTCTCTTCTCTTTGTATTTATGTAGAATGCTGAGGCCCGTATCAAGTGAATAAAGCATTAGATGTACAGCCCTGTCAGTCAATGCATTAGACATTCCCTTCCTGTTTACAATTCTAACGCTTAATATTATTTTTCTGCACTGGACCCTCAGCTTAGATCTTAACATACATAGATCGTCTCAAATCTCTTTTTTTAAACGAATGTGCAGCAAGAATTATAGCTGGGGGGACAGTAAGCTAATTCGGGTTTCGCAATAGTTTCGCAATTTTAGTTTACGGTGTGTAGGTCAGTTAAGGTTCTTAAATCTGCACTCCCTGAGCAGGTGAGGAAGGACTTAGAGGCTCCGCTATCTATCGAGGAAGTACAGCCCGCACTACAGCAGCTCCCGGGAGCTAAGTCCCCGGGTAAAGACGGTTACCCCCCAGAGTTTTACCGGGCTTTTGCGTGCATGTTGTCACGAGCCCTCCTGTAAGTGTATTTAGAGGCCTTCGAGAAGGGTATCCTCCCACCTAGCATGAGGCAGGGCAAAATATGCATGATCCTGAAGCCATGAGGGGACAGCCACGAACCCTCATCATATTGCCCAATCACCATGATCAATACAAACACAAAAATATTGTGTAAACTGCTAGCATACCGCCTGGGTCCACACATGCCGTACCTCGTACACGAGGATCAATGTGGCTTCATACCGGGCCGCAACACAGCAATGAACTTGTGCCGACTAAACCACATTATGCATGAAGTGAGAGACCGAGAGGAAGAGATGGTACTTGTGTCTATAGACCTGGCTAAGGCATTCGACACAGTAGACTGGGGGCATCTCTTGGAGGTCCTCAGGGCCGTGGGGATGGGCCCCAGATTCCGCCGGTGGGTTCAAATATTGTACACTGAACAGCGGGCTTGAGTGAGACTAGGGGGGCGCGCTCTGAGGAGTGGATGCTGGGACGTGGCACCGGACAGGGGTGCCCGCTTTCGCCCCTATTGTTTGCCTTAGCCATTGAACCACTGGCGGTGCAGGTAAGAGCAGAATTAGACCAGTGGGGTATCCGGGTGGGAGACACGAACCTTATCATCTCCTTATACGCAGATGATGTGCTCTTATATTTGGCATGCCCCCAGGTAGCCATCCCCGAGCTGCTGCGTCACCTGAATCGGTTTGGGGAGGTCTCTGGTTTGAGACTCAACGGTGACAAATCACTGATCTTTCCACTGGCAGGCATGGCCGCGGTGTCCCTGGGGGACCTCCCAGACTTGGGAATCGGATGGGAACGGGTACGTTTCAGGTACCTGGGAGTCCAGATTGCGTTGACGGATGCTCAGGCAATTGCCCTGAACCTGGATAGGACACTCACGGCCCTACAGCGCTCAGTGAAGTTCTGGAACACGCTCCTGCTGTCCTTAATGGACAGGCTAGCTATTTCAAAGATGGTAATCCTCCCTAGGTCCCTTTATGTGCTCCAGAACTCGCTCTGCCCGACCCGCACGCAAGTATTCAAGCAACTGAATATGATTCTGACCTCACTACTCTGGGCGGGGAAGAGGAGTAGAGTAGCCCTTAACATTCTGACACGTAGCTATGAGGAGGGGGTACTGGAAGCCCCACGATTTGATTCATATTACTATGCCGCCCAACTACAGCACGCAGCGTGTTGGATGGCGGAAAGGGACAACTGGGAAAAGCAACTATTGGCGGGAAGAGCGGATCCGGCGACACTCCAGATAGCGCTGATGAAGGGAAAGGGGGTGGAGGAAGTTCTCCCCTATGCAGTGCGACACACAGCGAGCATTTGGAAGCAGTTTGCAGAGAAGGTGCTACGTAGAGCGCCATTCCATAGAGAGCTGCCGATTTGGATCCTTGCCCCCTTCAGAAAGATGGGAACACACATGTCATTTCAGGCCTGGAGGGATGGCGGTTGTGGGGTCCTCGCTGACCTTTTTCTGAATGAGACCTTCATAACATACGAACAGGCAAGTGAGAGTTTCGCTCTTAGGCAGGGTCATTACCTGCAATATAGGGGAATTCAGTAAGTAGTCAAGGTCACCTGGCCACAATATCCGGACATCCCCCAACCAATACATACACTAGATGTGCTGCTCACATGCGGAACCGGTCGCAGGATGATATCCCTCCTATACAAAGCCATGAAGCAGGATTCTATTGCCCCAACGCCACCGTCAAGGGCTGCTTGGGAGAGGGACCTCAGCACACAACTAGACGAGAGGGCTTGGGCGACTATTAGCGATCTCACACACACAGTTTACTGCAATGCAAGGTTCAAACTGATACATTTCAATTTCTTACATCGTACTTACTTCACACCGGTGAAGTTGAGACACATCTCCCACAACAAGGATGGCAAATGCCCTAGGTGCGTCGCGGAGAATGCAGACTTTATCCACCTGGCGTGGAAATGCCCTGTGGTGAGGCTGTTTTGGACAGGAGTGGCGGACAAGGTGCACGCAGTCACAGGCCTTCCGCAGAGGGAGGAACCATTGCAGTGCCTACTGCCCCATATACACAGGCCTAAAAAACGGAAGCTGCCCTACAAATTACTTCAATTGATGCTTGTCTTAGCCAGACGTAGGGTGGCCATAACATGGATGGGGCAGAGAGGCCCAGAGGTGACAGTGTGGCTCAGAGATGTCAGGGAGTGGGCACTAGCTAAGGAAACGCATATGAAGCTTACACGTAAGGATAAAGGGCTACAGGCAGACCTAACGGAATGGAGAGAACTGCTATCAGCGGGAGAGGGAGGGTCCGAGCAAAGTGCTTCTGAGAGGGGTGCGAGCGATACGGGTGAAGAGGATCACCAAGAGAGTGAGGGAATGGGCGAATAAATGTTACAAGTGCATGCCCTAAGGTAACATGTCCTAAACTGATGTGCTGCATGATATTGCAATGTAAGCCAGCATCACTGTGGATTCCAATAGACTTTATGTGGCTCCCAGTACCGCAACTCCATCTTCAAGGGGCTTACAAATTACTGTATGCTGTAATGTTGGTGCTTTAATGTCATGTAAAAACGAAAAATAAAGGTTTTTATTTTTTTTAAAAAGGTTCTTAAATCTGTCAAGGGTTTATGCAGACATGAAGTGCCCTAGGAAACTACTGTTAGCAGCAGATAGATTTTTTTCTTGAGCTTCTTTCCAGGCATACTCAGCTCCCACTCTATCTATACCCTCTCAGCCTGAGGGAGTTAAAAGGCCTTTAGGCCTAAAGACGATCACGATAGAGGACTTCCTCCTAGGGTCAATAGCAATTCTTCCCTTGACCATGTTGAGCACCAGCCAGAAGCTGCAGAAAAACAGTGGTGCAGAAAAACTAAAATAAACTGATGGGTGGAATAATAGAATAAATCTCATCCACAGATAATTACTTGGGTTGTCTTCCTGGCCATCATGCTTTACTCATTATACCACTCCAGACAGAGACAAGCCATATTCAAGTTACTTGGTCCTCCTCCAATAGGAAAGATGAAGCTAAACTCCCAGGTCAGGCCAGTGTCCATAGGACATGACTGATTTCAGGCTTTTGGGCCTAATCAGTGAGGTGCAGCTTAAGTCCGATGGCACATTGAGCATCAAACCCATTTCTGGGCACATATGTTGCACTTAGTGAGTCTCACTCAGAAAAACAAAAAAGCAGTGGATGGAATACTTGAATTGATCTCAGTTACTGGTAATTAGTTGGGCTGTTCATCAACTTTTTTCCCACCATCCCAATTAAGACAGAGACCAGCCACAGGCAAATTTGACTTGGCCCTGCTCTAACAGGAACAATCCAGCTAAAACATTCATGCAAGCCCCTATAAGAAATTGGGTCATTAGTTGAGAGGGGTGAAAGCCCCACACAAGTAATAAACTAAATGCTTGTCAGGGTGACCCAAAAAAGTCACTAAAAAAACCTATACTTAGCCCTCTGGTAGTTTGGCACAAAAGCAGTCAGGCTTAATTTAGAGGCAATGTGTAAAGTATTTATGCACCACTCAAACAGTAGTAAAATGAAAACACTACATAAGAAAATTCCCAAACCAATTTAAAAACATAGAGTGAAAGTTTGTAAATCAAATGACACCAAAATGATAAAAATCCAATGGGTAGAACCGGAGTTATGAGTTTTTAAAGTTGTCAGGGAAAATAGCACCAAAATGGACAAAGCGCGACTTGTGGGTATCTGGTCGTGCTAGACAGGGTTAAAGTCACAAGTTCAGATAGACAGAGCGCGGAATGGACACAGGGACCAGGTTCATCTTGGTAAAGAGTTTATTTTCTCTGAGTCCAAGTCCAAGCAAGGAGCCTCAGCTGGAAATTCATATTGGCGAAGGCTGCGATGAGGTCATTGTCTGCGCATGCAGCAGGTCGCCGCTGGTGCTTCGCATAGACAGGAGATGTGACGACCATTGCTGATGTGAGGATCCAGCTCACTGTCACAAAGAGCCACAAACTTCTGAATTTTAACCTATAGTTGCAGTCATAAGTGGGAAGAGTACACTCTGATTCCAGCCAACACTCCAGAACCTAGGGGGCACCTCTTGGGGATCAGGACTCTCTCAAGCAGGGGCCAGCAGCAGGGCTCAGGCATGTCTAGTTGTGCTGGTCAGGTGGGCAGTTGCGGGGGAAGTTTCTGGATACTTGTTGTGTCCCTTTAGTTCAAACAGGTCAGCCAATTGACACTTTAAGTGACTTCAGGGGATCCTGGGTTCTGGCAAGGAGGTCCAGTCTTCCTTCTTCAGACAGAAGGGCAGTCCTTCTTCTGAATCTCCCACAGGTCCAAGACTGTTCTGATGAGATGTTCTGAGGGTGCCCCTCTTATACCCAGTGCTAGCCTGTTGGTGGGGGATGCTCCCTTTGGCTCCAATCTGTCTAGCAGGACAAAGACAGGTGTGAGCTTTGTTTGTAAGTGGCAGGGCAGGCAGCCTTAGAATTCAGGTGGTTGTTGTGCAAAGCCTTTAGGCTACCCTTTGAGCTCAGGAAGGGCTGAGTACAAGCCCCACCCCCATGCCATGCTGCATAGGAAAGGAACTGCCCACACCCAAGGTCTTTTTTCCCCATGTCTGGAAGGAAGACACAGCATATCATAGGAGAACTAGTCACAGCCATGTAACGCAGGACACTGGCAGATAGACACAATGGCAGTTTAAAACTGCACTACAGACTGCAGAGGAAGGCCAGATACACTAAAATAGCCTTAGGGCTATTTTAGTGGAAGGCAAAATGAATGCTGTAGCATTTATTTTACAGGCACTGGGTAAATGTAGTACCACATACTAGGGACACACAATTAAAGTTAACAATTAGGTGTACACTAATTTTACCATGTTTGCGGGAAAGAGCACAAACACCTTACCATTGGTTAGCGATGTTAGAGTTAACTGAGTCCTAAAGCCCTCAAAAATGAGTTCAGTAAACAAAATAGGGAGTGAAGGTGAAAAGTCTGGGGGAATAACACACCAAGGATTTCAATTCTAATAACCCCCCTCTAGACGGGAACACAACAAACCCAGCACCAATTTCTGTGCCTCGATGTAGTGGTGCAGAGTAACAGAACAAGGCTTGGTGCACTACTCTGCCATTTCTTTCACACTCTCAGACTTTGGCATTGGTCTTTTTCCACCCAGATCACAGTTTTGCCAACCAGGTGAATTGTTTTTGGGGGCATGGGTGATTAGCAAAAGGCGGAACATGGAATCGGGTCCTCTTCTTGCCAGTGTCCCCTTACTGTTACTCATCACAAGATGTTCTGAGTCTTTGGATTCCTCAGCCTTGTTGCTGTTATGACCTCGAATTTCTTGACATACACACCTCCCTCCATTTGCATCCTGGACCTACATTACTCTAGTACTGCTTCACACATTCCAGTCAGTGCTCCTTTCTAGGTCTGCGCTCCTTGCACCTCTTGCACTGCGTGAGATTACAGCCTACTTTGCTCTCACACCATGCCTTGCTATCAGTATACATTCCTGAATTCTCACTCCTCAAATTATTGACCTATGTTGATTTTCTTTCCTGGGGCCATATTCCTTGCACTTCTTGCACTTTTTCTACTCAACGAGTCAATATTCCCCTCTAACTCTCTCTCTTTTCTTTGTCTGCTTGGTGTGAAATTGTGCAGCCTGACTGTTTGTCTCGCAGAGAAGAGTGGGTAGAACACTGGAGTAAGAGAGGAGCAAGCATTTTTTTTATCTCTCTCGCTCTCTTCTCCTTTCTCTATGTTTCCTCCTCTGTCTATCTTTTCCTCCCTCTGTCCTACCTCCAATAGCAAATGCCCTCTGCCACCTCAGCTGGGGTCCCGTAGGCATCTACCTGCCCTGTGGCTCTGATAATGGGGTATGAAAGCAGCAATTCACAGCTGGACACTGAGTTGACCAATAACTGGGGGAAGAACAGCGGAAATGGTGAGGAACAATGAGGAAACGCCAAAGAAGTGCAAGAAATGGGAAATGCAGTCTGAGAATTTGAAATGCCCAATGAATGCTGAGAAATATTTATGAATACTAAGGAACTGGTAGAAACGAAGAAAGTGTGTACAGAAAAGGGAAAGGCACATGGAAAAAAATTGAAATGTGCACGTTTCACTGTGATGCTGTGAAACGGTAAAGCAAGGCAGAATTGTAAGGGTTCTGTTTCGTTGGAGAAGAAGGCCGAGAAGCTGGCTCCTCGTGTTTCACTTTACAATCGTAAATTTCGCTCACCCCTAAGGTCTGCCCATTACAAGCGTTTTACCGTCATTTGCGAACGGGAAAAAGCCTTTTGGGATGTATGGGCCAGATGTATCAAGCGTTTTCCCGTTCGCAAACGGGCCGATTCGCAGAATCTGCTCGTTTGCGAACGGGAAAAAGCCTTTTGGGATGTATCATCCCAAAAGGCATTCGCAAAATAGGTAATCGCAATTTTTGCGATTACCTTTTTTGAGAATGCATTTAGTGAATCGCAATTTGCGATTCCTTAAATGCAATGCAGGAAGCAAGAAAAAATTGCGACCTGGCTTTAAGGAATCGCAAATTACCACCAACTTCTAGTTGGTGGTAATTTGCAAACTCCTTTAAAGATGCACTTTTTAGCATTTTTCTAAGTGGCATGTGGCGCACATACATGCCCTCAGGGATGTATGTGCGCCACATGTGCACACATGCATATTTCAGGGGTGCAACAGGGTGTCTTTTTGGCACCCTTGCACCCTTGAAATTGCATGCGCAATTTACAAGTACCTATTTGGTACTCGCAAATTGCGAATGCAATCCTATTTATTCCTGTGGGCCTCTAGGCCCATAGGAATCAATGGGAAGGGTTTCCTTAATAGCGAATCGCAATTTGCGATTCGCTATTAAGGAATATGTAGGAATATGTAGGATTCGCGATTTTTTTGCAAATCCTACATACATTGCATTTTGTGATTCTTAAATAGCGAATCGGTAAAATTCGCTATTTAAGAATCCTGAAAGCAACTTTCCTCAAATTTTCTGATCTCGTGTTTTTCTTTTTTTTTTTTTAGTTTTATATAGCGCGAGCTCGATCCGAAGGCATCAGAGCCCTTTACATGAGCACCAGTAACGTTACAGATGGACACATTCATTTTTGGTAGGCACATGGAGATTAATTGATTTGAACAGAATCAAGGGATGTTGAGCGTCCGTGCTGAGAATAGAACCTGGTTCCCCAGCTTCGAGGTCGACCTCTCTAGCTGTTAGGCCACATCCTCGTTAGAAAAAAGGAAGAGAATATATTACACCGTCCACCTTAACGTCATGCTCATAAAACACCCTTATCCAGAGTCAGACTGACCTACAGGGCAATAAGACAGTGCCCGATGGGCTGGTCGGACAGATCGGTATGTGTGCTGCTTCTTCAGCAGTTTTTTAGCCTGTTTTTTGGCTGAGTGGGACAATCTTTACCACAAACATCGACTGCATCAAATACAAATCAATGCAGTCTCCCTTCCTTGCAGAATAGCCATACAGTGTGTCTTTACAAGTTAAAAACTGGCCTGACTTGCGAATTTGGGCCACTCTTTTAGCTACCTGGTTCACTAATGAGGCCACTTTTATATTGGTGCCCGGGCCTATTTTTTGTCCCAGTCCAACATTTCTCCGGTCAACCCTTCATTATGTCTTCACAAGAACCACCTCTCCAAGAACCCATCCATGATGGAAGTTAATACATCGCTAGGAGTGGGAGATACTTTTTTGAAGAAGGCTAATCAATATCTTAACTGTGTCACAGTTTAATATCCCTTCCTATTTCAAGTGCTTGACGACATATAACAGACACAAGGGAAACATAAATCATTCTTACCTATGCTTCAAAACAGCATCCACATGGTAAGAAAGTTCACAGCCGGTGTTGGTCTTTTCTGCATACAAAATATAAATATCCAAAGACATTATAACAAAATACTGCTTTTCTTTTTTTCTTTGCTTGTCATTCATGCTGTGCAGACTTTCATTGCTTATATGTTGGAATGATGTGGACACCTCAGAAAATACCATTGCAAAAATATTAAAGTTGGAAATACATTAAAAAGAAGGTAAATCACACACAGTGCTGCATACAATAAAACGTGAACAATTTCACACGGTCGTTAACATGCCACCCGCTGAACTTTTATCACAAGTTTCCACCCAGTGTTGGTTCAAGAGTTAGGCCACTGAAGGCAGCTGCTTTACAGCACCACCACAAACAGCCATAAGAGGGCATCAGGTTGCAGCACAAGTGCTCAAAAAAGACAGCTGCAGGAGGTAAGGGAGAGCCTTAAACCACAATGCCAGTTGAACAGTGGCTCTAAAAAATTCACACATTGGAGCTGCTTTTACCCAGAGTCAAGGTTTTAGACAGCAGTTGTAATTAATTATGCAAACATTGTCTACTAATAGATAAATGCACTTTTGCTTGAGAAAATCTTTTCATAGAATCATTTTCTTCAGGGACCTTTTTATTAGTGATCACATGTAACTTGTATAGTTTTTAAACATTATTTGAGGAGTAAAAGTATATTTGGGAAGAAAAATATTAATTATCCAAGCTCATTATTGACAGCTAATTTGAACCTCTGCTCATCCATTTTTTTTGGCCAGTTCCAAGGTCTCCAGATGGGGAGGTCAACTGGACCTGTGTTGATATCCACTCTCACAGGTTGCACCTCCTGATACTCGGTGGAGATCCTTTAGATCACCAATGACAAGTGTACCTTTCTGGTTAATCCCAACCCAGGGGGCTAATGACCAGAACACAGGGAGGAAAAAAGCCAGAGAACTGATTCACCAAATACGAGATATAAAAACAATGATATTTGAAAGGCTTTATTTTAACCCATACACCTTGTCATGTCTACTATAATCTGCATATATTGCTGAATAAACCCCCTGAAGAGGGGGCAATCACCTGAAATGCATCAGGGAGCTCATGAATAAGGAAGCTGTAACAAGAAAAGGAAATCGTGTAGAAATGAAATTGAATTGTTCGCACTATTTAAAAAGAAGTGAAGTAAATCAAAAATAAAAAGTAATTAATAATAAAACCAGATGAAAGTTGGAGTGAATGATTGTTAAAAATGAACAAAAATATGGTTGTAGTCAAGATTGACACTGGATGTCTTGCAAATGTAAGGGAAGACCCTAATCCCCATTGGGACATGTGCAGACTGAAGTTACTATAAGAACCCAGTGATCAGTGGGCCACACCCAAACATGCACACAAAATAAATGAAACAGATATTAGCCAAATTCTGACATGTCCCATTTGAACTCACTGCCTGGTGTAAATCATGGGCTCTTTAGCGAAAGGGATAATTCTTAATACTCCAGTAGAACAACAAGGTCTTACTGCCCGAGAACTTGATGATTGGTTCAGAGGTATAGATACCCCGACTAGTAGTGGAAACCCTGGAACAAGAGGAAGAGATACTCAAGTCCCAGTAAGGGAAAGAACACTAGATGTGGCTAAACTGAAATTAAAATTAGAAGAGATGATACTGGGAACTCTTGAAATGTCCCAATTAAAAGTCTATTGGGATGGTGAACTATTATTCATGTGTACAGACATTACTAGACGTGCAAGACAAGCTCATGAAAGATTGTCTGAATTGGCTCACAGATATGAAATTGACTTGCAAAAATCTAAAGCCTTGATCTTGGTAGCATGAGACCATCAGGAATAAAGTTACAGATCAAAGAATTCATTGCATATGTTAAAAAAGGGAGTGAGTTGCATAGATGGAAAGGTAGATGGGCAAAGAAAAAGAAACCGAAGAAGGTTAGATTAGAACCTCCTCTGTCTGGAACTTAGGAAGAGGATGAGGATATACACATGCTTCCCATGAGAGAAGTGCCTGGTGGAGGTTATGTCCACATACCTAGGAGCAGGACTGACCTTGCGTCATTTACAAATGACTTTTAAAAATTGAGAGTGCACCATGTGGTATGCTACAGACAGGTTGATCGGTTTGTAAAGATATCAAAGGTTCTGTGGAATGATTTGAATACCTTATTTGAAATTGTGGTTCCAGGTGATTTGTGGGTCAAATGCAAAGTTGCTGTGGATTGGCCCGAGAGTGAGCCACTGAGACATCCAATATTGCATGTTCCATCACCAGTGGCAATGAGAAAGTATCAGCAGGTGATTACATTTTTGAAATTGAAAAATATATCCTAAAGATATTGATTGGGTCAACGTTGATAGAACAACCCAAGAGTCCAAAGAAATAATACATGCTTATTATGAGAGACTGTTGCGGGCATTTAAGCAGTATAGTAGGACAAAGACTATTGAGTCTAAAGGCATGGGACATTTTGTGTACAGGTTTGTGCATGGATTAAAACCTGAGATTAGTTCGATGATTCAGCAGCACTTGATTTGGTGGCAGAGTAAGCCCATTAATGAGATATTGAGATAGGCAAACTGTTGCAGCGATGAATTAGAAATGAAACATAAGAAATAGAAGCAAACGAGGTTTGAATCAACAGTTTGTTGGGAATGCTGGTCCGATGCAGGGAGTGTATCAGCAGGGAGGGAGTTCCTGTGATGCAAGGTGGTAATGGGTTTCAACCACAAGTTAGATGTTGTGGTGTTCCAATTGATCTAAGTACAGGGATTGATGTGGAGACTTTGAAAAAGTCGAATCCTTGCCACGTCTGCAGCAAGTTAAAGCATTGGAAGCGGGAATGTCAATTCAATGCTGGTAACATGGAAAATATGAATCAGATTCAGAATGGTCGATTTGTACAATCTCAAGGTAATAATATGGTTCAGACACAGCAAGTACAGAGACCATGAGGCCAAAACTACAGTGTACCCCAAGTTCAGGTAATGCAGGTTCCAAAAGCCCCAATGGCACAACAAAATGTGACTGTTCAGAGATTTAATTCAAATCAAGTTCCCAATGTAAACATCAATCCATTCATGAATCAGGGTACGTCTCAACAGTACTCTATGATACAGAAAGATGAGGATTACAGCTCAGTGACGGGGCCTGAGAGGGGAGGAGGATTGCATGCTTGGCACAACCTTAGAGGTAGACCAGAGTGGTCCATATGTGGATAGCGAGGTAAATGGTTATGCCATTTCATTCTTGATAGACACTGGTGCTACCCACTCTACTGTGAGAACAGCAGAGGAATGTACCCAAACTACTTCTCTCATGAAAAAGAATCCAAGCTGTAGGAGTTGCAATCAAACAAATGACTAGCCCGTTTCAGAAGCAGTACCTGTGAAAATAGGGTTCTTCGAGGAGAATCACCAATTTGTGGTGTGTGATTCGAGTCCTGTAAATCTACTTGGACAAGACCTTCCGTGCAAACTAATTTGTTCCCTATACTATACTATACCTTAAACGGCATAGAATTCAAGACTCATGATGAGGACATTGTTCTTTAAATTTTTCAAACAGAGGACAGGTATCAGACTTTACCCCATGTTGACAAAATATTATCAGCCCCCAGAGCTTAGAGACACAGTGTTACCTAACGTTTGGGACTATTCAGAGAAAGATATAGGTTTCATAGTGGGTGTTGGACCAGGCCACATAACAGTGAAACCTAATGCTGAGTACCCAAGAATCCCACAATACAATCTGACCCCTAAACGTGTTGCTGGGATTACTCCTGTTATTGACTCAATGATTGAGCAAGGCATTCTGAAAGAGATTATAGGGGGGTCCATGTAATCACCCATCATGGGTTTACAGAAACCCAATGACAAGTACTGCATTGTTCAAGACCTGCGAAAGGTCAACTGCATTGTTGTCCCTTGTTGTCCTGTGGTACTGAATCCAGCTGCGATTTTGTTTCAGATTCCATGTGAGGCAGAGTGGTTGTCTGTCATTGACTTATTCCAAGCCTTCTTCTCCATACCGTTGATTGAAGATAGCCAGTTCCTCTTCACATTTCGGTTCAGCAGTTGTGTTTTGCCATGGTGCCAAGTCCCACAAGGGTATACGGAGAGTCCATCAATCTTTAACCGGATACTTAAGAAGAATCAGGATTCCTTGGTAAAAACCTATCAATCAGTTTTGACCTATTGGTGGCATCAAATACTCAAGAGGCTTGCAAATGAGACATAATTGCTCTGTTGAACCACTTAGCTGAGAATGGACATAAAGGGGCCGATTCCGATCTCGGCCGGTAGGGCTCCGAATCGGATTCGGCTTAACCGGATCCGATTCGGAGCCCTATTGCCAGACCGATTCGTACGCGCGTCCGGGCGAGCGAGTACGATGCAAAATCGCCGACCAACTCGTCCGGGCGTCCCGACCGCTCCGACCGACTCGTTCCCGGGTCTAACCGCACCGACCGACTCGCTCGGACTCGACTCGCACCGCGCATTGGAGACGTTCCCCGGCTGGGTAAGTACGATGCGCGCCGCGAGCAGTCCGACTGAGCCGCACACTCCGGCTCCAAAGAGCAGTCGGAGCCGTACTTTGGGGGTCCGTGTCGGACCCCCCTGTACGCGTAGCTGCGCGAGTCGCACACAGGGGAGACCCATGGGTCCCCCCCTACCTGTGCGTGTACGGCGCGAGTCGCTTCACCGCGTACACGCTGTAGGGGGCACCCTTGTCCGCCTTGCACCCATTGAGTCAATGGGAGCCCGCGTACGCGTTGTACGACTGGCTCCCATTGACTTCAATGGGAGTCCGACCGACTCGAGTCCGATGGCATACGTGCGCATCGTACTCGTTCGGTCGGGCTGCACGGGTCCGATTCGGTCGGAAATCTCTCCGGGTCCGGCTTTGTCGGAGAGATTTCCGGCCCGAATCGGAATCGGCCCCAAAGTGTCCCCGACCACGTTGCAGTACTGTCAGAGAGAAGGCATATACTTAGGACATCACATTGAGAAAGGAGGGAGGAAAGTGTCATATGAGAGAATTTTGGCAATTTAGAAAATGAATCTTCCAACTACCCAGAAAGAAGTCAGGATGTTCTTGGGAAAGGTGGGCTATGGTCGACAATGGATTCACAACTTTTCTCTAGTGACCAAGCGTATGTAGAGGCTGACACACAGAGACGTGTCAGATCCGGTACCATGGGATGGCAGCTGCATGCATGCCTTTTCAGAGCTGAGAGAATGTCTCCGCCATGCCCCGGCACTGGGAATGCCTGAATATAATAAATGTTCTGCTTTGTTTTGTAGTGAGAGGGAGGGCTGCACTCTCTCATTGCTAACTTAGATGCACGGGAATGCTTGCAGACCCGCAGCCTCTTTTTCAGCCACAGTTGATCCAGCAGCTGTTGCTTTGCCCAGCTGTCTCAAATTTGTGGCATCCACAGGTGTCAGTATTGAGCAGTCCAAGAGCATTGTTATGGGTCACCCTTTGACAGTCTTCAGTCCCCATTCCGTGGAAGTATTGTTAACTCGCACCAGAACCCAACACCTTACCAACAGTTGTCTCACTAAGTATGAGCAATTATACTTGGTGCAGATAATGTCACCCTCAGGAGATGCACTACACTTAACCCTGCTACTCTCTTGCCAGTACCTGGAAACAATGTTACTGAAGGTGATGTTGAGAATGACTGTTACTGAACTATGCACCAAGTCGAGACCTGCCATACAAGATGTCCCACTACCTGAATCAGATTATCCGATGTTTCTTGATGGCTCCTGTTTAGGAGACCAAGAAGGAAGCCTGAGAGCTGCCTACACAGTCTGTACTGTCTTAGATGTGGTCATCCCGGCTTCAAGGAGTATTTTCTGTACAAGTGGCTGAATTGATTGCTCTTACTAGGGCATGCTGTGTTTCAGACCAGCTGAGAGCGACTATTTTCACTGATAGTCAGTATGGCTTTGGTGCTGTTCATGACTTTGGACAGTTAGGTTGCAACGCAGATTTATTACTACTTCAGGGTCACCAATCCAAAATGGCGAGAGTGTCCATAACCTGTTATAGGCATTACAACTGCCTGCCCAGATTGTGGTTGTGAAGTGCGCTCCACACTGCAATGGAACTATGTTACTGTGGGCAACAGATATGCGGACAAGACTGTTGTTCGATATTGCGCCCTGAATGTCTGTACCTTTAATGGGGAGTATCAGAATGAAAAGCAGGATGCAAAAAATTGCAACCTGGCGTTAACTACAGTTGATACTTGGGAGGAGGTTCAATGGTTGCAGGAGGAAGTATCAGAAGCAGAATAGCAAGGCTGGATTACAGCAGGCTGTGTCAAAAGAGATGAAGACGACAATTGGGTTTCAGGAGATGGAAGACCTGGGTTGCCAGATAGCTTTTTACCTCCAAAGGCGAGATATCATCATGGACCTGCACAAGTAAGGAGAGACACAATGGTGCGATTGTTCAGGCAAACATGGTTTAATCCTAGGTTCAGATTGATGGCTGAAGGGTTGTATCACAGATGTGTTGTGTGCAAGCAGCAGAATGTAGGCAGAAGATCAGCAGTCACACTGAATCACATAGGGAGACCAGGAGGTCCCTTCCACAGGATGCAACTGGACTTTATCGAGATGCATGTGTGCAATCAGCTGAGGTATGTCCTGATGATTGTGTGTATTTTCTTGCGTTGGGTTGAAGCTTACCTGATCAGAAGAAGTGATAGTCTCACAGTGGCTAAGTTGTTGCTGAGGGAGTTAATACCAAGGTTCGGTTTCCCAACTTCTCTGGAGTCAGACAAAGGAACTCGTTTTAATAATGAGATCCTGAAGATGTTGTGCGCAGCATTACAAGTAGAACAGAGACTACATTGCAGTTACCAACTGAAAGCTTCCGGAAAAGTGGAACAGGTCAATGGGACTTTGAAATCTCGATTGCTTAAAGTGTGTGCCTCAACATCTCTGAAATGGCCTGATACTTTGCCTCTTCTGTTGATGAGCCTATGTAGTACTCCGGATAGGAGAACATGATTGTCTCCCCATGAAATCATCATGGGCAGAGCTATGAGACTGCCAGCTGTGCCTGCAAATGCGCTTGTGAACATTTCAGATGGCATAATTCTTGATTACTGCAAAGGACTGCCTGATGTGGTGTGTTCTGTGTCTCACCAGTTGGAGGGACTAGAGTCCTGACTCACAGGAGCAGTGCCATGACGTCAGCCCCGGCGACTGAGTTATGGTTAAGAAGCACATGTGCAAGTCGTGCATGGAACCTCGGTGGCGAGGTGCCTGCCAGGTCATTTGGAGATCAAAGAGAGCTAGGGTACCCTGTCAGAGATACTCCTCACTTGAATGGACATATCTTGCTGTCAAGTGACTGGGAGAGATCATTTTGGACATTTTGCTATAACAATTTGCATTCAATAAAGAATCCTTGAAATGAACTTTGTGGCTGAACTGAGGTTTGAAATTGCGGTGCCGCTAAACAGACTGAGTCAATTTATCCTGGATGTGATCATTAGTGAGTTTGAACTGAGCATTTATTAGAGAAAGAAAGTAATAGATTTTCCTAAACTACTAAGAAGAGTACCAAGGCCCAAATCTGCTGAAGGAGTGTAAGGTTGTCATATAGAAGGACACGGGGTAGGGCTAAGGAAGTCTAATGAAGATAATTTGCATATATTGTGCTGAAAAGACACTTGAACTTTGTGTGTTGTTTGCGCAAGTGGAAACAAACTGAAAGAACTGTGCTGAAATCTTTAATTTAAATAGTCTAACATTTGAGAACTCAGGAAGCCTAGACCTAATACTGGTAGATAAAGAGGCTTATGTGTAGGAGTATTTCTCATTGTGACATTAGTACTCATTGCTTTGCTTGTAATGTTGAGTTTGCCCAACCGTTCTTATGTAGAGGAGCTTAGATCTACAGGTACACCTCAAACACCATTTCCTACTAACAATAGTTTACCTGCAATAGATGAGAAAGACTTACAAGTAGATGATTCTAGAGAAGACTATTCATTGAATGCTAATTCTAAATTGCTTTATGAGTCTGTTGACACTATGGATGCTAGGGATTGCTACGTTTCCATGCCATTTCCTGCATGAGTTGCTGAGGGGATAATATACCATCATCTCTCCTTGACATATGGAGTTACCTGTAGTTTATTGCTGAGTTAATTTTATGGAAAAGGTCATCTTGAATATTATTACTCGAACCATGACGTAGTATTTTCAGACGTTTCTGTGTTGGAGCATTTCAATCATCAACCTGATGCTAAAACCTCAGAGATAGTGGGACATTTCTTTAGACACACCATGACATTAGACACAGCTTATGTGCATAGACATAATTTAACTTGTTTCTTAACAGATATAGAAAAGAAATTCATAGATTCAGTAGAAGACAGATGAAGAGATATACTGGCTAAAGCAGCAAATCATTCAAAAGCACCTCAATGTGCCAAAGAGAAAAGTGAGCATAGGTTAGTGGAAAATTTAGCAGCATTAGCTATAGATTGGTAACAGAGGAAATTATGCACATTCATTAGAAAGTTCACAACATACACAAATTATGTGGGAAACAGCGAATGCGATCATACATTTGAAGTTCGTGGAAATTGGGGATTATATTTGAATGGAGCAGATCCTCTATTTGATGGAGTTTATTATATTTGTGGGAAAAATGCATTTTACAGGTTACCCAAGAGATGGCATGGAACATGTTACATGGGGATAGTTTTTCCAAAAATGTATCATGTGGGACAACTTGATGACCCAACAGGGGGAGAACATTTGAGAACTAAAAGCAGTGCCAGTGCTAGTGAAATTGGAGGAGACATCTGTGGTACTCTAATACCATCTCTAGGAGTGATACTGAACTTGCATAAGATTAGAGAGCTATCTACCGTAGTTGATAAGTTATCTACTACTACTAGTACGGCTAGAGGATTTTTTGTTATAGATACTGAAATGGTTGCTATCAGATCTATGATTTTGCAAAATAGACTTGCATTAGACGTCCTTCTCATGAAGAAGGGTGGAGTCTGTCGTTAAAAGTTCAACAATGTTGTACGAACAACAGTAAGGACATGAAAAAATGCATTAAGAACATTACTGACTTAAAGGGAGATTTGAAAGAGTTGGAACCAACAGGTGCTTGAGAAGCGATAGGGAATGGATTTTCTGCCATAGGCAGTTGGTTTGGAAACTTAGGGAGTGGAATTGTTGGAAGCATCTTAAAGCCTTTAGTAATAATTACTCTTTGTGGACTATTCTTGTTTGTAATATATAAGGGATACAAACATGTACAAGTGAAAAAGGTATTGAAGAGAAAGAGAGCAAATACTATGATGACATGAAGTTTCTAAAGGAATCTAGAAGAAAGATGAGGAAAATCACCAGATTGTGATTTGTCCTTCTGATAAAATATTTATATCTTAGATGTAATGGCTTGATTCGCCATCAGAGTGGGGATTGGAACAGCGTAATTTTGACTCCACCTTTACACGTCACAAATACATAACCTAAACGTGCTCTTAATATATGTTTCCTTTGTGGCCTAACAACATTAATAATAAAGGTGTTGCACTTGACATTTTTATTGAAGTGCATTCACTGTAGAATTAGACAATTTATACATAAAACTGTGTGCCTTAACCGTATTAAATGAGGTAATCATTGGAGATTTGATGAATAAACTATCCTTACCTATTTAGAATGTGTTTACACTAGAAACGACAGTAGATTTATGCAATGTGTGCACTAATGTTTCATGTATATTTCCTTTAAAATGTAATTCTTAGCCATACTTACACTTGCTTATTAAAAGATTTACTGTATGCCACATGCAATATGAATCTAATGTACTAACAAGTTATATACATTTGTGTTCGAAAGTGCATGTGCATATTAAAGGTGCACCATTGATTAATTATTCTAAAATTGCCCTTACTAGGCCTGTTTTTCATTCTGCATAAAATAGTTTCCATTTCTCCTTGCATGGCTTTTCCCTTGCAGGTGCATTCACACACATTGTTAGTTTGAGAATAGATACAACACTGTATCAGCAATAGAAAGAGAGCCTGGGAAGAAGACCTTGATAAAGTAACATGGAGAGCCAGAGCATTAACTGAAGAGTCCAATTCAGCAATGTTACAACATGGTTTGGTTGAGCAAGGACGATGTTGTTCCCATATTCAGTGTGGGACATTTCGTGAATGTTGCAGCTTATGTGAGAATGGAAAAGGACAATGGAACCCCTGATGATGTGAACTGAGGGGTGGTACCTAAGTTAGTTTAGTGCAAATAACTGGAGCCTACACTGTCCAAGCTAGATGCCACTTTTCCTTGGACTTCGAGAGGTTTAGTCCTCTATGCTTATTTCCTTTGACTCTTGCTGAGTGTGGCTTAGGCTAATACTCAACATTCCCCTGACCCAAGAAGACTCTTGGCTGAGCTTCTGCAATGCTGCCACTTTCTCTCACTTCCCGTATTTCCCTCTTTTTCTGCAGTTCCCTGATTTTTTAGATTCTTTAGGTTCCAAAACCACCCTCTTAGCAGGGACTTTAACTTAGATGAATCAAAATTGTACTCATTTATAGAAGAGAGGACCAGAAACGCTTCTCTGTGCACCAGATCTTATTACTGCTGCGACTGAACTTGTTGTTTGTCTTATACTGGTACGCCTAAACTTCTTTAGGAGGTATGGTTGCCCAGTTGTTATTCTGTATCTTTTTAGCATGGTGCTGAGATTCCTGTACCTTAATTTGATTGCTAACTTGTAATAAACCTTTTTAACTATAGTTACTGATTCCTGGTCCTTATTGTATAGCCAAATAGATTACACTGTTAATTGAAATTGATTGACGTAATGTTAACTCACATCACCTCTCAGTCGGAAAAGAAAAGGTCAGTTGGAGAACGAATGGCAAGAGGGTTGGCCCAAAGTGCTGCATCAGTATCGTTCAAAAAAATATCTAACTACAAAAATACCAATATCAAAATATCTGCAGTCATATTTTTTACGTTCAATACACATAATTAAATGTCAAAAATATCTAGTACAAAAAATGTCAAGTTTAATATACTACAAAAATAGAGTATTTCAAAAATAGATTTAACAAAAATATCTACTGGAAAGAATAGTGTTCAAAAATATAAATAAAACATTTCTATATTTAGCTATACACGATTCATATTTATAATTGATACTAAATAAACTTAAGATAAAAATTTGTAATTATTTGAAAAATATGTTAACAATATAAAATAACTTTTTATACTAGCAAAAATATAGTTCTATGTTTTAGAAAAGTGTAAAAATTTAAATGTTTCATATTTTAAAAAATAAATTGGAAAATAAATATTTATTCTAAAAAGAATATTTATGCTTAGTAAAACACTTTTAATATTATAAAATAGTTTTGAAAATATTATACATTATTAGAAAATGTTAAAAAAATACATTAAATGAATGTATTTAAATAAATCAAATCAAGTCAAGTCAAGTAAAACTTTATTCTGCCAGTTTTGACCATAAAAGCACATTTACACACACCAAGAGTAAAATGATAAAAACTTTGCAATACATAATAAAAGGACAGGTCCAATATTTCATATACAATTGCCATGTGTAGGTTTCTAAGCCCTAATATATGTTTGACTTATCAAGATAGGACTGCTGCACCGTCATAGACCTAGATAAAGTGCATTTTATTCAGAACTAACACATAATTAAAAACAACAATATCGAAAGGTGTATCTCAAAACACATACGCTATATTCATCCAACTATTGCAAATAAATTCAATAAAAATTTAATAATCATCAAACCTTTTAGATTATCTAATAAATAACATAAAGGCCTTGAAAATATTTATAAATATATATTTATAAAAGTCATGGAACAAAAAAAAAAAAATAAAGTCAAGCAATTCTAGAATATATTTATTGATTACAGTCCCACTAACATTTAAAAATATATACCTTTTGATGCCCCACTCCAGCAAACACTGGCAAAGTGCATATATTTGGGAGTGGAGTAGAATTACTATTCCAACTTGAGCTTAGAATAAATTGAGCAAAAAGGCCATGTGTATAGGGTGATCCGATGATTTGCTATTCTATCTTCATTCCACAAACATTGAGAATAGTGAATATATTTGAGGGGGCTGCAGATTTACTATTCAAACTCCAATCCAACTAATATCTGGGAACTGTATATATCTAGGCAGAGGGGCAGATAGACAATGCTAATTGCAGTCCAGTAAACATTGGGAAATGTGCTTAAATTTAGGGTAGTGAGGGGTGGATTTTAACTATTTTAACTCCAGCCCATCAAAAAATTAGGACTGAGCCTATATTTTGGGGGATGAGATTTAATATTGTTAACCCCAGTGCCACATACAAAAAGGAAAGGAGACATATTTGGGGGTTCTGATTTACTATTGAAACTCCAGCTTGACAAACATTGGGGAAAGAGCAGATATTTGGGAGGGGGCAGATTTTCTATTCTAAATCCAGACCTGGGTGGTGAAGTTTATCTTTTCAACTCCAGTCCAACATAAATTGTGGGAAGAGCATATATTTAAGGGGGTCAGATGTTATTTACTATTCTAACCCCTGTCCCACAAACATTGGAGAAGGTTAGCATAATTGGGTAGAGTTCACATTTTTTATTCTAACTCCAGCCCAACATAAATTCTGGAAACCCTCACCAAAATGGAAGATCTTCACTTAGTGTGATTCCAGTGTTTACAGCGGTATTCATTTACTATTAAAATATAGTATTTATTTAGTATGCATGAAGACTATGTAGTATGCCCACAAGCCGAAATATGCAAATGAGGGAATACTAGTTCTACTCAACTACCCTTCAAATACATGATGAACACTTCAATTGATTGCTAAAAGAAGACTAGTAGTATTCTAGAAGAATAGAATTTGAAGCTTAGTAGTATTCGGTTAGGGTTTATTTGCAGCTCTTGTGCTATTTCAAGAGCAAAATGAAGGCTAGTCTCATTGATTGTGACCACTGTTTGAAGACTAGTGGTATTCTTTGTGAGCAATATCTGAATACTAACGGCAATGATTGTGAAGACTCAAGTAAGACTAGCAGAATTTATAGTGAATGTTAATTGAACACTATTGTGCTATTTCAAGAGCAAAATTAAGGCTAGTCTCATTTATTGTGACCGCTAATTGAAGATTAGTGGTATCTTTGTGAGCAATATCTGAAGACTAATGGCAATGACTGTCAAGAGTTGACTATAGCAGAATTCAAATTGAATGTTAATTGAACACAAGTCGCATTAATTCTGATTAATTTATAGCAATTTTATTCATTTGGTTGCTTGCACAATTAAGGCTTCTTTTAATGATGGCTTTTGGACTAAGTTTTATGTGTTACATATCTTGGGAGTCAATGATTCTAATACGCCTGTTACAAACTCATTAGTCATGCATTTAGTAAGCATTTTATAATTGTGGTATGTGAGAAGACCAGAGCAAGAGATCGTAGGAGAAGCACAAAGCAAAGGAGCCAACCCAGACATACACAGGGTTGTACCAGGAGACCCCTCCTCCTGCAAGTAGAGAGCCAGTTGAATTGTTGAGAACCTGACTGAATTCCCACTTGGTCCATGACAAGACAGGATCACCACTGTTTGTTTTCAGGTTACCCAAAATGAGAAATTGTGCAAAATTCAATTAGTTGTCAGATAAAAAAGTAATTGTTCTAATTCCTCCTGTGTTGATTGTCCTTCAGACTGCATTAATGTTAGAACTTATAAAAACAATTCACTAAACACGTTTGTACAAGGCGTTTATGGCATTGACTTGTACATTTTTTTAAAGGAAATGCAGTTGGACACAAAAGTGTGTGATATGACATTTCAATGATATTTGCCTATGGAAGAGCTATTGGCTTTGCCAATGTTTTAGCTATGTTGTGGAGTGTTGCAGTGTGGAATTGCGAAGAGTGGAATAGAGTGTTGTAGAATGGAGTGGCAGATAGTGTCATGTATTGGAGTGACAGAGTGGAGTCGCGTAGAGTGGCGTACAGTGTAGTGGCATAGAGCAGAGTTACTAATCTGTTGCTGCATAGTGGAAGTCCTTTTGTGAAGGTTGATGGGTCACCTTTCTGTAGCCTATTGCTGTATTTGAGTTTTAAAGTAGTACTAATGGAGTAAAACCTTCGCTAAGCCAGTGTCAACAACAATAAAAATGCCAAAATAATAAATGCAAAAATATGTCACAAAATGTGCTGCATTCGTCTACAAAATTTGCCTTTTCTTACCACATAATTTAGTCAACTATGCCCCATGATTTGGTCCTCTTCAGCTGCATAATTCCAGTGGCCCCTACATAGATTGACAATTTCTTGAGATAATGGAAATACAGTTGCCTGTTGATTATCAAATATTTACCAGCAGCAGCGAATAAGAAGAAAAATGTTTAGTGGTGAGTAGTGTTACTAGGATGTGTTGTGAGTGGGTGATGGTATAGTGAGCAAGAAGCACAGTGGCTTTGAGTAGGGTCTGGCAAAACTGAGAGGGATATTGAGTGGTTTTGTTAATGACTGCAGATTAGTACTTCAACTGGCCTACAATGCAGTAGGCGTTTTTCTTCTTCTTTTTTTTTAAGGGTCTGCATTTGGTAAACAGAAACTTATTTCCGAGATATGCAGGTGAGGAGTACAAAGGGAAAGTGCCAGAGAATTAGGTGTTTTGGGTTATGTGGTCAAAGTTGCTGCTACTCACTTGGTTTTAAAATATGAGTTTCACTTACCTTTTTAGCAACCATTCTTACCTTGAAATGTTCTTATTTTTCAGACCAGTAGCAGTGCAATCTGACGAACAGCTGTAATAATTGACAAGGAGATATAAGTGATTTACTAATGTAAAAAAGTATTTTGTAAATAGGCACATAACATTGTGAATTCAACTTCTTAAGCATAAACTGCGACAGAATGTGTGGTTGAGTTTCACTAACCATACACCATATTATGGCATATTGAGTGGTGAATATCATAAATTTATAACACAGTCACCACAGTTTAGTTCTAGTTTGGCCAGAGTTTCCATAGGAAAGGCCTTTTTTCCTTTCTTTAATAGCCTTGGTACCGTTTCATTAAAAACATTTAAAAAAAACAATCACTTTGGCTTCATCATGGAAAGTTATGCAGAAATTATACCAAAATTGATCAGCAAAATGTTAGAACTTTATAGAGAAAACCTGCTTTTGGTTATTTGGTGTAAATCTGTTCAGCCATTTTTGAGAAATTAGCATCAAAATGGAGATCATGATGAGCTGGTCTCTTGTCTTCGTGGACTAATGCATCCACTGTAGGAGTCTATACATGACCTCACTGCAACGGGTTCAAATCCCAATCCACTCAGCCTTTTATCCTGAGGTTGATAAAATGAGTACCATTTAGTTGGGCAACAATAAACATCTATTAATCAGCAACAAGATACCTTTTCGCTGAACATGTGCATTACAAATGTACATGTTATGTTAGGGTAAACACCAGTTAAAACTTAAAAATAACTGAACCATTGGTGCCAGATAATCTGCGATTGGCCCATTCAAAGTGGAAGGGTGGACCCTGATTGGCTGGCCACAAAAATGAGAATGTTGGGTCAGCCATCTCAATCCTCTAGTCCTGAAGGGGGAAAAAAAACATGAAAGGCCACACCTTACGGCCAATCACCACTTTGCACATGTGAAAGACAGGCACCATCATATCATGGAAGCCAACAACAGGACAGGAATTCCTACCATTATACCCAACCCAGCATTTTACCAGAGGTAGCCAACATATCATGCGTGCTCACATATGGCCAAGAATGACCCTTTTTGTAACTGGGCCAAAGTTTTCCAAAGGTTGGGTATCATGCAATGGTTGCCTAGTTGCCAAGGAAAACCATTATGTGAGGGTCAGCATATCACCAGTGTTGGCAATGGGAGCAACACTACTCCCTCAGGCACTCACAGAGCCTTAACTGTTTTTCTAGATTACCTTTTACTGCTGTCACGACGCCAAATGGTGCTCCAGGCTGCCTTGCTTTTCCCCTCACGTAGACAGCAGCAGTTCCCCGATTAGTACTCCTGAGAGAAGTGGACGTGAGTCCTTTGGGTAGACTGCAGGAGACAACTGGGAGAGAATGACACGGCCTGGGGGAGGGTTTGAAACAGGAGAGCATGAGAGCAGCAAGCAGGAGCGGGAGTGCATGGATAACTGGACACTGCAGTGGTGAGAGACCTTGTTATGTGAAAACTGTAGGTGTGAATGAAAGCATGAGTGACTCCACACCCGTGTAAACATTTACAATCTTTCTGATAGGACCATCAGGAAGAATGAAGTAAATGAGAATGCTAGCAGCTGAGGGACAGTATGAGTTAGCATACACAAATCTTTTATTGGTTCATCTATTTAAACTCAATAATATTTGGTGTTAGAACTTTTTATGTAGAAGCCTCTACTCCAGTGGTGGCTGCTTTCAATAGAAAGTGGTAGGGCAGCGGATATTTAAAAAAAGAAAAAAGGACTTACCTGCCGCTGTCCAGCTTCTTCCACGAGCGCAGTCCAGCTCCCAGACTGCACACCCAATCCCGAAACTGCTCTCATGCTATTACCCAGCATGACAGCATCACCAGGATTGGCCTGAGCGGACAGATGAGGAGCTGGGGTACACGGACAGGCTCAGTGAGGAGCTGGTACACGGACAGGCTGGGTGAGGAGCTGGGGTACACGGACAGGGTGGGTGAGGAGCTGGGGTACATGGACAGGCAGGAGGTAGAGCTGGGGTACACGGACAGGCTGGATGAGGAGCTGGGGAACACAGACAGCCTGGGTGAGGAGCTGGGGTACACGGACAGGCAGGAGGTGAAGCTGGGGAACACAGACAGCCTGGGTGAGGAGCTGGGGAACACAGACAGCCTGGGTGAGAAGCTGGGGTACACGGACAGGCAGGAGGTGGAGCTGGGCTACACGGACAGGCTGGATGAGGAGCTAGGGCACGTGGACACTTAGCTAAGATGTCAGGGAAAAGAAGGGGCACTGAGGTTGGATGAGGAGCTATAGCACACGGACAGGCTGGATTAGAAGCGAGGGCACATGGACAGGCTGGGTGAGGAGGTGGGCACATGGACAGGCTGGGTGAGGAGGTGGGCACGCGGACAGGCTGGGTGAGGAGGTGGGCACACAGGCAGACTGGGTGAGGAGCTGGGACACGCGGCCATGCTGGGTGAGAAAGTGGGGCACACGGACAGGCTGGGTGAGGAGCTGTGACACGTGGACACTTAAATGTCGGGGCAGAGAAGGGTCACAGAGGTTGGAAGAGGAGCTGTGGCACGCGGGCAGACCGGTGAAGGAGCTGGGCAGCCAGACTAGAGGAACAGCTGTGCCCTCAGACTGGGTGAGCTGTGGTGCATGCCCAGACTGGAAGAGGCGCTTGATGCGCGAGGACAGAGGCATGGACTAGACGAGGAGCTATGAGAGACGGGCAGACTGAGGGAGGGGCTGTGCCAGATGGGCAGACGGGGTGAGGAGCGAGGGCACAAAGGCACACTGGGTGAGGACTGGAGTTAGGCCTGGAGTTAGGCCGCATGGACGAGCCTGCACCCGACAGAAGACGTTCTGTTTCGGCACCCTCGAGCCTGCCTCTTTGACAGCAGTAGCACCTTGAAAAGTGCCGCCTATCAGTGTCACTTAACACACAGAGCACTGTTACATTGAATACGCATATACAAAATAATGGCTAATGCAACAAAAGATAACAACACGATGTTTAATTGTGAGTGCCATCCAAAACGTTTCCTGGCACTTGGATTTCTATCACACGGTGAGACACACACAAGGAATCAAAAGATTCACAATATTGGGGACCTCAACTAAATACACAATGACTGAAAAACGTTGCTATAAGCTCGACCAACATTTCGTCACAAAAAGTGTTTATGCAGGAGCTCAAATTAATGACAATCAAGTGCTTGGTGCAGTTAGTAATAGCAGATAGATATTCATTTAAAAGAAAAGTCGGACAGTTTTGCATAACACTGAAAACGCAATCACACTTTAAAAACACGCACGTTTTAAAAAGTGCAAAAGTACTTCTTGTGAGGTCAGCTCATTTTCCCGTGCCTCATACTGGCTACGCAGAATAATCATCTGATGACAGCAGGAAACAAGCATTTGCAATGCAATCGGTCTCGCCTTTGGGACCTTATATGTATTTAGCTATGCAGCACATTAGCCTGGGTGCTGAAACATCTACTGGGGCATATTATCAAGCCGGCGATAAGAAATTATCGCCGCTTTAGCGTCTGTTTTCAGACGAAAAGCGGCGATAATTTTATCGCTGTATTAGCAAGGTCACGCTATCGCGTGAATCCTTGCCCTATCGCCCTTTTCCATAACGCCCACCCTTGCATCATGCAAAGTGGGCGTTCCGTCCCAAAATAACTGGAGAAATGTCGTTAACCGACATTTCTCCAATTATCAAGGGAATCCCCAACAAGCATAGCGATGAGAAGAGTAGCGCTAACCTTGGTTAACGCTACTTTCCTTACGCATGCTTTTAGTTTGACTTAGCCATGATATCCAATGGAAGGTGGATATCATGGTTAAGTATGCCCAGCCCTATCAACAAGCTATCGCCAAATGTCGTGCGATTATCGCTGGATTTCCAGCGATATTCGGACATTTGGCAGCTTGCGCCAGGAATTTTATCGATTCTGAGATAAGCGTTGCTAATAGCACGCTATCTCAGCGATAAAATACATCGATAGCCGGCGATAAATATCCTAGCGCTAAGTGCGCTTAGCGATATTTATCGCCGGTTGTTGATAATATGCCCCTACTATTTTTTAACATGGAGGGAAAGTAAGCACCAAACTGCGTGGCACGCCATGAATGGGAACACAGAGAGAAATATTGCCTTTCAGCAGGAAATGGTATAGTCCAAAGCTCTGTTAGGGGCGTTAATGGATTGGGTGAGAATGCTGACATAGGAGCTCCTACGATCTACAAGGTTGTATTATTTCAATTAGTAGTCTAGGTGAAATTGTAGTTTTATCCCATTGTTGCACAGACTCCCTTCCACACGAAATTGCTATCAGTGCCACACCCTGCAGGGGCTGAGGGGACTTAACCTCTGTCATCACACATTCTGTTGAAACAGAACTTTCAGTGTAAAAGTGGTCACATGATCTTCCTTGGTGCAGATGACAAGCCAGCTACCTGTTAAGTATGTGGAGTGTCAAGTTTGGCGGCCTCCAGAGGCCACAAATCGTAATAAAAAGAGACCCACCTTGTTCCGTATGCGGATTGTGACCTCTGCAGGATCAGCTCTGCCGGTGGGCACGGGTATCCCGATGGTGCCTGTTGTCGAGCTGTCTTGGTGCTTCTCCACGGCTCGGCCCTCGCACTCTCTGCCGCCGGAGTCAGATGACAAGGCAGCTACAAGTGGGCACGAGCTCCCGCCCCGTCTGAGCCACGCACGTGTCACTGGAATGCTTCTCTTCTAAGGACAGGAAGAGAACACCCTCGGCCTGTAAGCCGCGGAGCTCAAAAATCCAGCAGACGAGCGAGAAATACAGTGACAGAAGAAAGGTCAGACTTTAAAGAACAACCCTGAACTGCATTTATGGAAACACTGAAAACAAGTTTACACAAGCATTGGCAAAGAGAATAGATATTGGCAGGCAACTCACACACAAGCCCGCGAGAGACGCAGCCTGCGCGAAGCCCCTCCTACTGACGACGCTGCCACCGCGAGGACTGGCATGCCGTACTGACAGCAGGAAAGCCTAACGCGCCCCGCCTCTCGAACTCTACTCGAGGACAAACAGGCACCGCCTACCCTTAGCCCTCCTGTGCCCGAATGGGAAGGAGCGTGACAAAGGTACTTTAGGGAAGTGCAGTTATCCGCCGAAATATGCAGCCATATTGGAACTGCTAATTTTTCGTGGAAATATATCTAAACACGTGGAATCTTTGCATTTTAAACAATACAGGTTTTAAGTATTAGAAAGTTTACATTTCACTTTAATCTGAAGAAAAAATTGCTTACGTTAACGTCTAAATTAAGTTTACGTTAAGTATACGAATGTCGCTTGATTTGTGCTACGCGCGTGAATACAAACTATATTTATGTTGCCCGTTTGTCTCCTACAGTAACGATAACGATCAAGGCTGATCATCCTGGACCTTGTGTATCACGTTTATAACAATGCATTGAATAGTAGGGAATCCAGCGTGGCGCACGGCTGCGCGTTCTCTCTGAAACTCAGCAGCTGTTATATGAGCAGTACGTAAAGCGCGTGACTCTAAAACGGGCACGCACTAGCCATGCAACGCACCCCCACCAAACAAAATACCATCGAAACGGAGCAATTTTCTTCTTTCCCTCAGCCCGATCCATGTGCACACACTCCGGTGCAGCAGCACGTTAGTCTTCTCACTCGGCCGACGGCCACAGAACAACTCGGCTTCCGCTTCCGTTCCAGCCAGTGTTAGGAACGGCTGCGGCATGGTAGCCTGGATCCTACCAAAACGAGCCCAAAGGTGGCCCATATAGTGCTACTCCGAGGCAGGAGGGGCTGGGGCTATTCATGCAGCCAGGAACTCCCGCCTGCCTCCCAAATTGAACAGCCTACATCCACATCAGAGTCAGGGTGCAAAGGCTCTGCACAATTATGTTAAAATGTCCCAAAAATTTTATTCAATGAGTCCAATATTTTATATAGCTTATTTATCTGCAAAATGGCGAGTACGTCTGTCCCTAAAATGCCAAGCAAGTATTATATCATGAAAAAAACAAGTACCTAGAATAATACAAACCGTGTTAAAAGAAGCTTTGGTGCCTTACTTATCAGGAACAAAAAAGCGCACAAAGCAGTTCGATACCGTCTATAATGCACTTTCAAACAAGCATTGAAAATGCAATCGGTCTCGTATTTGTTTGTGATCGAGCCCGGGCTTCAAGTGGGATTGAAAAACTGGGGGGGGAGGGGGGTCTCTCATAGGGGCGTGGCCGATGTAATTAAGGTTGTGGCTTAAAACACTTAAGCGAAAACTCTGTACTTAGCATAGTGTGCTGCTCCACTGGTGTTTTGCTGCGTCTGTCCATTCATCCAGATATATAACACAACAAGTAACATTACACCCACAACAAGCCAGAACTATTGGCTTTGTCAATGGCTGTAAACTGCATATGATAAATCAGCAACAACTATGACTTTGTTGTATATAATATTGAATATGCTTCCGATCTTGTGGGCGAGGTTGTGGTGTAAGTCTAGAGCTGCTAACTATAGAGCTGAGAAAGCAGCTTCGCGCCTGACTTTGGCTCAACATCCTGTGATTCAAAACATGAAAATGTCCTGGTGTAATGTAAGTGGTGCTCGTATGAAGCACTCTAAGTTTGCGTTATATAAAACTGAAAAATGAGTCTCTTTGAAGTGTCATCAAAAGCAGTGATGGATGGTACTATTGCAGAGCTAAGTTTTTTTTACCCAGAGGGTAAATATGGAGAGCCCGATAGGGACTCGTCTCGGCACCTGCTTTTAAGAACTGCTGGTGCTGAGCACCTGCAGGACCCGGCTCACTTAAAGCCCTGGTTAGAGCTATTATAAATGGCAATGTCTTTTACCTATGTGTTATGGAATGAGGAGTAAAGCAGAGTGGCGCCGAGTGGAATGGAGTCAAGCAGAGTAGTATGGAGTAAAGCAGAGTAAAGCAGAGTGGACTAAAGCAGAGTGGCGTTGAGGGGAAATAGCCATCACATCGCATGCATTACAACGCATGCGATTACAACGCGGTCGTTACAACAACCGCGTTGTTACATCGCAGTACCATTACAATTCAAGTCGTTACAACTACTTGCTCTAGGTTGAGTGGAGTGGAGTAAAGCAGAGTGGCATGGAGTAAAGCAGAGTGGAGTAAAGCAGAGTGGTGTTGATTGGAGTGGAGTAAAGCAGAGTGGCGTTGAGTGGAGTAAAGCAGAGTGGAGTGGAGTTGTGTGGAGTAAAGCAGACTGGACCACAACACTACCCTAAACCCTAAAACAGTACCCCCAGCACGACCCTCCCCCGACCCCCAGTCCAGTCCCCACACTCAAACACTACCCTGCACGACCCCCCAGCACTACCCTAAACCCTAAAACACTACACTACACTACACAAACACCACAACACTACCCTAAACCCTAAAACACTACACCCAGCACGACCCTCCCCCAACCCCCAGTCCGGTCCCCACACTCAAACACTACCCTGCACGACCCCCCAGCACTACCCTAAACCCTAAAACACTACACTACACAAACACCACAACACTACCCTAAACCCTAAAACACTACCCCCAGCACGACCCTCCCCCGACCCCCAGTCCGGTCCCTACACTGAAACACTACCCTGCATGACCCCCAGCACTACCCTAAACCCTAAACCACTACCCTACACTACACAAACACCACAACACTACCCTAAACCCTAAAACACTACCCCCAGCACGACCCTCCCCGACCCCCCGTCCGGTCCCCACACTCAAACACTACCCTGCACGACCCCCAGCACTACCCTAAACCCTAAAACACTACCCTACACTACACAAACACCACAACACTACCCTAAACCCTAAAACACTACCCCCAGAATGACCCTCCCCGACCCCCAGTCCGGTCCCCACACTCAAACACTACCCAGCACGACCCCCCAGCACTACCCGAAACCCTAAAACACTACACTACCCTACACTACACAAACACCACAACACTACCCTAAACCCTAAAACACTACCCCCAGCACGACCCTCCCCTGACCCCCAGTCCGGTCCCCACACTCAAACACTACCCTGCACGACCCCCCAGCACTACCCTACACCCTAAATCACTACCCTACACAAACACCACAACACTACCCTAAACCCTAAAACACTGCCCCAGCACGACCCTCCCCCGACCCCCAGTCCGGTCCCCACACTTAAACACTACCCTGCATGACCCCCCAGCACTACCCTAAACCCTAAAACACTACCCTACACTACACAAACACCACAACACTACCCTAAACCCTAAAACACTACCCCCAGCACGACCCTCCCCAGACCTCCAGTCCGGTCCCCACACTCAAACACTACCCTGCACGACCCCCGAGCACTACCCTAAAACCTAAAACACTACCCTACACTACACAAACACCACAACACTACCCTAAACCCTAAAACACTACCGCCAGCACGACCCTCCCCCAACCCCCAGTCCGGTCCCTACACTCAATCACTACCCTGCACGATCCCCCAGCACTACCCTAAAACACTACCCTACACTACACAAACACCACAATAGTACAATAAATAAGGCATAAAAATAGTATAATAAATAAGGCACCGATCTACCATTCAGCATGCAGCTTGAATAGAATGTTAATAGTAGTCTGGGTAAAGTCCAGTAGTATTCAAATTGTTTGTATTCACTAAATGTTCTGCATTGTAAATGAAGACTATGCGATTACAAATAAGTATGTGCTTAGTATTCTGTTAGTATTCAAGAAGTACCACTCACATATCAGTAGTCTTCATACACTAGCCTTCCAAAAAAGAACACTATTGAATACTAAAATTGGCATAAAATAGTCTTCGAATGCTATAAAAAGACAGGTTAACCACTAAATGTAGTATTCAACTTCGGTAAGGGAAGTGCATATATTTGGGTTGTCAGATTTCTGCAGCACACATACAAAGAAGTATACGGCTATAAGAAACGTTTTTGCGGAGGAAGGTATCCCTTCCGGCAAAAAAACTATTCTGACCACAATGCAAAGACCCTTGAGTCTTCTCATAAAGGTGCCTGTGTTGGCAGTAGACAGCCAGAAGTGCACCAGTGCTACAAGAGAGCAAAACTGTGCATATCTTAGTAAATATGGTGTATGTCCACTCTCTCCCTTTGACGCAACTCAGCACAGAGCAGCGACTTCCCTTGCTGCTTTGCGTCCAAGTTTAGTAAACCTTGGCCTTCCTGTCACGGAGCACTGTTTAACTTCACACGCAAAATGTAACTAAACAAGGGTCCAGGCTTGAATGTCGGCCGCAGTCTGCAATTCTAAGACGTGGTTGAAAGGTTCATCAGTGCTTCTAAAACGGCATGATCTTTACTGAAAAAACAGTACAGCAGTAACAGGGCGCCACCTTGTGGGAAAATGAAAGTTCTCCTCACAGTCCAATATTCAGCCTAAAAAAGGCCCTTCTTAAAGAACATTTACAAAACAATTCAGCACCCAGTGACCATACATTTGCTCTATGATCCCACTGTAGGTATTAATGAAGGACTTAGATTTAACCGGATCCTCCCGGGACTATTTTAAAGCAAGAAAGAGCCGCGCTATTTAGAAAAACGCATGCATCAAGGGAAGAATGGGAGAGGATGTGGTCCGTCCGCTAGTCTGCCTACTTTGGTGCTAGAAACCAGGTTTCGAGCCTCGGGGTCGCGTCCACATCCTGTGATTCTGGGCAAATCACTTAATCTCCCCGTGCCTGAATGTGTAATGTAAATACGGTGCTCATGTAAAGCGCTCCAATACCTTCGGGTCGAGTTCGCGCTATATAAATATGCAACAAAAAGAAGAAGTGACCATTGCTTTCTGACTTTCCTGTCGAGTGAATATTTTAATAGCCTTCATCATGTATTTTGTAGCAGATAGTGGATCAGAACGTAACTCGATGCAGAATTTTTAAAGTCCTGAGGAAAGTGAAAAAGTGATGGGTAGAATGCTTGAATGCCTCTGGTAATTACTTAAGCATACTCCAATCCATTGTTTTTTGGTCACCATGCCACCTCAGAATGGAACCAGCCATATGTGAGGTCAATCCTTTCCAATTAACTACTTCCGGTGTACACTCTATAGCCTTAATCCCTCCCAACCAATGAGAAGGAATAATTTGAACAATAAAAAAAGCCTGTGGCCTCAAGACGAGATGAGTTCCCAGCTTCTATAAGCAACAACATCCTTAACCTTGAGCTGCCTTGCATGTACCTGTTTTCTATGCTTCTGCTAGGGATGTTTTGTACTTACGTTCTGGAAGTTCTTATTTTAATATTTTTTAAGAAAGGAAACGGGATTTCCTGGTAACTGTAGAATGATAGTATTGGTGGATATTGTGGGCTAAATATTCTCTAAACATCTGTGACTGAATTGGAAGCCTAGTCAGAGGAAAATTAATATTGGTGAAAAAGCAGATTGTATTTAAAAAGAGACATTATAGAATTGATGATTGTCATATATTACACCAGTTGAATAAGAAGAGTACTTTGAGGGAAAAACATTCACCGAATGTGTCTTGTGTTGGTCTTACCACAACCTTTGACCTCGTGGATATTGGTAGACTCTAGGCAAAGATGCAAGCATTTAAAGTGCCAATATATTTGGTAACATTATTAGTGTAACTCAAAAAGATTCATGAATTTAATTCATCATGACCCAGAATAGGCTCACAGGGCTTCATTGGTGCCCCAAAGCTCCTTCCTATACAAACAGCTGAAGTGTCACCTGTGTTCTCACAAATTAGGATATTCCCCTACTCCGCTCAAGCTAGTTCAGGATGAACTCCATAGTGTATACTACGCTGAATACCCTATATTATTTGATCCCACTCTCATAGGTCCACAGCGGTCCCTGAACCAACTGAATTTGTACTGTTGATATACACATCTATACATTAAAAAATAGGAGCAAGATAATGATATGTAGACCAACCAAAGACGGAAATGGTACTTGATAAGTGAGACAGTAGACTTTGGATACTTAAATTGGTGTTTGGGCATCTACCCCCAAGTACCCCACAACAACCACACTCTCTGCACCCCACCAAGCACCCCAGCCACCCTGGGCGTGCCTGTGCTTCTTCAGAAAAGAAGAATTTCGTACCAGGAAATTATATGTTTATTGTGTAAAGCAAATGTCCAATCCTGTCATGTATTACTTTTCTGCCACAATCTAATGGGCTTTCATCGGTCACTATTGCTCCCACCAGTCAGAAAACATCAAACACGTACAGTAAAAACATTATTATTATGTAATGAAATGGAAAGACTTTCCTCCGCCTACAAAGCAGGCACTTTATTTTAAAATATTTTCTGTGCTGGTGAATAATGAAATGATTACTTGTGATGATTTAATGGTTGCCAAACATAAACTTCTAAAGTACTCTCTTTAGAAACGGAAACAGAGCGGAGCATTGACTTCGAAAACAGGCCATCACAGTTACAAGAAAATCATCTGGATTATTGGAGGCTCAACTTGCCACTCAAGATGACTAAAATAGAATGCACAATCTGATCGCAATATATGAGTTAAAGATCCCAGAGCCATACATTATAAAGATATTGGAAGTCACCAAGGCGTTGACCATACAGAGGCATGCGATTAACGATCATGGAACTCTAAGATGACTTGCAATATCTTTATAATGTACAGCAGTGGGTGCTTTGTTAATAATTTATGGTCACACCATCACCTTTCCCAAAAACCACTAAATACTTGCTATGTTGCTCTTTTCTGAAAGAGACAGCATGTTTCCAGAACTTGAACCTTGAAGTAAAACGTAGAATCTCTAGTGCAAAATTAAACACACCTAAAAATCAGTTTGATATTTTTGCAAAAAAGATATGAATATCAGGCAAATACAAGTCATAGTTTGAAAAGGGCACTGTAGCTTGGAATTTGTAGAAGCATACTGAGATATTCAATCTTTTCAAGAATTACCTAAAGCGTGCAAAAAATAAACATGCTGCCATAATTATCTTCATTCTGCTTATAAATGTTCATCTAAAAAAACAGAGCAGAGAAGGTAAACCACGTTCCGTTTCATTTTTTTAAACTGTAACGTTAATTATGTTCCATGTCCTGTCCCTGTTACCTTCAGGGATTAGATGCCGTGCTTCAGGCCTCTGTGTTCTTCTGGACCTGAACCTCCAGGTCTTCACAGCCCTGTCTGCCAGAGAAAAGGGCGACCCCTTGCAGTAGCCACATTGTCGTCTGACACTAGATATAGCCTAGGTGGAAAAGTGCCCTCCAGAAAGGCCCCAGGAATAAGAGGAATAAGCCCTAGGGCAAAAAACCTCCTAGAGACAAGTCTGGCGCAGGATAGAGGATGGCCAGGCACAGGAGAAGGAGTAAGCTGGAAATGAAAACAGAGTAACAACTATGGAAGGAGAAATAAGCAGGAATCAACCACACTGCTGGAGAAGAAAAAAAAACACTACGACTGGAATACTTGAAGCATTGAGATGGAATGAGCAACCAGTGTTTGCTCCCTATATAGGGAAAAAGGCGGGAAGTACTTAATGCACCATCCTAGTTTGGGCACCTTCCCTCAAACCTCTAAGTAACACCGCCATCTTGGCTAGGGAATTAAAAAATCTTACTATAGACATGAGGAAGGCACTCTGGGAAGAGGAAGTTCTGAGGAAGAAAACATGGCCCCAGGGAGAGGAACTCCGAGCTAGATGGCAATACAGGTGGACCCGCTGCACTGTGGTAAGTCTAATGGAAGAAGATGGTGGTCCACCGGTACCCCCTCTCCCTGTTTCCCCCAGGGCCCAGACTCAGCCACAGGCCCCGCCCTCAGCGGGCTTCTCCCACCAACCGCAACGGGCGAGACATGATGTGCCGCTGCGAAAAACCCCCACGGCCAGCATTCACTGTCAGTACGGCCGGGCGAACAAAGAAGCGCCGCAGTGGCGAAACAGTTTCTCATCTTGGCTTCTGGCTCTGGCAGAAGGTATTGTAACATCAGAACTCGATCATAATAAATGATTACACTTTAGCCACTACATCATTTTTTATTACAGGTGACTAAGTGCATCAGAAGTTGAATGTAATATGGAAATTAGAGACGGGTGTTTATACAGGCATCGCAGGATACCATGTATTATATATATTCTTTTGATGTTTGAAGAGTACTTCTCATCCAGATGATCTTCAAAGGATCTGGTATATAGCCGTGAGGTAATACCTTCCCAGAGAGACTAGATAGTTTGATAACAGACCTCCTCATTGACAAATTTCTTTAGATCTCCCAAACAATTGTCTTGTGACTGCAATCTCACGTATAATTCAAAGATAGGGGCTCATTACGATGTCGGATCATTACGATGTCGGCTCGTCCGACTGACATCGTAGTGGAATTGGGAGCGACCGACAAGTAGTCGGAGGTCCCACCCACCTAGTTATGATGTGACCACCATGTAGGCAGTCGGAATTATAATTTTTTCCATTGCGCTTGTGCTGCTGCCCGATAAGGGCTGCAGCACAAGCCACAATGGAAAAAGGGATGTTTAGAAACATCCATGCACTGTGTGCCAGGCACCATGTATTGTATTGTATTGTAATTGCATTTGTATAGCGCTTACTACCCCACGAGGCGTCGAAGCACTTTTTCGGCGAGTAGCACGCTACTCCGGGACCCATAGAGGATTAGTGTTGAATTAGTATAGTGAAACATGCAAGTAAATTTTAAGTGGTGGATATGTTAGTCAGTTATTTGGATTTGGAAGGATAGCAGAAGGATAGAAGAGGAAAGAAGGTTTGTATTTATATAGCGCTTCTAACCCTTGAAGGGGTGTTGAATCGCTTTTTTTGGCGAGTAGCACGCTACTCCGGAAACCCATAAAGGATTAGTGGTGAATTAGTATGGTGAAATATGAAAGTAATTTGAGTGGTGGATATTAGTCAGTTATTTGGAGTGAGAAGGATAGTGGAGGGATAGAAGGGAAAGAAAGGTTTGCATTCATATAGCGCCTGTTACCCCTGATGGGGTGTTGAAGCGCTTTGTTGGCGAGTAGCACGCTACTCTGGAACCCATAAAGGATTAGTGGTGAATTAGATTAGTGGAATATGGAATTAGAGAAGTGAACATGCTAGTCTGTTATTTTGATTGAAAAGGATAGTGGAGGGATAGAAGAGTGAAGGATTTCTTTTTTAGGTCATAGCAGTAGGAGGAGGCTTTTGGATGAGTAAAAGGGTTTTGGAGGGAAAGAGTCAGAGGGAAGAGTTTAGAAAGGTTTGTTTTGGGGGATCGGTACAGTAAAGGAGGTGTCAGAAGATGCAAGGAGGGGTAGAGTAGGAGAGAGTCAAGAAAGAGTTATTTTGGGGAACATAGTAGTGGTATGGCGTTTGGGATAAATAAGAGAGTGGGTGTAGAGGATATAATGATAGATGTATAGGGTATAGGGTGAGATAGGGTAGTGAATTTGAAAGATTAGTAGAAAGAAGTTTGAGATGAGTCAGAAAGTTGGGCTAGAAGATATATTGAGGGAAGTATAGGCTGAGAAATAGGGTAGTGCATTGGAAATGCTAAATTAGAAGAAAGTGATAAATATATAGATCCATAAGTACATTGAAAGTATATAGATGCATAAAGGAGGTAAGTATATGCAGATTAAAGATATTGATAGAGGTAGCGGATGAGAAATAGGGTAGTGCATTGGATATGCTTTTTCAGGAGAAAAGTATCAGACACACAGATCCAAGTACATGGAGGTGCATAGATGCCCAATGGGAAGCAAGTACATGTAGACCAAAGAAGATTTCTTTTTTTTCTTTTGTTTTTGTTTTTATAACAACATAATTATTGTACATGTTTATACAAAGCAATACACAAAGGTAGGCACATATCTATAGTGAGAATCAATGCTTATGTACAGTGGGACAAATACATGGGGTGGTTATTAATGAATGGTAAAATGGGCAGCATTCCTGGCCCTGGTCCCGACCAGTCTCGAACAGGCTCAAACAGGTAACTGCCCTTGTCCTCTCCGCCCTTAACAGGCTCAAACAGGCAACTGCCCTTGTCCTCTCCGCCCTTAACAGGCTCAAACAGGCAACTGCCCTTGTCCTCTCCGCCCTTAACAGGCTCAAACAGGCAACTGCCCTTGTCCTCTCCGCCCTTAGCCTCGACGCCCGGGCTGAGACGCCCTAACCCTGGCCTTTTATAGCCCTAGTAATCAGGTGACCCCGTCAGCCAATGGGAACCCTAGCCCTAACACTATCCAATCACAAGACTAGCCCTAAAAATCTAGAAGCAATAGGAGACCAGGACCTTACAGCCAATCTTAGCCCTAGTCCAAGCACCCAATCAGTTCAAAAACCCTGATCTCTACATCCAATAGAGGCCCTAGCCCTACCAGTAGTCCCAACCCAAGTCCGAGCAACCAATGGGACAGGAAGCCCTACTCCCTACTTCCAAAAGAAAGCCTAACCCTACTCTTAGTCCCACACCTAGTCCAGCAACAAATCACACCAGAAGCCCTAATCGCTACTTCCAATTAAAGGCCTAACCCTAGCCCTAGTTCCACCCTAGTCCCAACAACCAATAACACAGGAAGCCCTAGTCCCTACTTCCAATAGAAATCATAACCCTAGCCCTAGTCCCAACCCTACATTGATTGAATCACAGACCCAGAAACCAATAAGAACACTCAAATACCCAACCAATGAGGACACTAACCCAATCCAATAGAAACATCAGATACAACCACCAATCAGTGTATACATGTACCAACCACTAGCAGACTATATAAGGTCCCAGCAACCTCAGACAAGGTTTGCTGGCCAGGGAGTTGGAAGCTGCTTCTCCTGTTCAGAATCTCCTAGGAGACAGACAGGCTCAATCCACACTTTGGACTTCTGCAAGTAAAGGCCTCACAAACTTGAAATCTAACACTACTGTTTGAATAAAACTTTACTCCCTCTCCTGGCCAAAAACGAAGTGCACAGTCCCTATTAAACACAGTTTAAGCAGCTCACAGAAGCACCCTCTGATGTAGAATATCCCTGTTGCTGGGGGAGGAGGCAGGGGGGCTGGTTTCACTGGCTTGTTAACACAAAATGGTGGCTGGGGGTGCACTGTTTAACATACAGGTCTTAGCACAGAGCAAAGGAGAAATTTGGAGGGAAAACTGAATAGTCACCAGGAATGAGAGGGAAAAACTACTGAATTTGGACTGCAAATCCCACAATTCAACACGTTAAATGGAAGCAATCATGGGCAGGAAAACCACAAGCTTAAAACACAAAACAGGTGATAAAATATGCAATCAAAGGCAGGTTAAAACTACAATTTTAAACTGTAACAACCACAGCCAAAGACAGTAATCACAGAAAGGGAAAATCGTTTTTTAAACACTTTTTGGGGGGAAGAGACAGCACTAGTCTGCCTCCTTACCACTTCCTGGACTCTGCTCACTGCAATCTGGGGCACAGGTAGGCTGCAACTCACAAGATGGAGGAGAATGATTTGGGGTGCACCCAGCAAAGCCTTAAGGGGCCTGGGCAGGTGTGAGGGGAGGGCTCAGAGTTGCCTGGTAGCTGAATAGCCAATCCCCAGTCCTAGGCCTGCTGGCCTGGGGGTGGGGGCTGGGGAGCTGCTTCTCCTGTTCAGAATCTCCTAGGAGACAGACAGGCTCAATCCACACTTTGGACTTCTGCAGGTAAAGGCTTCACAAACTAGAAATCTAACACTACTGTTTGAATAAAACTTTACTCCCTCTCCTGGAAAAAAACGAAGTGCACAGTCCCTATTAAACAAAGTTTAAGCAGCTTACAGAAGCACCCTCTGATGTAGAATATCCCTGTTGCTGGGGGGGGGGGGCAGGGGGGGCTGGTTTCACTGGCTTGTTAACACAAAATGGTGGCTGGGGGTGCACTGTTTAACATACAGGTCTTAGCACAGAGCAAAGGAGAAATTTGGAGGGAAAACTGAATAGTCACCAGGAATGAGATGGAAAAACTACCGAATTTGGACAGCAAATCCCACAATTCAACACGTTAAATGGAAGCAATCATGGGCAGGAAAACCACAAGTTTAAAACATAAAACAGGTGATAAAATTTGCAATCACAGGCAGGTTAAAACTACAATTTTAAACTGTAACAACCACAGGCAAAGACAGTAATCACAGAAAGGGAAAATCGTTTTTTTAAACACTTTTTGGGGGGTGGGAAGAGACAGCACTAGTCTGCTTCCTTACCACTTCCTGGACTCTGCTCACTGCAATCTGGGGCACAGGTAGGCTGCAACTCACAAGATGGAGGAGAATGATTTGGGGTGCACCCAGCAAAGCCTTAAGGGGCCTGGGCAGGTGTGAGGGGAGGGCTCAGAGTTGCCTGGTAGCTGAATAGCCAATCCCCAGTCCTAGGCCTGCTGGCCTGGGGGTGGGGGCTGGGGAGCTGCTTCTCCTGTTCAGAATCTCCTAGGAGACAGACAGGCTCAATCCACACTTTGGACTTCTGCAGGTAAAGGCCTCACAAACTTGAAATCTAACACTACTGTTTGAATAAAACTTTACTCCCTCTCCTGGCCAAAAAACGAAGTGCACAGTCCCTATTAAACACAGTTTAAGCAGCTCACAGAAGAACCCTCTGATGTAGAATATCCCTGTTGCTGGGGGGGGGGGGAGGCAGGGGGGGCTGGTTTCACTGGCTTGTGGTGCCTGGCACACGGAGCATAGATGTTTGGGTGCCCCCCTTGTCCCATAGCGAAGGCCCACGGGGGCTCTGCTAGGGGCCCCCAAAGTCCATTCCGTCTGCCTTTTCACAGCAGTTGGACCGCCATGAAAAGGCAGTCGGAATGGGCCATCGTAATCCCTACGGCGGTGCCTGAGCAGGCACTGCCCTATTGTAGCGTATTACATTCCGACCAACGGTCAGACGGGCTCTTTGAGCCCATCGGACTCGTCGGTCAGTCCATCTGCCCAGTGCCTCAAAATGCCACACATCGTAATGCGGAGGTCAGACCAAGGCACCAGATGTCGGACGGACCGCCACTGACAGGCCGCCGGTGGCAGTCCGTCCGACATCATAATCGGGCCCTTAGTTCCTAAATAGCATTTTGGGATGAGCAATCCATGGAGATGCCATCCTGTGGGAAAGCAGAAACCTGCTGTAGGATTTGGCGATAAAAGCAGCACTTTCCTCCACAGATGAATTCACCTCAGAAGGCGTTTTGAAGCTGCAGTAGCGTCAATCGAGCAAAGATTCAACTCTCTGTTCAATCGTGTCACTGAGCACCATGTCGTAAACATCACAATCTGCGAAGAAACATACTTTCAGCAGACTTAATGAATTTGCAATTAAAATACCCTAGATTTCTGGAGTGTGTAGTGTTCATATCACAGATTTACCATTGAAAACATCCATGGCAGCTGATATTGAAAGATTACCTGCCTTTTTAACAATATAACAATTGGCGCTGGAGTTGGGAAAGAAGATTCCTTCATTTTTCCTGCTGGGCAGCCACAAGATGAACAGCACACTCTAAAATTTTAGGAATGCATCACAACGTCCACTTTGGTCTGCCTGACAACAACATTTCTTCTTAATCTATATCTTTGACTCAGACGCTCAACTTGAATATTTGTTGCTGTGTTAGGGAACAACCTATGTCAGCTTTGCATCATACATAAAATGTATTAATAAATACATTATCGTACTTCTCAAAAATGTGATATTAATAACATCGCTTTAATCAGTTTAAAAACTAAAATTCATACAGCATCATAAACTCTGCACACCTTTGCGCAACATCTGTCAGGCCTTTAAACAAAATTTTAAATAATTTTAATGACCAACGAGAGATATTTGGTGAACCAACCTCTTCACTAAATCAAACATAATCTCCTTATAGATAGTTTGAAAAAATGTACCAATAAGAAGCAACTCCTCATTTTTCCCCCCAAAATCATAAATCTCAGAGCAGCTGACCCGCTTCGAAGATAGCCTTATAGCCAGCTGCTGAGGGCTATACTGGTTGCTAAAGGCCCAGAACACGAGCTATAGCCCAAAGCAGCAGGCCAGGACCTATAACGAGGGAGAGGGTCTTTCGCAAACGGTATATGTGAGAGGTTGGCCTGGCATATGCTGTCCACTAATTATAGTGGGCACCTTGCACCAGTCCAAACAACCCCTTATTGGAGATAGGTTAAAGACAACCTTTATTGAAAGCTATCCTAGTGGTAGCTATGGAGAACAGCCTTCAGGCTAAGTCTTGAAGGAATGTAAAGCAGCTTGTTTTACCAGTCTATAATCTCTTGAGTGACCAAATGAAAGAGCACCACACCAGGTATATATTCAAAATATATGTATTTATTGCTAAACACACCCCTCTAGTCTCTTTATGAGGCTAGAGTTCGAAGTACATAAGTTATAAGATATTAAATCACAGTAATAGCACAAATACACGTTTGGGCCCTAGGGGCGTACCAAACCATATACCAATAAAGTGGTATGCGAACCACGACTGAACTAGACACTAGGCCTAGAGCCTCTAGAAGTGCTTGGACCACAAGGAACCACCCAAGGTAGTGACACAGGGGACCCACGGGAGACGCGTGCAGTGTAAATACACAACCGCGATACGCCGTTAACTTCTATGGAGAAAGTCGGGATCGGGAAAATAGAGGAAAGGGACACTTAAAAGAGGACTAGGACAAAACCCTTTGAGATCTAGGACTTTGAAGAGTCTCTACCCACGGGAGCACCGGAGTACTCGTGTTACCTCACCCAGGGAAGCCGGGTGCATAGGTGCCTTTCGGGGTCGGGTTTCGTCGTCGATTCGAATGGCGATCTGCTGCAAAGTGCTGCTGGCGGCCAAGAGAAAAGTGTCCGGGTGGATCCAAGAGTGGATCGGAGTTCTGGTGAACCTGAAAGCAGAGGGGACAGAGTCTGGGTCACTAGCCAGTGACCAGGAAGGCGATGGACAGATGCCCACCGATGTCGAGTGCTTCAGGTGCGTTGACGGTCATCTTGACTCTTCAGCCACGAGGTCCGGGAGGCGTTGTCGGTGACCAGGAGCAGGATTCGGGCTGGTACACAATGTCTGTCGAGTGCTGAGGTGTCGACGACCGGATTGGACCCAACAAGCCTTGGCAACGGCAAGTCTTGATTAAGATGTAGATCGTCGATGGTGCAGACCAGCAAGGTCTGTGGAACTCACCCAGCGAGGGTAAGTGAGGGCAGACCTGGAGCAACCAGGATGCCAAGTAAGAAAAGGATTGGCCTTCGTTAAGGGCTACTAGCCAACGGGCTAGCGACCGCAAAGGAGCCTCGTGACACCGCACGTGGAGCTGGCTTACAGGACACTCGTGGAGTGGGGGCCAGTGATCTTCGGTGCAGGTGGTGCTGGAGGCTAGGGCTACTCGGAGCCCAAAGCACGACTTCTTGGGAGACCCAGAAGATGATGCACTTGCAAATGTGCTTGGTGTCCAGGGGTCACGGTTTCAAGTCACCCACAATAGCCACGGGCCTCAGCTTTGCTGGGGACTCAGGGTAGCCTCGGGGAAGTCTGAGAATCTACCTCTGGTGATGCGATGACTTCGGCGTTTGACGGGAGCTTCAGAAATGCGAACCGGACAGATGCTTCTTTGGTGCCTGCCAAGCAGGGGAGTCACTCCTTGACCCCAAGGGAGATTCTTCAGTCCTCTAATCTTGTCGTAGAGCGTCGAAGGTCCAGGATTCAGTTTCAGAGTTTCGTCCAGGTATAATCTAAAGTCCTAAGGACTGGGTTCCTACCTTTATTCTAAAAATAGGGGTTGGACTACTCTGTGGCCCCACCTATGGGTGGGTCAGGGCAGAGGGGTGGCTACACCCCTTTCCCTTTGTCCAGTTCGCGCCAAAGCAGGGGCTGCAAGCCACTGATCCGGTTTGAACTGGGGTATGCACAGGGACACCAAATGTGCCCCCAGTGCAGGACTTCAAAGCACCCGAAAGTGCTCCCGCCCAGCCCCAATACACATTATCCTGTCTGGGGAGGTGGTCACACCTCCCTGGGACAGGAAACCTATTGTCCAGGCCTCCCCTGCCGGAGTTTCGTCCAGCAGCAGGAGGCCAGACTCGTGTCTGTGGCAGCAGCATCCATTTTGTGATGCCAGGGCTCTGGAAAGAAGTTACCGGACTCGTCAGAGTTAACATGTCTTTCCTTCTAGAAGGGTGGAATGCTACCCCCGCCACCAGGATTGGCGGGGGGGTAGTATTCCAAGATGTTTGACACCAAGCACGACATGTTTAGGTGCAGCCATTCCAAAGTTAGCATTTTACCGCGAGGATATAATGCGCTTAAGAGTATATGGTCAGGCTGCACTACAAACAGCATCAGAGATGGTCTCCGAACGCTGCAGAGGGCCCTGCTCAGGCAGGGGCACCCTCTCACATAGGAACCATGCACTCTGCCTTTAGGATTGATAAGGCCTGCCTTAGGTGTGACTTATAGGTTTATATGTGTGTATGTATTTCGTGATATAGGTAACCTATATCACAGTAAGGGGTGCATGCACCACCTTACCCAGGCTGCAGTAGCAGACCTGTGGTGTCAGTTTGGATGGCCTTCCAGGGGTGGCATAATACATGCTGCAGCCCCTGGCAGGCCTCTGAGGTACCTATGCCCTTGGTACATAGTATACCATATACTAGGGACTTATAAGGGCACTCCAGATCCCAATCAGTGATGTGCTTAAGGCACATGGAAACCATTTTAGAGAGGAAGCCGCTAGGCTGGGGTTCTGATTAGCAGGGCCCCAGCCAGACTAATGTCGAAAAACAGTGAAGCATCAGCAAAAAGTGGGGGTACCCATGTGAAGCAGATCCTACTCTCCTACAGTATAGCCCGAAACAGAAGAGCTATAAAACTTCCACCCACTGCGGGTAGAATGTTCTGAATTAAAAAGAAAGAAACAGAAAGGCAAACATTGGAATTTCGGAGCAGAAGGCTTATTTTAGCCATTATTAGCCCTGAACCACTTCAATTTCTTCAATGGAACTCCCAACATTCCAATGTTCTAATGTAAAATAGTGCTAAGAACATTTCTCAAAAAGCTCATACGCAAATTTGGAACACTAGTAAAGGTTAGAGTTGAATATGATATAGGCAGACCACAAGAACATTTGTCTCACATCCTTAGTCATTGATTCAAATAAATATGGGCCTGATTACAATGGTGGTGGTCGGACCCCCGACAGGCCATCAGTGGCGATCTGACTGCCGATAGCCCTTCTGTCTGACTGCAGTATTATGATTCTAGCGGTCAGACCCTAAGCTGTTGGATGCAAGACCGCCAGCTCTGCCAGGATCATAGATCCGGATGGGGCGGCGGTCGGAGCAGCGTCCCTGAAATGCCTCGGTGCTGAGGCAGGCACTGCCATTGGAATTACAATATCCCTTTCTGGCAGCCTTTACATGGCAGGAATCCCTCCATGAAAAGGTTGGAAGAAAGGGATTTGGGGGGTTCCAAACATGGCCCCCATCAGTCGTGGGCAACTGAAAAGAGGCCCTGAGGGCAGATGCAGTGCCCCCACTCACCTCCGTGCACCCCGTGAAATGCACGACATGGTGCATGGCACACTGTGCACGGACATGCAGGAGGTGCTGCATGGCGTCAGCATGTGCTGTGGCCCTTTCCCACGGCTGTAGCATGCCTCCGCCATGTTTCCGAATGCCAGCCTGGCGGTCGCATCACAATACGGCGGTCGGACCACCCGCCTGCTTGTCGGCTGTTTCCTTACTGCTGCAATAGTGGCAGGCAGTCCAACCGACTGGCATCGTAATGATGCCCTCTGTTTTTTAAGCTTGTGGTTAAGATGCCTGTCCACCAACTTGTGTCTTGAATGATTTTATGTTCAACTACTTGTCATGATAATCGAGAAATGTTCCAAAAAGGCAATAGAGAGCATTCTCTGTGGAATTTAAAAAAACTATGGAAACAGGTTGATGATAAACTTAAGAAACATTCAGTTTGTACTTGATGAATGAATATCCTTCATGACATCACAGGCTTTTATATCAGAAATCATTAAATCATGGAAAATACATTGGGTTTACCTTTACATAGGGAGTTCTTACATTCGGTATTTTACAGGTCGCCACTAGGTAGTTATAGTTAGGTCTGCTTTTCTGTAGATTGAGCCTTTTTTGGTTTGTTAATAGTAGTAGGCATTAAAGTAACCATAAAAGTGCAATACAGAAGTTAAAGCACAGTGATAAAAACATTAAAACCATCACAGATAGCAAAACATGTCACCATCAAATCACCCAACAAGAGGATCAGTCCATGCCATGTGGGACCTACTCCCCACAATGCTGCTAATCATATAAAGTGCATGTGCCAGATTAAAACATCATTAAGGGGCTATATTTACAAGCCCCTACCAGCACAGGAACGTCAAATTGAACGACGTTCCTGTGGTGAAAGGGGCTTCTCCTTTTTTACAAGTCAGCGTTAAGCCACTTAACAAGGCTTAAAGCTGCCTTGTACATAAGGCCCCCTTTCACGCTACACTTAGCGTGAAAGAGGTGAGCAATGGGTGTTGCGGTGGGCGTTCCGCCATAACACCCATTGATTTTGCCGCTGCTCCCTATTTACAAGGGTGGCGTAAATAGGAGGCAGCACCAAAATTAAGAGCTGGGAAAACCTGGTCTTAACATGGCGAAGCAGCAAAATGCCATGAATGATTGTTTATGTGCAGGAAGGTGTCCCCTTCCTGCACATAAACAATCATTTAAAAAATGAAGATTTGCAACTTCTATGTGTGCTCAGATCCCTGGCTACCCTAGGGTTCTAAAAGGTAACAATGACACAATCCCCCTGGAATTCTTTGTGCATTTTCCCAATCCATCCCACCCTCCTCCCCATGAGGATTAGGGGAATAAGCAAACCTTGAAGCCAGGGTTCCTCTTGACCCAATGTGCTGTTTTGTTTATAGGTTCTTGGGTAGTTCCCCCATTTCAGGGAGCAGCATCAGGACGTTGCCATAATATTCACATAGGGGCATGCGGCTGAGGGAGATCACTTCTTGAGGGTCACCCAGTGATTAATCCCAGAGATTTGGCGGGTGGGTTGGATTTTTTTACTGGGCACTTGCCCCCTCTGGCATTTCACATAATGTGGTGCCTTCACCCCGGCTTGTAAGGGAGGGACTAGGCCTGGCACAGGGGCATCACTGGATAAACAAGGAGGCAACCGTGCCCACCCTCAATCAGGGGCCTTAGCTCCATTACAGGTCTAAAGGGTATATGCCCACAAGTGCTAGTTTCACTCCCTCCTGCCACTTTGTGGCTCAGTTTAGTGTCCATGGTATTTAACTTGGCCTCAATTCGCCCGAAGCGGTCGTATAATCCTGACAACTTAGATTCAATGAGGTCCACAATCTCCTTTCCAAATTGCTTTAGTCCACCAATGACCTCATTTCATCCAGAATAAACATGAAGAGGAAGGGACTCCGTAGACTTAGACCTGATTGAGTCAGTAGATTTTTAGAAGTTGGCCCCCTTTTCCGCTTTGTTTACCTGCCAAGGCTCGATCAATAGATTGGGTGGGGGGGACACTTTTCTCTGGGTGGGTTCTGCCTACACATTCCTGTCCAGTGGCAGGAATATCACCGTCAGTTTGCAGTGAGGCCAGGGAAAGCCATCTCTCAGTGAGAAGGATTTCTTTGTTTAATGTGCTTACCACCTTTTCAATATATCAGTCGAGAGTGCCCATTTTCTTGGTGGCAGACACATCGGGAGGAAGGAGCAGATGCATCTAGTCTTCCCGTAAGGGACGCACATTGACGAAAGTGTGACTACAGGGGTCCCTGTGCCCTTCTTCCATGGAGCGTAGAAAACCCATAATTGGGGTATTGGAAAGCGAGATTAGTTGAGAGGTAGACACAGGTCACTCTGGTTTGGAGTCAAAGCACATTGCCTCATTAGGATTCCGTATGCCCGTCCTTATGAAAGCCATGGACTCAACTGAGCCACACGGCAGAAACATGTTGACGGTAACAGTGGTGATGGAGTAACAATTCCCCTTATCCCCATAAATGATTTTAATTACCAAGTGTCATATCTAGCAAATAAACTGTTTTAGGATGCCACATTGGTTTTTAACACACTTATATCATGGATCCATTCTTAATCTAAGAACTGCCTCCCTGATTCCAGGTGTAGGCCCGCTGTCCATCAAACGGAGGTTTTGGAGAGCAAGGATTGTCCTATGATGAAGCATGACACCTGGTGGTGTGTGAGGACAATCCGTTACATTTTTTTGTATGCCCAACGCTTGTACTGAGCAGCGTTGGGAGGAATACATCACATTTCTCTATAAATTGCAAAATTCTAGGGGGAGCTTATTTTGTGTACATAAGCCCCTTCCAGATTAGACCCAACCTTGTGTTTAGCCATCTCAAATAAATCACCATTTGCAAAACCCACCAGCAAACAGTAAAAGAGTATATCAAGTAATAAACAAATAAAAATCGACGTGTGCAATTAATATAAAATGAGCAAGAGGAGGTTAGGGCAATGATTGCGATGAGACAGTCCAATACAATCTCTCTATGGGATAGAGTCAAGGAGAAGGGCTAAAGCTCGATCCCAATCCACTGAGCCCAGGGTAGACCTAGATCTTGAGCATGCGAAGCACTCTATCAGGTACATGCATCAATGTAGGCTTTTGCGATTCCTTAATTGCGATTATTAAGGAATCGCAATTAAGGAATTGCAAAAGCCTATGCATGTAGGAATCGCTATGAAATTAGCGATTCCCAAACATTCCTTAATTGCGACTCGCAAATTGCGAGTCGCAATCAAGGAATGCCTTCCCATTCATTCCTATGGGCCTACAGGCCCATAGGAATGAATGGGAGATTGCATGCGCAACTTGCGAGTACCAATAGGTACTCGCAAATTGCGCATGCAATTTCAAGGGTGTCAAAAGTACACCCTGTTGCACCCCTGAAATTGATCTGTGCACACATGTTGCGCACACACATGCCCCAAGGGCATGTGTGTGTGTAACCTACAACTTTGAAAAATGCACTTTAGTGCATTTTTCAAAGTTTTTGCAAATTATCATCAAGTACAAATTGATGGTAATTTGCGCCCCCTATTAGCAAAATAGCAATTTGCGATTCCATCATGCATTGCATTTAAGGAATCGCAATTTGCAATTCCTTTAAATGCAATCGCAATTTAAGAAATCTCAATATTTTGCGATTTCTTAAATTACGAGAGGCTGACAGGTTGATGCATCGCAGAAGCCCTTTTTGCGGGCGCAAACGGCCAATTTGTGCGAATCGCACTGTATGCGCTCGCAAAAATGGTTGATGCATGTACCTGTATGTCTGCTTCCCTGGGTTTGAGAGCTCTAGGAGGGAAACAGATGTCCCAACAGGTTGTTGACAAGCTTTTCATGCGGACACATATGTGTAAAAAGTCTTGATGTCCTTAGGAGTGCCAGACAGTTTCTTTTCACCACTCTGTTAGGCAAAGGCACATGTTACCAAATTTTCATCCTGGAGTGGGGCCTGAAGAAAAATGGAAATAGAGCCAGAAAGGTCACACTATCAATAAAAGGCCAGACCCGTGCACTTTTTCCCAGGCACCCAGTGAACTTTCCTCTTGGTGCAGAACTCAAGGACAGCGGAGAAAACCAGAAAAGGTGCAAATGATCAACACATGAGGGACCTGAGAGTATATAAAAGTCTTTCCGCAGATGTCCAATGTCACCGGGCCCTGGAGCCAAGAGGGTGGTCCTGCCCTGCCGTCTCTTCCTCTTGTTGACAGGCACAGAATAGGCCCACCCTTGGCCCGGTCTTTGCCCGGGAGTGGCCTGCATGCGTCTTACACTGCAGGACCACCAAGTGTGCTATAAAGTGCTGTAAAAACAACTGGCAAGTGCAGGCTGTACAGACCCCACCTCCAAGGTCCTCCAAGGCTGTGGGGACTTGTAGTCCCCGTTGTAAATGCTCCCCGTGCTGCTGTACCACCAAGTGCACTTTAAAGCGCTGTAGAAACAACTGACAGGTGCAGGCAGTACAGACCCCACCTCCAAGGTCCTACAAGGCTTTTGAAACTTGTAGCCCTGTTTTAAATGCTTCCCACGCTGTGGGACCACAAGTGTTCTGTAAAGAGCTGTAGAAACAACTGTCAGGTGCTGGCAGTACAAACCCCACCCCCAAGGTCCTCCAAGGCTGTTGGAACTTGTGGTTCCTGTTGTAAATGCTCCCCGTGATGCGGGACCACCAAGTGCGCTTTATTGTGCTGTAGAAACAACTTGTAGGTGCAGGCAGTAAGACCCCGCCTCCAAGGTCCTCCAAGGCTGTTGGGACTTGTGGTCCCCATTGTAAATGCTCCCCATGCTGCTGGACCACCAAGTGCACTTTAAAGCACTGTAGAAATAACAGGCAGGTGTAGGCAGTACAGACGCCACCTCCAAGGTCCTTCAAAGCTAATAAAATTGGGCCCATTTGATGAATCTTCATGAAACTTTCCCAAAAAATGTTCATCCACCTCCACTTCTTCCTGGCAAGTTTCGGGGTGGTCCATCAAGCGAGGGCCGAGAGCAAAGGGGGTCCCAAAATGCAAAATCCCCATGCATTTTCCATAGACTTCATTAAGACAGGTAATAACAAAAACTCCTGAATGAAATTACACCAAATTCGTCATGAAGTTAGTTCATGGTCCACAGATTCTGCTTTTTGTGATTTGATGTAAATATAGAACGTCATGAGCAATGTAATATGTGAGGTCATAAGCAGTGCATGGTGGGGCACAAGTTATAGTTAGCTCTGCTAACTATAACTGATGATTTCTGTGTTTTTATTTTAAAATGTTAATGTTATCACTGACAAATTCACCTAATTATAACGCTACGTCAACCTCTGTTTTTTTCAGTGGGAAAAAAATAAAATAAAATAAACAAATATATATATATATTTACTGAAAAAAAACACAGGTTTCGAGGACATTATAGTTAGTTGGACATTTCACTCGTACAAAACCAGAGAAATTCGGCCGTTATAGTTAGTTGAGCTAACTATAACTCGCGCACCCGCAATGCACTGCTGATGACGTCACATATTACATAATTAATGACATGGCCAGTGACATCACTGATGACATCTCAAATGACATCACTGATGACATCACTGATGACATCATCCAGTGACTGTGTGTTTCTGTAAAGTTTAAATATGTTTTATATATATATATACCAAGGTGTATTGAAGAATGAGTGGGTGTATAAGTGTCTGAATGGATGATTTAGTAGGTGCATGACTGACTGTATAAGTGAGTGATTAAACGTGTCTTACTGAATGCATGGGTTAGTGACTAAACTGTGTGAATGTCTGTATCAGTCTGTCAGTTGGTGCGTAAGCGGCTGCATGGGTTGCTGAGTAGCTACATGAGTGTCTATATGGGTTATTGATTGGTTGTCTGAGTATCTGTATGGGTGCCTGAGTGTCTGTGTGGGTGGTGGGGGTGTGTGACTCTGTGCATAGATGTGTGAGTTGGTGATTCACTGGGTGTATGGGTTCAAGAGTGCATCTGTGAAGGGCTGTTTGGGTGGGTGAGTGTGTGTATGGGTGTGTTGGTGAGTGAATGGATGTCTCAGTGGTACATGTGTGAGTAACTACATATGTGAAAGGTAGTATATGTGAGTGTTGGAGTATATAAATGACTATATGTGAGAGTGAGTGATTGTGAGAGTGGCTGTATGGATGAGTGTGTGCTTGTATCAGTGATTGTATAAGAGAGTAAGTATGTGTTAGTATTTGTATGAATAAGTGAGGTGGTGTGTGTATAACTGTATAGGTGAGTAAATGGGAGTGTGATTGATTCTTTGCATTACTGACTAGGTATGTGAGTAACTCTATGGATGAGTGGCTGTGTGTGAGTGTCTGTATAGGTGTATGAGTGCATATGATAGTGCTGTATTGATGAGTGACTGAATGTATGAGTGACTGTATGGGTGAATGAGTGGATGTGTGTGTAGACCTAGGAATCAGTGAGTGGGTATGTAGTAACTGGTATTGGTGTGTCTATGGTTTCAAAAATGGTAGTCTGTATTTTAGAGTGGGTGTATCAAAGGTTATATTAGGGTGTGAGGAGGTGCATCAGATTATCACGTGGATGATGTCCTTTGAGATATCATTAGTGATGTAATCAGTGATGTCACTGGCCATGTCATATATGATGTAATATGTGACGTCATCAGCAGTGCATTGCGGGGGCGCGAGTTATAGTTAGCTCAACTAACTATAACGGCCAAATTTCTCTGGTTTTGTATGAGTGAAATGTCCAACTAACTATATCGTCCCTGAAACATGGGTTTTTTTCAGTGAATTTCTAAGGTTTTTGAAATGCTAATTTCTAACTATACCTACAGAGGTAGGACATGCGCAGAAAGACGAAGAAAGGCGCAGAAAGAAGCAAGAGAAATGCAGAAAGAGGCAACAGAAGTCCAGAAAGAGGAAGAAAGGTACAGAAAGAAGCAAGAGATATGCAGAAAGAACCAACATAGGTGCAGAAAGAGGCCTTATTGCAAAGTCATCCTGTGCCCTGGGCACCCCCCAACTTTTGCTGACTGGTACTGGTAGTAACTGACTCTTACTGACCCTGGGCTCTGCCTAACCAGGCCCGGAGCCAGTGCTATGCTGAAAGACACTTAGAATACAGTGAAAACACCTACATACACTAGGGTACACTATGGGTTGGGGTACCCCTGTGATTGGCATGACCTCCCCTGTAAGGCCCTAGTACATAATAGGGCAGGGGGATTAAAACTACCTCTAAGTCCCTAGCATATAATAGGGCATGGCAGTTTAGAGGCCAGCAGCCCTTTTCTGCACTTGCATGTGTGCACTGCTAAGCCTGAGGTCAGTTTAAAAGTATCCCTGTGTGTGCAGAAAGAGGCAAGAGAGGTGCAGAAAGAGGCAAGAGAGGTACAGAAAGAGGGAAGAAGGGTGCAGAAAGAGGCAAGAGAGGTGCAGAAAGAAGCAAGAGAGGTGCAGAAAGAAACAAGAGAAGTACAGAAAGACGCAACAGAGATGCAGAAAGAGGGAAGAGGGGTGCAGAAAGAGGCAAGAGAAGTGCAGAAAGAAGCAACAGAGGTGCACAAAGAGACAACAGGGGTGCAGAAAGAAGCAACTCAGGTGCAGAAAGAAGCATGGGAAGTGCAGAATGAAGCAACAGGGGTGCAGAAAGAGGCAAGAGAAGTGCAGAAAGAAGTAACAGAGGTGCAGAAAGAGAGAAGAGAGGTGCAGAAAGAGGCAAGAGGAGTGCAGACAGAGGCAAGAGGGGTGCAGAAAGAGGTAGGAGAGGTGCAGAAAGAGGCAAGAGAGGTACAGAAAGAGGCAGGAGGGGTGCAGAAAGAAGGAAGAGAAGTGCAGAAAGAGGCAACAGAATTGCTGAAAGAAGCAACAGAGGTGTAGAAAGATGCAATAGAAGTGCAGAAAGAGGCAAGTGAGGTGCAGAAAGAAGAAAGAGCAGTGCAGAAAGAACCAACAGGGGTGCAAAAAGAAGCAAGAGAGGTACAGAAAGAGGCAGGAGGGGTGCAGAAAGAAGGAAGAGAAGTGAAGAAAGAAGCAACAGAGGTGCTGAAAGAGGTGCGAAGGGTGCAGAAAGAGCAAGAGAAGTGCAGAAAGAACCAACAGAGGTACAGAAAGAGGCAAGAGAGGTGCAGAATCAGGCAGGAAAGGTGCAGAAAGAGGGATCAGGGGTGCAGAAAGAGGCAAGAGAGGTGCAGAAAGAGAAAAGAGGGGTGCAGAAAGAGGCAAGAGGGGTGCAGAAAGAAGCAAGTGAGGTGCAGAAAGAGGCAACAGAGGTGCAGAAAGACGCAAGAGAGGTGCAGAAACAAGCAAGAGAAGTGCAGAAAGAGGCAAGAGAATTGCTTAAAGAAGCAACAGAGGTGTGGAAAGAAGGAAGAGAAGTGCAGAAAGAGGCAAGTGAGGTACAGAAAGAGGCAAGAGAGGTGCAGAAAATGGCTAGAGAACAGCAGAAAGAGGCAAGAGGGATGCAAAAAAGGGAAGAAGGGTGCAGAAAGAAGCAAGAAAGGTGCAGAAAGAAGCAAGAGAGGTGCAGAAAGAGGAAAGACAAGTGCAGAAATTGTCAACAGAGGTGCAGAAAGAGACAACAGGGGTGCAGAAGGAAGCAAGAGAGGTGCAGAAAGAGGCAATAGAAGTGCAGAAAGAAGCAACAGAGGTGCAGAAAGAGGCAAGAGGGGTGCAGAAAGAGGAGAGAGAAGTGCAGAAAGAAGCAAAAGAGGTGCTCAAAGAGGCAAGAGGGGTGCATAAAGAGGCAAGAGCAGTGCAGAAAGAACCAAGAGATGTACAAAATGAGGCAAGAGAGGTGCAGAAAGAGGCAAGAGATGTGCAGAAAAAGGGAAGAAGGGTGCGGGAAGAAGCAAGAGAAGTGCAGAAAGAGGCATGTGAGGTACAGAAGGAGGCAAGAGAACTGCAGAAAGAGGCAAGAGAATTGCAGAAACAGGCAAAAGGGGTGCAGAAAGAGGGAACAGGTGTGCAGACAGAGGCAAGAGGGGTACAGAAAGAGGCAAGAAAGTACAGAAAGAAGCAAAAGAGGTGCAGAAAGAGGCAAGAGAACTGCGGAAAAAGGCAAGAGAGGTGCAGAAAGAGGCAGGAGAGGTGCACAAAGAGGCAAAAGGGGTACAAAAAAAGGCAAGAGGGGTGCAGAAAGAAGCAAGAGAAGTGTAGAAAGTAGCAAGAGAAGTGCAGAAAGAAGCAACAGAGGTGCAGAAAGAGGCATGAGGGGTGCAGAAAGAGGAAGAGACATGCAAAAAGAAGCAACAGAGGTGCAGAAGGAGGCAAGAGAAGTGCAGAAAGAGGCAAGAGTGTTGTAGAAACAGGCAAAAGAGGTGCAGAACGAAGCAAGAGCAGTGCAGAGAGAACCAACAGAGGTGCAGAAGGAGGCAAGAGGGGTGCAGAAAGAGGCAAGAGGGGTGCAGAAATTTGCAAGAGAGGTGCAGAAAGAAGCAAGAGCAGTGCAGTAAGAAACAACAGAGGTACAGAAGGAGGCAAGAGGGGTGCAGAAAGAGGCAAGAGCAGTGCAGAAAGAACCAAGAGACATGCAGGAAAAGGGAGGAAGGGTGCAGAAAGAGGCACAAGGGGTGCAGAAAGAAGGAAGAGAAGTGCAGAAAGAAGCAACAGAGTTGCTGAAAGAGGCACGAAGGGTGTAGAAAGAGGCAAGAGAAGTGCAGAAAGAAGCAACAGAGGTGTTGGAAGAGGCAAGAGAGTTGCACAAAGAGGGAAGAGGGGTGCAGAAAGGGGCAAGGGGTTCAGAAAGAAGCAAGTGAGGTGTAGAAAGAGGCAAGAGAGGTGCAGAAAGAGGCAAGAGAGGTGCAGAAACAGGCAAGAGAAGTGCAGAAAGAGGCAAGATAATTGCTGAAAGAAGCAACAGAGGTGTAGAAAGAAGCAAGAAAAGTGCAGAAAGAGGCAAGTGAGATGCAGAAAGAGGCAAGAGAGGTGCAGAAAGAGGGAAGACGAGTGCAGAAATAGACAACAGGGGTGCAGAAAGAAGCTAACAGGTACAGAAAGAAGCATGGGAAGTGCAGAATGAAGCAACTGGGGTGCAGAAAGAGGCAAGAGAAGTGCAGAAAGAAGCAACAGAGGTACAGAAGGAGGCACGAGAACTGCAGAAAGAGGCAAGAGAGTTGCAGAAACAGGCAAGAGAAGTGCAGAAAAAGGGAACAGGGGTGCAGAAAGAGGCAAAGAGGTGCAGAAAGAGGGAAGAAGGGTACAGAAAGAGGCAAGAGGAGTGCAGAAAGAAGCAAGAGACGTGCAGAAAGAAGCAAGAAAAGTGCAGAAAGAAGCAACAGAGGTGCATAAAGAGGCAAGAGGGGTGCAGAAAGAGGTAAGAGAAGTACAGAAAGAAGCAACAGAGGTGCAGAAAGAGGCAAGAGGAGTGCAGAATGAGGGAAGAGGGGTGCAGAAAGAGGCACGAGGGGTGCAGAAAGAAGCAAGAGAGGTACAGAAAGAAGCAAGAGAAGTGCATAAAGAAGCAACAGAGATGCAGACAGGGGGAAGTGGGGTGGAGAAAGAGGCAAGAGGGATACAGAAAGAAACAAGAGAGGTACATAAAGAAACAAAATAAGTGCAGAAAGAAGGAACAGAGGTGCAGAAAGAGGCAAGAGGGGTGCAGAAAGAGGGAAGAGGGGTGTGAAAGAGGCACGAGGGGTGCAGAAAGAAGCAAGAGGGGTGCAGAAAGAAGCAAGAGAGGTGCAGAAAGAAACAAAAGAAGTGCAGAAAGAAGGAACAGAGGTGCAGAAAGAGGCAAGTGGAGTTCAGAAAGAGGGAAGAGGGTGGCAGAAAGAACAAGAGAGGTGCAGAAAGAAACAAAAGAAGTGCAGAAAGAAGGAACAGAGGTGCAGAAAGAGGCAAGTGGAGTTCAGAAAGAGGGAAGAGGGTGGCAGAAAGAGGCACAAGGAGTGCAAAAAGAAGCAAGAAAGGTGCAGAAAGAAACAAAAGAAGTGCAGAAAGAAGCAACAGAGGTGCAGAAAGGGACAAGAGGGGAGCAGAAAGCGGGAAGATGAGTGCAGAAAGAGGCCCAAGGGTTGCAGAAAGAAGGGACAGAGGTGCAGAAAGAGGCAAGAGAAGTGCAGAAAGAAGCATCAGAGATGCAGAAAGGGGGAGGAGGGCTGGAGAAAGAGGCAAGAGAAGTGCAGAAAGAAGCAACAGAGATGCAAAAGGGGGAACAGGGGTGGAGAAAGTGGCAAGAGGGATACAGAAAGAAGCAAGAGAGGTGCAGAAAGAAACAAAAGAAGTGCAGAAAGAAGCAACAGAGGTACAGAAAGAGGCAAGAGGAGTGCAGAAAGAGAGAAGAGGGGTGCAGAAAGAGGCAGGAGGGGTGCAGAAAGAAGCAAGACAGGTGCAGAAAGAAACAAAAAATGCAGAAAGAAGGAACAGAGGTGCAGAAAGAGGCAAGAGGGGAGTAGATAGAGGGAAGATGGGTGCAGAAAGAGGCACAAGGGTTGCAAAAAGAAGGGGCAGAGGTGCAGAAAGAAGCAAGAGAAGTGCAGAAAGAAGCAACAGAGGTGCAGAAAGAGGGATGAGGGGTGGAAAAAGAGGCAAGAGAAATTCAGAAAGAAGCAACAGAGATGCAAAAGGGGGAACAGGGTGGAGAAAGTGGCAAGAGGGATACAGAAAGAAGCAAGAGAGGTGCAGAAAGAAACAAAAGAAGAGCAGAAAGAAGGAGCAAGGGTGCAGAAAGAGGCAAGCGGGGTGCCAAAAGAGGGGAAAGGGGGGTGCAGAAAGAAGCACGAGTGGTGCAGAAAGAAGCAAGAGGGGTGTAGAAAGAAGCAAGAGTAGTGCAGAAAGATGCAACAGAGGTCCAGAAAGAGGCAAGAGGGGTGCAAAAAGAGGGAAGAGGGTGCAGAAAGAGGCATGAGGGGTGCAGAAAGAAGCAAGAGAGGTGCAGAAAGAAGCAACAGAGGTGCAGAAAGAGGGAAGGGGTGGAGAAAGAGACAAGAGAGGTGCAGAAAGAAGCAACAGAGGTGCAGAAAAAAGGAACAGCGGTGCACAAAGAGGCAAGAGGAGTGCAGAAAGAGAAGAGCGGTGCAGAAAAAGGCACAAGGGGTGCAGAAAGAAGCAAAAGAGGTACAGAAAGACGCAAGATAAGTGCAGAAAGAAGCAACAGAGATGCAGAAAGAGGAAAGAGGGGTGGAGAAAGAGGCAAGAGAAGTGCAGAAAGAAGCAACAGACATGCAGAAAGGGGGAAGAGGGGTAGAGAAAGAGGCAAGAGGGGTGCAGAAAGAAGCAAGAGAGGTGCAGAAAGAAACAAAAGAAGTGTAGAAAGAAGGAACAGAGGTGCAGAAAGAGGCAGGAGGGGTGCAGAAAGAAGGAAGAGGGATGCAGAAAGAAGCAAGAGAGGTGCAGAAATAGGCAAGAGGGGTGCACAAAGAAGCAAGTGAGGTGCAGAAAGAGGCAACAGAGGTGCAGAAAGAGGCAAAAGAGGTGCAGAAAGTAGAAGAGATGTGCAGAAAGAGGCAAGAGAAGTGCAGAAAAAGAAAGAAGGGTGCAGAAAGATGCAACAGAAATGCAGAAAGAGGCAAGAGAGGCACAGAAAGAAGCAAGAGTGGCTTGCACACCATTAGTACCAATTTAACACCCACATTTAGCAATACGTAACAGGTGACCATTCTATGTTTACAAAGGACCTTCCACCACGCTGTAACACTTGTCGCTACATTTTTGGTAACGTTTGAGCCGTTTGAGCTACAAACAAGGATTTTTTTGTTCAAATCTGCAGATTAGGCAGCAGATGATGAATGTATGTGGCTAATGTGGAAAATGTATAATTGTGCTAAAGTTGGTGCAGCCAAACAGTCGCATAATTCCAGTGGCCCTGCTCATACCTCTGACTAGGTCCAGAATTGCTCCTCAGTGATTTCTTCTTTTTTTTGTCTCATTGAGTTCATAGTTTGGCTTCTATGGAAATGAGAAAGACTAAACCTGAGGTTACCACTCCACAACACAGAATACCATACCACATAATTACTCTCCATAACACATAATCCCACTCTACATAATTCCTATACACTAAATACCACATACTTTCTATCCACATAATTTCACTGCACAGCATACCACATAATTCCACTACACACAACCTACATCCACTCCACTCCAAGAAACATTAATAAAACACTTTTAAATTTACAACGCTAATAGCTCTAACTCTTGCAAATGCGAGACCTATTACATTACAAATGCTTCTTTAACTGGTAGTCGCGTTTGCAGAGTGGTGGAGAAAGGGGGCTGGGCCTCCAACCAGAGCTCAAGAATTCCACTGTGTAGGACTTACAGGAGGTACCAGGAGGGCTACTTGGCCACCAAAGTCCCTCAGGAGTAAAGTGGTCTTCATCCCCCAACCAGTACTGTGCCAGGAGGCGCGTTTGCAGAGTGGTGGAGAAAGGTGACCGTGGCCTCTGAAGACCTCTTAGCTATCCCACAGTGTGGGATTTACTGGAGGTAACAGGAGGGGTAGTTAGCCTCTAAGGTCAACCTTGGGGGCCAACTACCCCTCCTATTACCTCCAGTAAGTCCCACACAGCAGGATTGCTAAGTTCGCATAGCAGGCCACACACCCTTTCCCCACCACTCTGCAAACGCACTTCCTGACATGCTCTTGGATGGGGATTAAAGTCCCCTTCACTGCTGGGGGTCCTTAGAGGCCAACTACCCTACCTGATACCTCCAGTATGCCCCAGATAGTGGGATAGCTGACAGGTGGACACAGGCCATGCCCCCTTTCTCCACCACTCTGCAAACGTGCCTCCTGGCGTGTTCTGGGTTGGGGAATTAAGTCCCCTTGAATCCTGAGGGTTCCTGGGGACCAACTAGCCCACCAGGTACCTCCAGTAAGCCCCACACTGCTGGATGCTGAGAGTGGTCTGAGGCCACGCCCCCTTTTTACACCACTCTGCAAACACGCCTCCTGGCGCATTGCTGCTCGGGGGATGAAGTCCACTTTAGTCCTGAGGTCTTCAGGACACAAGAGGACCTCATCGCCCCACCAGCAATGTACCAAGAGGCTAGTTTGCAGAGTGGTGTAAAAAGAGGCGTGGGCTCGGACCACTTCTCAGCAATCCCACTGTGTGGGGCTTACTGGAGGTACCTGGTAGGCTAGTTGGCCCCTAAGGACCCTTAGCATTCAAGGGGACTTAATCCCCCAACCCAGAACGCGCCAGGAGGCGCGTTTGCAGAGTGGTGCAGGGAGGGAGTGGGGCCTCCAGCGAGATACCAGCTTTTCCATTTTTTTGTATTTTTAGAAGGGGGCTGTGTGGCCCCCTTTCTTTTAGTATTTTTTGGGCCCTGGGGACCCCCATCCCCCAGGGCCTGACCCATTTTTTTTATTTTATTCTTTTTTTAAACGGGAAGGGGGCCGCGCGGCCCCCCTCCCAAGGCCAATTATGGCCCCGGGGACCCCATCCCCGGGGCCTGGCCAACCTTTTTTTTTTTTTTTAGAAGGGGGGCTGTGTGGCCCCCTTTCTTTTAGGATTTTTTGGGCCCTGGGGACCCCCATCCCCCAGGGCCTGACCCATTTTTTTAAATTTTATTTGTTTTAAAAACGGGAAGGGGGCCGCGCGGCCCCCCTCCTGAGGCCAATTATGGCCCCGGGGACCCCATCCCCCGGGGCCTGGCCAGCCTTTTTTTTAAGGGCCGGCCTGAAAGATATACCACCGGCTCCAAACAGTCTGTAGCACTTAGAAACCATGGAAGGGGGGGGTTAACAGCCAGACAGACTGACCCCAAAACACATCAGCCAGACAGACTGGCCCTAAAGACATCAGCCCTGTGGTACAACTCCTGCCTGAAAGATATACCGTCGACTCAAAACAGTCTGTAGCACTTAGTAATCATTGTGTGTGTGGGGGGGGTTGTGGGGGGGTGACAGCCAGACAGACTGACCCTAGTGACATCAGCCAGACAGACTGACCCTAATGACATCAGCCCTGTGGCACATCTCCGGCCTGAAAGATATACTGCTGGCTTGAAACAGTCTGCAGCGCTTGGGAATCATGGGGGGATTGGCTCAAAACACAAACAGAAGCGTCCACCACACTACACCCCTGGCAGCATCCTCTACATCCTGGGAAAATTACTTAATGTCCCTGTGCCTAAAAAACAACAATGAATGTGTCCTTGTGTAATGCAACTGGTGTTCATGTAAAGCACTGCAATACCTTCGGGTCGAGTTGGCACTATATAAAAAAGGTCAATAACAATGTACTTGGTCACCCAGACCAGGTCCTACCGTAGAGACACCCAGTGTAAGGTGGACAGACCAGTCCACAGGGGGTTTACACAGGCCCCCACCAGCTCCTGCTGAGCAGGGGGATCCCCAATCCTTCAAGGCTGTCCCCTATTCAGCCAAAGGAGAATGCATGTCTGTGAGACATGTGAGACACAGGGACCCCCATCACAATCTTCAGGGGGGGGCTCATTTTTTGGGTAACGCCACTGCCAATCACACCTTTGTAACCTTTGCTTGAGCCCACATCCGGGTACTCTAATATTTCTGTCAGCCGTGAAAAGAAAACAAAGACAGGCATCCTTAAAGAGACTGTCTCCATGCACCTAGACGTCAGTGCCCCCTTCTGGAAGAGTCAGCAGTGACTCGGTGTAAACCCCCCCATGGGTCAGCTTCTTGCTAGGCTAGTCAGCAGCATATCTCTGTTTGTCTTCAAGGGCGACCTCACCTCATCGCTTTGTAGCCAAGCGCCTTAAGGCGTCATGTGAGTGCTACAAAACAAATAAATACGAAGTGCTGTGGTGATAAGAGTGTAGTCTAGTGGTCTGAAGCCAATCGCAGGGCTTCTAAGAGAGCTTGTCTTATTCAAGACCCGAGCACGGGAAACATCCTAAACCACGAAGTTTTAATAACGACTTACTTGAACAACGAGGTCTTAACAACTACTTATCCCGAACAACGAAGTCCTTAGCCACGACTTTCTTGAACAACGAAGACGTGAACAAAGCTTGGAACAATGAGTGATATGTCACTCCCTTGGAAACGGTCTCTCCCTCTCTCTCTCTCTCTCTCTCTCTGCAGCGATGTCATGGAAATTGAAAGTGGACTGTTCTCACAGTATTCTTTCAGGACGGCATTGATTTATAGCCCTGACAGAATGTTCACCGGCTCTTACCTTTCATTTTTTTTTATTGTTTGTAGTCGGCGCATTTACTGCTCGTTACTCCTCAGGAAACGGCATTGATGTATAGTATGTGGAATGTTATCCGCCTCCTACCCCTCATTTTTTAGGGAATGCTTGTGTCCTGCGCTTTTACCGCCCCTCTCTCCCTTTGAAACGGAAGCGATGTCGTGTAATGAGAAAGTGGACTGCTTTTTTATATTTTCTTCTCCGCATGTTTAGAATGTGGACTGTCAAGGCTATGACATGTGGCACGACACTGCTCTCCGCCCCCATCCCTGATATACTTTTGGAATGCTTTTAGTGTTACCTGACTGGAATTTTTTTCTGGTTGATTAAGGGTTTGGATGTAGTGTGGTGTAAGTGCCAGGGCGCAGAAGAGGTGTGCGTCAGGGGTAGAGACTGGTTACAGGTCGGGTGTTGTGAAACGCCAGGGTGCTGGAGAGTTGTAGTGTTGTGTAAGCGCCAGTGTGCAGGAGAGGTGTAGTGTTTTGAAAGCGCCAGGGTGCAGGAGAGGTGTAGTGTCGTGAAAATGCCAGGGTGCAGGAGAGGTTTAGTGTTGTGAAAGCGCCAGGGTGCAGGAGAGGTGTAGTATCCTGAAAGCGCCAGGGTGCAGGAGAGGTGTAGTGTCATGATTACACCAGGCTGCAGGAGAGGTGTAGTGTCGTGAAAGCGCCAGGGTGCAGGAGAGGTGTAGTGTTGTGAAAGCGCCAGGGTGCAGGAGAGGTGTAGTGTTGTGTAAGTGCCAGTGTGCAGGAGTGGTGTAGTGTTGTGAAAGCGCCAGGGTGCAGGAGTGGTGTAGTGTCGTGAAAGCGCCAGGGTGCAGGAGAGGTGTAGTGTCCTGAAAGCGCCAGGGTGCAGGAGAGGTGTAGTGTCATGATTGCGCCAGGCTGCAGGAGAGGTGTAGTGTCGTGAAAGCGCCAGGGTGCAGGAGAGGTGTAGTGTCGTGAAAGCGCCAGGGTGCAGGAGAGGTGTAGTGTTGTGTAAGTGCCAGTGTGCAGGAGTGGTGTAGTGTCGTGAAAGTGCCAGGGTGCCGGAGAGGTGTAGTGTTCTGAAAGCGCCAGGGTGCAGGAGAGGTGTAGTGCCATGAATGCGCCAGGCTGCAGGAGAGATGTAGTGTCGTGAAAGCGCCAGGGTGCAGGAGAGGTGTAGTGTCATGAAAGCGCCAGGGTGCAGGAGTGGTGTAGTGTCGTGAATGCGCCAGGGTGCAGGAGAGGTGGGTGTTAGGGGTATTGACTGGTTACATGTGAGGGAGCTTGTTGCAAGATAAAGGTTTTTGTACAGGGCAGAATGATTCGGGCATCACACTTGGCTTGTGAAGTAGGGCTGGAGAATAGACAGAGTGCCGAAACTCTAGTGATTGAGAGAGGGGCTAGAATTTTGCAGGTGTGCTCAGTCTGAGAGAGGAGAAGTGATCATGGACTTCCTTTTACTTACTCTTCTCCGTTTTCCTGATATTGATGTTTCTATTTGCATTATGCTTTTTGGCAGGCTGTAGGAGCACTATGTTCTCGTCATTCTTCTTCGTCCATCTTTTTTTTTAATGGCAGTGATGTAATTAATTTGGACTGCCAAGGCCATGACATGTTGCACGTCACTACTTATTGCCCCCTACCCCTGATATAAATTTGGAATGCTTGTAGTGTTTCCTGTCCAGCGAATTTAAAGGAGTATGGGGAAGCAGCAAGTTTTTATTCTGCATGGTTGCACGTGGATGGATCTCCGTCTTTGGGAATGCTCAGGTAGGTCTTTTTAATGATCTTTTTAACTTAAATTATACTTTTTGGTCTTTATGGATCTATTTTTTTTCTAACTACTTACCTGTCGCAATTGGATATAGGGTTGTTAGTGGTTATGGGTGGGTTTTTATTTTTGAAAATATGTTTATTTCTGTGAGAACCGGTATTTTTTTACGTTTCTTTTAAAACTGCATTTGTTCCTTTTTTTTGTTCGTTATGCCGCAATTTTAATTAGTACTGTAGTCAGTAATGTAAAAATAGATGATGGACTCTTTTTTTAGCATTTTCAAGCGTGTATTACAGTTTTTTTGTTGTTCGTCCGGTTTTTAAGAAAGACATGTGTATTGTTTATAATATATGTTATTTATAATAATAATGATTCCTCACTGAAAATCTATTTTAATAAAATCATTTCATAATATGTTTCTTTTATTATAACTGTTAAAAAAAGCGCATTTAAATGAACATATTCATGTGAATGGGTAATCAGCAAATTAAAGGTTTTTTTCATGGATTATGAATTCGTTGTTAAGAAAGTAGTTGTTAGATATTGCTCGTTGTTTAGCTTTCGTGCTTTAGGAATTCGTGGTTTAGGCAGTAGTTGTTCAGTCATATATTCCCCGAGCACATTTCTTCTGTTTTCAAATTGGCAACAGGAGATGTAAACCAGAACTTTCCAATTTTATTGTACTCATGTGAACAGCTTTTTGTACAGACAGCTTCTGTGTGCACCTGACAGATGACCAGTGTGCACACGTCAGAGATCCCTTCCATGTGCACATGTGAAGTTTAGTGTATGTGCATTTCACAGTATCCCTCTAAGTGTGCATACAACAGGTGTGTTTTATCTACATGCAGCAGACGCCATCTGTGTGTCCCTGGCGTATGTCAATGTGCACACTTCACAGATCCCTTCAGTGAGCACGCCAGGTTTATTCCATGTGCCCTTGATATGTTGCATCTATGTGTGCATACAACGGTTGTATTCCATCTCATATGTGTGTCCCTGACGTATGCCAATGTGCACACTTCACAGATCACTTCAGTGTGCACGCCAGGTTTATTCCACGTGCCCTTTATATGTTTCATCTATGTGTGCATATAACAGCTGTATTCCATCTCCATTTAGCAGATTCATTATTTTTGCCCCTGACATCAGTGCGTGGACATCTGGGCATCTTCTGTGCACAACTGTTAGGGCCGCTCCAGGTGCATCTGATAGGTGTGTTTGTGTGCGCAGGACAGACGTGTTTCATCCACCTATAACAGGTCCCTTCCATATGCATCTGCCAGGTTCCTTCCGAGTGTTACCAGGCAGCGGGGTTCCAGGGCTCTGTGTGTACATGAGCCACAGTGTTGAAAGAGAAGGGATGAATGGGTTAACACAAGGTTTATTTTATAAGAAGCACCACGAGGTGGCGCTAGACGCACATCGAAGCGCCTCATCGGAGCCGGTGTATCTTTGTTGAACTAGGAGATAGCCGCTGTTATTCTGGTAAAGGTGGTTTCAGTCGAATGATAATTGCAACAGTGAATGTTTCACTCACAGGAGCATATGTACAAGAAAATGGAACGCAGTGTTACGCCAAATTTGTTGGCACATTACCCCGAGACCTTGCCCACCCGGGGGCTCAAAGAAACGAAGCGCGGGAGTCCGCGCTTCGTTTTTTTTTTCTTTTTTCGGCCGGATTCGTACACCCAGCACGAATCCGGCCAAAAATATTTTTAAAAAATGCTTCTTTGGCCCTGTGGGTCCTTGTGGGACCCCCTGAGCAGGCCTAGGGGGTCAGGGTGTTTCTACCCTGTCCCCTTTTCTTGTTTTTTATCCTTTTTTTAACTGATTTCTTATGACTCGGCTTTACCGAGTCACAAGATGGCTGCCACACATTCTGGTTTGGACTGTTGGCAGCCAATCAGAATGAAGCCTGTGCTCGGGAGGGTTCGCGAATCCTCCTCGGTGCTCAGATATATAAATGTTTATTTTTTGAATCTCTCAGCAACTACTGAACGGATTTACACCATTTAAAAAAAAGCATGCTTTCTGGACCAAGACCTACCATTTTGCCAAATTTGGTGTCATTCCGTTCAGCAGTTCGAGCTGTAGCTTTGTCTAAAGTTCCTATGGAAATTGACATGGGGAAAACGCGTTTTGGGCCCCCCCTTTTTTCTCGGCCCCCGCTTGACAAATCACCCCGAAGCTTTCAAGACAGGAGCTGACCTGAGCAAACCATTAGTTTTGAAAATTTCGCGAAGATTCGTTAAATGGCGCCAAAGATATTGGCAAATAGAAACAAGGTCCTAACTATAAGTACCTACTGGCGACCGCCAGTAGGTAATATATAGATATATATAGATCTATATATAGATCTATATATTACCTACAGGCGGTCACCAGTAGGTAGTTATAGTTAGGACCATGTTTCCATATGGAAACCATTTTTTGAGCTGCCTTTAACTTTGGCACCGTTTGACGAATCTTCACTAAATCTTCACAAGAGAAGCACTCTTACCTTTGCGCCAGCCGTGAGGGGAACGGCGAACGACAGCTCTTTCCTGCTCCCGCTGCCGTGAGGGGAACGGCCACCGCGAGGGGACTCCAACCCCCAGCAGCCCAAGCGGCGGCGCCAGCCGTGACGCCGCTTTCCGCGCCCGGAGGCGCGTTAAAGGGTCAACAGGCCTCCTGCAGTGCGGGAAGCACTCTTACCTTTGCGCCAGCCGTGAGGGGAACGGCGAACGACAGCTCTTTCCTGCTCCCGCTGCCGTGAGGGGAACGGCCACCGCGAGGGGACTCCAACCCCCAGCAGCCCAAGCGGCGGCGCCAGCCGTGACGCCGCTTCCCGCGACTGGAGGCGCGTTAAAGGGTCAACAGGCCTCCTGCAGTGCGGGAAGCACTCTTACCTTTGCGCCAGCCGTGAGGGGAACGGCGAACGACAGCTCTTTCCTGCTCCCGCTGCCGTGAGGGGAACGGCCACCGCGAGGGGACTCCAACCCCCAGCAGCCCAAGCGGCGGCGCCAGCCGTGATGCCGCTTTCCGCGCCCGGAGGCGCGTTAAAGGGTCAACAGGCCTCCTGCAGTGCGGGAAGCACTCTTACCTTTGCGCCAGCCGTGAGGGGAACGGCGAACGACAGCTCTTTCCTGCTCCCGCTGCCGTGAGGGGAACGGCCACCGCGAGGGGACTCCAACCCCCAGCAGCCCAAGCGGCGGCGCCAGCCGTGATGCCGCTTTCCGCGCCCGGAGGCGCGTTAAAGGGTCAACAGGCCTCACGCAGCGCGGGACGCGCGCGGGCGAAGCCCGGGCCAAGGGCGGGCCCGTCTGCGCCCGTCAGAGACCGGAGGAGGCCGGGCTGGGCCGGGCCACCCCCCCGAACACTACACCCCTGGGATACTGTTATTCTGAGGTACTGTTGATATCCAGGGGGTATGGCTAAGCGTATGCCGAAAAAAGGGGGGGGGCTTAACGGGGACTCTGGACGCCTTTTTAACACGGGCAGAATCATTACTGACTCATGAAATACAGCTCACCGAGAGGAGACGTTCTTTGGGCTCGGTGACTGCCTGCAAACGATCCTCGCTAGGGGGGATTAGTGTTGCGATTTCCCCGGCACCTGCCCCGCAATCACCTGCAAATGTGTGTATTACTTCAGAGGGGGGAGGCGGCGAGAGGAGCTTATTGTGTGTTGACGGTGGTGTGTTAGATAGGGGAGCAAAGGTTTGGATGCTCGGATTGGAGTTCCCGACCTAGGGACTTTGGGTGAGGGGGATCTGTATTTTGCCCAGGTCCCGGTCCCGGTACCGTTGATTGTGGCCGATATCCAAAGTGTAGTAGAGGGAAGTGATGATGAGGGCGGCACCAGAATTACTAGATCTAAGGGGGTCAAAGGGCAGGGCTAATAGATATTCCAATAACTAGCCCAGAACCCGCGATGAAACATCACAGGGGTGGTGCCCTATCAAAACAAAAATCTAAACAGAAGCCTAGGCCCAAGAAGACACAATCCAAGTCAAGTTCACATGATATTAATAACGCTTCACAGGGCCCCTCGGTATGTCAGGGAGTAGCTCCAACCCAATTGAACTGCCTGATATCATCCTTGGGGGACTGTGATAATGATCCCTGGAAAAGAATTGAGTCCCTGTTTTCTGTTTTACTTGAGCCCATACTTAGCAAGTTAATTAGCCTAGAGGAGAAACTGTTAGGGCTGGAGAAAGTGTGTAGCAGTCACATTAAACTAACACAGGAAAAAGGGTGCATGTGTGGCCAAGAAATCCCAACACAGATAACCCGGCCATTACAAGTGGAACATCAACGAGGTATGCAGGCAGAAGGGGGAAGGGGTAATCCGGTACCAGGGATCATTACACCGATAGAGACTGAGGCAGAGGCACGTGTTGTGCTTCTAGGAGAACCTGTAAAGCATCACTATGCTCAAGGCGGGGGGAGCCAGATACCCAATAGTCATGGTAACATAGTAGTCTCTAATACGTGGGATGGAAGCAGCAGGGACATGACTGGAAAGGGTAGTAGGGCACTCGAGGGTGGTGTGGATAGGGAAGCGGCCTGTTCGAGGGATACTAGTGATAACAGATTGTTGTCAAGTCAACATACCTCGAATAGAGGTGCCCCGAATCAGAGTGTTGACCTGCCAACAATAAATCTCCCACCAGACTGTTGTCCATATGTAGTTGTTCTTGCAGGTGTACCCGCCCAAATAAACACGAATGAGGAGTCTACCCCACAATTAATTAATAAGGTAGCCCATTGGTTATCCAAATTTGTGAAATTTAACACACGCGATCTTCAGTATATTTTAATGGCAAGAAGGGTGAACTGGATAGGTAGTATGAGGAAATGTTTTTCTGGAGACTGTGTGATTGTCACCTTTAGATATCCGTGGTTGGTTCAGTCAATCCTTTCTCAGGCAGTTAATTTTTTTAATATGGAGACTAGTATAAAACCCTTGACTCTGGGCTTTTTTTATAGACCAGGCAGACCAGGTACAAGAGGTATGGTCAATCAGGTTGGGGAGAACCAGGATCAATTTAACATCAGGAGGATTAGGGACAGGCCGGTTCATCTAAATAATGTTTTTGCCCCCTGGGTGATCTGAATGAAATTGATTGACTACCTGTATGTAGGGGTGGGGGGACCTTTGTCTCGTCGGGGTCAGTTGTCGTCCAGAAAGGGAAGTCTGTGTGGGCTGGTGAGGTGGAGGCAGTCCCGTCATTGGAGTGTAGGGAATCAACCTCCAGTGAGGAGAGTAGGGAGATTGGAGAGGGCAGCATAGCTCACCCTGGGGTAGATAGTGGGGTGCATTACCCTGATGGGAGTAAGAATGATGGCTCTTTAAAAATCATATCCTGGAATATAGCTGGTATAGCAAATAAACTTGAGGACATGCATTGGCTTGCCTTGGTAAGGGACTTTAACATAATTTGTCTCCAAGAAACCTGGGCGACGGAGAATACGTGTTTTATAGAGGGATATAAAACCTTCTTTTGTCCAGCAATTAAACCCCGAGTCGGAAGAGCAAAGGGGGATTGACTGTGTTTGTGGATTTGAATATTCAGGGAAGGTGGAAGGATTTGGCTTGTGATTCACATAATGTACAAGGGGTTAGACTCATAGCTAAGGGATGTAGGGTAACTATTTTGAATTTTTATAATGCCATACAATGTACACCACAGGGCTTAAATAGTATACATGAATTAGATGGTTGGCTGGACCGTCTCACCAGGAGTGGGCATGGCGCAACGCACATGATAGTAGCAGGCGATTTTAATTGTCATCCATGCCCGGATTTAAGGGTGGCTCATGGTGTGTGGTCGTCATGTGCATTAAGTAAGGGTATGCATATGGAACACACCCGGATGGGGAGGGAGCTGACGTGCCTTTTACACACACACGGGTTATCACACACGTTGGATATGGCCGATATTGTGGAAGGCTCCCTGTTGGACCCCACTTTTAAGGGAAGAGGGTGTCATTCAGTTATTGATTATATTTTGATTTCACAGGCAATGAAAAGATCTGTTAGGAAATTTAATATTTTACACAGTGTATTTAGCGATCATAACCCAGTAATTTTAATAGTTGATGTAGACAGTCAGAGTGTGGTCAGACAGACAGAGGATCAATTATTATCCACGATCGATCAAGGCAGGCGATTAAGATGGGTCCAGATAAATGAGGCAGGGTTCAATGCGGCTCTATTTGGTCAAGGAGCTAAAGACATCATGAACTGCTTGGACCCAGAGGTGGAAGGGGCCGACTTGATCAAGGCTTTCACAAATATCGCTGTCCTTGTCACTAAATTACTTAAGACACACCCACGTAGGCATAGGGGGATTCCCCAAGATGGTTTAGCCACCATTGTTCTCTTACCCTTAGGAACTTGAAGGATGCTCTCAAGCAGTCCCCTAGGGATAGAGAGAGGGTGTTGGCGTGTCGCGCAAGTTATAAGTCAGCGTTAAAACAACGTAGAGGTCAATTGCAGCGGATAGCGTGGGAGGAACTCCTTGAAGCAGCAGAGCAGAAAGACCCAGAACGGTTTTGGAGGGTTATAAATAGTCCCTGTTTTGCGGACCCAAATAAACCAGGGCTAAGTGGTAATATACTACCGGAACAATGGCAGGAATATTTTCAGGGCCTATATAACCACTCGTCTGGCCAGGCAGAAGCATGGTTGTCAACCATACCCACAAGGGCTACCTCTGTTATTTTTTCGTTGGAGGAAGTCACTGTTGGTATCGAAGGGCTGATGCGAAATAAGGCCCCAGGCCCAGATGGGATTCCACCCGACCTTTTCAGATCGAATGTACAGGTCTGGGCACCTTTATTAACAAGGGTCTTAAATGCGGCAATAAGTGTTTCAATGCCTACATCTTGGTCTTCGGCAATTATAGTACCGATTTTCAAGAAGGGTAATCGGGATAGCCCGCACTGTTACCGACCAATATCTTTGATAGATGTATCAGCCAAGGTCTTGGGGCGGGTAATTTTAAATAGACTAATGGAGTGGGCTGAGTCTGCTAATATAATCACTGATGTTCAATACGGATTCCGCCTAGGGAAATCAACTGTGGACCAGTGTCTTAATCTTTATCTTATTTCTGCTAAATATACGCTGTTAAAAGGGGAGGTTTTTATTTGGCTTTTATGGATTTATCGGCGGCTTTTGACCGCGTGAACCGGAACAAGTTGTGGCGAGTAATGGCTAACCAGGGGGTGGATTTAGAACTAATAAATATACTCCAATCACTGCATAATCACACCACGGCTGCAGTAAGGTATACCCAGGAGGGAAAAGTAACGGATCGGTTTGGATGTTCAAGCGGTGTCAGACAGGGATGCATTCTGGCTCCCTTCTTATTTACTTTATACATTAATGGCCTGGATGCGGCACTGCGGGATATTAGGGCAGATGTACCACGAATAGGAGAAAGAACTGTGCCGGTTTTATTATATGCAGACGACGCGGTGTTATTGGCACGCACCCCTCATGGTCTACAACTTTTAATTAATGGTTTTGTAGAGTTTATGGAAAAACTCGAGATGGCCCCCAATCTCACCAACTCATATGTAATGGAGATGGGGAAAAAGCCAGCCAAATCATTTAAATACACCATTGGCTCACATGTCTTAGGTAAAGTCCCAGTTTTTGCTTATTTGGGCATATTATTTGATGGGAAGCTTAACTTTAAACAGTTATTAGAAGAGAAATCTCTGTCTTTAATTAGATCCACAGGTTCAATTGCGAACTTTGCAAGCAGGCTTGGGCTGTGGACCCCGGACGTGATTTTGAAATTGTACAACTCAATCTGCTGTGCCAAGGTGTTGTATGGTAGTGAGGTTTGGGGCTTTGTGAAAATCAATAGCCTACAAATGGAAGAAAACAAATATATGAGGCGCCTATTAAGGGTTCCCCATAGCACCCCAGCATTTATTGCACATGAAGAACTGGGAGCTAGTTACATCTCAGATTTAGTGGCTGTTAGACCCATAATTCACTGGTTAAAGGTCTGGTTAAATGAAGAGATAGGCCTGACAAGGCTTGTTGTTCAGGATTGCCTGTCCCTGGCTAACGTAATGAAGATCCCATAGTTAAAATATGTGCGGGATTGCCTACAAAAAATGGGACGGCAGGCACTGTTCGATGACCCAGATATAATAAGACAGAAGGACAAGGCAGCTGTCAAAGAGTTGTTTTTCAAGTTTAGTATGGCGCAACGTGAGAGTAACGAGTTGGTTAAACCCACAGTAAGAGAACACGTTTTAATTAAAACCTCCCTGAAAATAGAACCATATTTAACTATCATGACAAATGCCCACGATAGATTTTTAATCACACGTTTTAGATTTAATTTTATCCACCATATTTTAGCGGTTCCAGCAGGCTTTAGAGTAAAGCCTGGGGAGAGAGGGCCCTGCGGCTGCGACAATGTGTCTCCGCAGGATACCCTCCACTTCCTTTTTAATTGTTCATTTTATGACTTCCCTAGAAAAAGGTTTTTGAAGTCTTTATTACAGACTACTGGTATTAGACAGGCACGCGTGGCATTGCTCTTTTTAAAACTTTCCGCTAGATGTTTTAACCTTGTCCTGTGTGGTAAACTTTTTAAGAATGGCCCTTAAATCTAGATCTACAAGAGTGGCTAATGATATTGAGATATGATTTGTTAGTATGTTTTTAGATATCATGAAATATTGGGTTATTTTAATTTTTTTACTCTTTGGAAATACCCTATATTTGTTTTACATTAGCAAACGTTTTATATTCCGCTTTTCGGACTAGGAGAAGATCCTCAAATAGGGGTGTTGTTTTATGTAATTATTTTTACCAATCATCATCAATTGTTAATACTGTTTTTTATTAAATTGCTGCTAGTTAGCTAACATGTTAAATTGAATCTGTAAAAGAAAAATGAATTGTTTACGTGATGGTGATATAATTACACCTAGATTAGTGCAAATATTCCTCTTATGATATATAGTAGCTAGTCTTAGAAATGCGGATGCACTTAAACTATGCTATTTCTAATAGGCAAATATACAAAATGAAAGTTTTTAAATGTTTTAAAATATCTTCCGATCAATTTGTATTATGATAATTATTTGTACTTTTATGCATTTTCCAAATGCGAATAAAGTTATTTGATTGATTGATTGATTGATTGATTGATATATATAAATATATATATAGATCTATATATTACCTACAGGCGGTCACCAGTAGGTAGTTATAGTTAGGACCATGTTTCCATATGGAAACCATTTTTTGAGCTGCCTTTAACTTTGGCACCGTTTGACGAATCTTCACTAAATCTTCACAAAAAATGCGCCGGTATTCTAGTTGTGCAGGGAAAGTTTTGGGGCGATCTATTAAGCGGGGGCCGAGAAAAGGTGGGGTCAAAAAAGTGGGTTTTCTGTGTTAATTCCGGTAGGAGCTTTCAACACAACTACAGCCCGAACCACTGGACAGAATTACACAGAATTTGGTGGAAAGGTAGCTTTTGGTTCGCAGATCACGCTTTCAGTTATCTGGTGTAAATTTGTTCAGTAGTTTATGAGAAATTAAAGGAAATCCAAATTTGTATATCTACGATCGTGACTAATTTGTGATTATTTCATGATGATTCATGAATACGTGCGTCAACAGAAATGTTGTGATTGACTGGCAAAAAGTTGCGGACGCCATTTAGTTTGTCGGCAAACTCCCCGGGGCAACACAGAAATGATAGAAAGTGACAGAAGGGGTCAGGTTGGATGTACCCTTACCCCATGGGTGGGATATGGGTGTGTTCTTGTTATATAGTATGGGCTGTATACGTTGAAGAAAGTGATTTATTTCACCAGGCACGATATTTGAAAATTTGCCACAACGCTCAGCGTGGCCCCGTGTAACTTACTAAGACACTCATGTACCTACTCAAAGATCCTCTCAGAGACTCGCACACCCAGTCAGACATGTATGCACCCACTCACTGACCCACTCAGACACATTTGCACCCACTTACAGGTGCAGTCAGACTCTCATGCACCCACTCAGGCCCATTCAGACACTGATGCATCCACTCACATACACAATGAGACACTCTCGCACCCACTCAGAGACACACGCATTCATAGACCTACTCAGACACTCATGTACCTGGTCAAAGATCCACTCAGAGACTCATGTACCCACTCATAGACCCACTGAGAGGCTCACACACACTCACACACCCATTCAGAGACTTACATAGCCTCTCACAGACCCAGTGAGGAACTCATGCATCCACTTAAAGATACACTCAGAGACTCATGCATGCACTTATAGACCCACTCAGAGACTCACGCATATACTCACAGGCCCACTTAGACACTCATGCACCCACTCACAGACCCAGTCAGACACTCTTGCACCCACAGACAAACTCACTGAGACACACAAACTCACTCATAGACACAGTCATACACTCATGTACCCACTCACAGACTACTCAGACACTCATGTGCCCACTCACAGGTGCAGCCACACACTCTGACACTCTCTCACAGACCCACGCAGACACTTATGTGTCCACTCTCACACTCACTCAGACACTCACTCATTGACCCACCCAGACACTCATGCACCGAGTCATAGACTCAGTTAGACACCCATGCACCCACTCACAGAGACACTTAGACACTCATGCACCTACTCTCAAACTCAATGAGACACTCATGCACCCACTCACAGATCCACAGAGACTCATGCTGCCCACTCACAGATCTACTCAGAGACTCATGCACCCACTCAGAGACCCACTCAGACACTCATATCCCCACTCATAGATTCCATCAGATACTCATACACCCACTGAGACAATCAAGCATCCACTCAGGGACCCACTCAGAAACTCATGCACCCATTCACAGACCCACTCAGAGACTCATGTACTCACTCACAAGCCCACTCAGACACTGATGCACCCATTCACAAACCCACTCAGACACTCATGCATCCACTCACATACCCACTCAGGCACTCATGCACCCACTCACAGACCCACACAGACATTTACGCATCCAGTCAGAGATCCAGTCAGAGACTCATGCACCCACTTACAAACCCACTCAGAGACTCATGCACCCACTCAGTGACTCACATACCAACTCAGACATTCACACACCCACTCACAGACCTACTCAGAGACTCATGGACCCATTCACAGACTGACTCAAACACTTACATACCTACTCACAGACACTCATGCATGTACTCACAGACCCACTGAGAGACTCATGCAGCTACTCACAGACCCTCTCAGACACTCATACACTGACTCATAGACCCACTCAGACAGGCATGCACCCACTCACCTACCCAATTAGATACTCATACACACACTCACAGACTCACAGACTGTCTGAGAGGCCCAGTGAGACACTTATGCACCCACTTACAGACCCACTCAGACACTCATAGACCCACTCACAGACATACTCTGGGACTCATACATGCAATGATATAGTAATTTAAATACTGATATGCCCAGTGTGATGCACAGACTCACTTGTTTAAACAATGAATTTTGAATGTGCTGGTGTCTATTGAATTTCTGCTTTTGTTTTGTGTATTCACAGGGAATTCGTAAATTTTGAAAAAAAAGAATTATGATATTTTTAAAAATGGACAACATTTTGGGGAATTAGGGTGGCTCTGAGGTGAGCCCTTGTGTTGAATGTGTGTATATGACAGCTAGACATAAGACAGGATGCAGAGTTTCAAGTTGCTGAGAAACACCCTGTTACCTTCGTCTGCGAAGTGAACTCCATCACTTCTGTAGATTCCATGCACGTCAAAACGAAGGTTGTTGTTGTAGATAGAGCCCATGTTATGGTCTCTGAGAAATTCAGATACAGTTTTATTAACATGTTTCCTGGCTTTGTCAATCTGTGGACAGAATTGATTAGACCACTTCCATTTCTACCTTTGGCATATGTTGGAGTACACCAAGGCAGTGTGAGGGAAAAGTGTCATAAATTTTGCAAAGGTATCCTTCAATAGGATTTCCAGTGCTACCCCAGTCAGTGTGCCTAGGTCATTGCCATCACAGTGCACAATCATGAGGTCAGGGGTTTGGCAATACACAATGCTTTCAACCAAAGGTAGTAATTGATGCCACTTTAACCCTTTCTGGCCAATCCAAGAAATGTCCACATTAGGCAAACCCAAGTCCCTGTCAATGCCACTCTTTCTAGCAGACTCTTTAGCCCAAAAGATACAGCTGTGGCCTACAAGCCACACTCTAACCATTTTGATTTCAAGCAGCAATAGCAGACAGGAGAAGGCTGGAGCTAAATGAGAAAGTTTAAAAAAAGAAAGGCAGTTAAAATGGAGGTGAGCTTCTGGTTTGAAAAAATGATTGGATGCTGTGAATATGCAGGTAAATATAATTAGCTAATGTTTTGAAAGAATAAGTCACTAGGTCTGTGAATGGCTCTGGTAAACATAAAAAATTGTAATGCAGACTTGAGTATGCTTTTAATTCTGTACTGTAAATCACACCTGCTGCAGATCATTTTGTAACTAAGATGGTCTTTCTAGAATGTGCGTCGAACTTGTGACCTGCTGGTTCTAGTGGGTTGCTATGGAGACTCTACTAAGAGAGTGTTCCAGGGGAAGGGTCTTAAAGAGAATGTTGTCTGTTTTTTTAAAAAATTTGATGTGTGTTGATTTATTTTTGAAGAATAAAGGTTTGTTTCTGACTGAAGACTTTCTTATAAAGTGTAGTGTAGTTTTAAAGTCATAAAACTACCAAGCTAAATATGTTTTTGGACATAGTTTTTCACGAATTTGTTGCGACGATAGTGAATAATTCGCGAATATGCACAAACATCCTTCCATACTGGGCTTCTTTATAAAAGTGCATGAAGGGTTAGCGCATACTAATCATTCAGAAGTGGAGTTACAAAAGTAAATTATGAAAGGCATGTTTTTATTTGCTGCCTTCCGCAGTATCAGAGAGAGCACAGTTGAAAAGCCTCCCATTAATGGTAGCTTTGTATGAGAGTGCAGTGCCATTATTATGCTTAGTTTTCACATTTTCTGTGTAATTGAGTATTGAATCCATCTAATAAGAGCAAAAAAAGCTATTTGACCAACTGACTCAAATTTCAGGTATGTGAATAATATTAAAGTTTGAAAAAAAATGTTTGATTGAAAAGGTAAATGTGTATGTGATGTTGATAAGAGTCAGTATGATATATGGAAAATAATTTTAAGTTTATGAAGCGATGTATGTATGGTTGTGTTAGTGTTTTTATATTTGTAATAATGGGTGAGTAAGTCTGTTTGTATGTGTGTGAGTATGTGACTGTTTGTCTAAGGCACAAACTAGCTGTGTGACAAGTTGCTTAACAATCTGTTGCGCTGGAACTGTATATTGCACATGTGTTGCTTTACTGTGTGCTCTAGTTGGTATAAAAGCTGTTTGCTAAGCTTTAAACTTATACGTAATATGCACTACAAGGTCTGCAAAGTTTTAGAGATTCATATATAATATGCTGCTCAAATAGAATATTTACTTTTGAACTCTAGGACTTGTAGTGTTTAGTTCATTTTAAAAGAGCAGTACAAGTCACAAAATTGAAAGTGAAAAACATGCACTGGAGCAGTACATAAAGCATGAATCTGTGAAACTTGGCAGCTACCTATTAGATACCCAAAGGAAATCCTCAGCACACGTCTGTAGTGTATCTAAACAGTTATCTGCACATTGCATGCATAAATATTAACACGTTCAAAGGTCTACCTATTAGATACCCTTCAGGGTGGGTGTTGGTAAGTTATAGGGCAGGTTTGTATGTGCTTGGATAGTTAGACATGCCGTCTAAAGTAACAATGAGTCACATGTGTAGTTTGAGAATCCTAGGCATAGTTAAATATGCAGTGTTTCACATATAGTTCAAGTTTTATACATATGTAGGAATACATTATTGCTCATCTAGTCTGTGAGAGAGAGTCACAGGTATGTAGATATTCGGTGCAAACACAAGGAGATGATGGACGGAGCACTGAAACTTTTCAGACACTCACCCCCAGTCACAGATCTGGGTTGAATCCATCATCGTTCTTTAGCTCACTTCGCCACCCCAGTTCAGACACAGCTATATGCAAATCAGTCTTGACCCTGTGCCTCATGGGAACAGTCCAGCCCAAACTGCCAAGCCATGTCTTCCCTGGACCGGAAACAAGCATCCTGGGACCGGTTTCGGGCTAACAGCCCTCATCAGCCAGGCTAGCTTGAAACCAGTGGCAAAGTGAGCAAGGGACCCACGTCTGGGCATACCCTGCCAACTTAGGGCGAACAAAGCAAACACAAGGAGATGATGGACGGAGCACTGAAACTTTTCAGACACTCACCCCCAGTCACAGATCTGGGTTGAATCCATCATCGTTCTTTAGCTCACTTCGCCACCCCAGTTCAGACACAGCTATTTGCAAATCAGTCTTGACCCTGTGCCTCATGGGAACAGTCCAGCCTGAACTGCCAAGCCATGTCTTCCCTGGACCGGAAACAAGCATCCTGGGACCGGTTTCGGGCTAACAGCCCTCATCAGCCAGGCTAGCTTGAAACCAGTAGCAAAGTGAGCAAGGGACCCACGTCTGGGCATACCCTGCCAACTTAGGGCGAACAAAGCAAACACAAGGAGATGATGGACGGAGCACTGAAACTTTTCAGACACTCACCCCCAGTCACAGATTTGGGTTGAGTCCATCATCGTTCTTTAGCTCACTTCGCCACCCCAGTTCAGACACAGCTATATGCAAATCAGTCTTGACCCTTTGCCTAATGGGAACAGTCCAGCCCGAACTGCCAAGCCATGTCTTCCCTGGACCGGAAACAAGCATCCTGGGACCGGTTTCGGGCTAACAGCCCTCATCAGCCAGGCTAGCTTGAAACCAGTGGCAAAGTGAGCAAGTGACCCACGTCTGGGCATACCCTGCCAACTTAGGGCGAACAAAGCAAACTCAAGGAGATGATGGACGGAGCACTGAAACTTTTCAGACACTCACCCCCAGTCACAGATCTGGGTTGAATCCATCATCGTTCTTTAGCTCACTTCGCCACCCCAGTTCAGACACAGCTATATGCAAATCAGTCTTGACCCTGTGCCTCATGGGAACAGTCCAGCCCGAACTGCCAAGCCATGTCTTCCCTGGACCGGAAACAAGCATCCTGGGACCAGTTTCGGGCTAACAGCCCTCATCAGCCAGGCTAGCTTGAAACCAGTGGCAAAGTGAGCATAGGACCCACGTCTGGGCATACCCTGCCAACTTAGGGCTAACAAAGCAAACACAAGGAGATGATGGACGGAGCACTGAAACTTTTCAGACACTCACCCCCAGTCACAGATCTGGGTTGAATCCATCATCGTTCTTTAGCTCCCTTCGCCACCCCAGTTCAGACACAGCTATATGCAAATCAGTCTTGACCCTGTGCCTCATGGGAACAGTCCAGCCCGAACTGCCAAGCCATGTCTTCCCTGGACCGGAAACAAGCATCCTGGGACCGGTTTCAGGCTAACAGCCCTCATCAGCCAGGCTAGCTTGAAACCAGTGGCAAAGTGAGCAAGGGACCCACGTCTGGGCATACCCTGCCAACTTAGGGCGAACAAAGCAAACACAAGAAGATGATGGACGGAGCACTGAAACTTTTTAGACACTCACCCCCAGTCACAGATCTGGGTTTAATCCATCATCGTTCTTTAGCTCACTTCGCCACCCCAGTTCAGACACAGCTATATGCAAATCAGTCTTGACCCTGTGCCTCATGGGAACATAGGTGTTGGTATAGGTGACATACCTATACCAAACTTATGTGTGCAGCAGTTATTACATATAACTGATTTGTATGCTAAGCTGTAGGTGGACTAAAGGACAGAGTGCTTTCTACTTGCATGTAGTTTTAAGTTGCTGTCAGAGACAGCCAGGGGCACTTACACATTCAGCATCAAACACAGTAACAGACACACGTACATACCCCACTGTTCACCAACATAGGCACTGAGGTATTTGTTCACCCACTTACATACATATTTAGAGAGCCATAGACTTACTAAAACAGACAGCAATGTACAGGTTAGGCCTGGGTGGTTAACTCTGTTCCATTTGCAGAGTTTGCAGAGTTTTAGCACACCACGCTCCGCGGACCACATGGAGTTCCAAAAAACTGCTCTGCTTTTTCCTCGCTCGCCAATGTTAAGAAAGGAAAATTCAATGCTAGACCACCTCCCAGCGAGATTTTTCAATGCGGGCAGTCGCCGATGGTCGCTGCCACCCTGTTTGCGTCGAGGAAGCTGCCACTTGAGTGGACATCTACTTGAGCGGCACAAAGAAGCAGCGCCCTCTTGCGCTGCGCATGGTGCTGTTTGCACTGATTTTCCAGTGTGGGACAAACACCCGACACTAAAAATCAGAGCAAACGGCATGACCTAATGCACTCTGCCACTTGCAGAATTCCGTGTAGTGTAGCAGAGTTTTTTGGTCACTTTGCGTAGCTGAACTCCGCGAACTCTGCCCAGGCCTAGTACTGGTACACTTACTTTCACATCTCATGACAGTGCTACAGGTGGATACCTACACTCACTCAGATATGTAGTCCAATACTGGCACAACCTACTCATCCATTCAGGGAAATAGTCATTTAAATAAGGGTCATGCCTACTAGTGCAGAGCTTGTCTGTGCACTCTCACTACCAGCTTTACTTGGCATGTAAAAGCTCTTCGTGAAGTCTTAAACCTATGTTTTACTATACATAACTCACCTCTGAGATAAACTGTAGGTATGTCATAAAGCACAGTGCTGTTTGCTCAAAAGATGAGGGGTATCCTTTTGAGTATCAATAAGTTACTTGTGCACTTGTATATCCCTATGCCAAGTACTACATAGAATATACCACCCATAATGCAACTGAAATAAATGTTCTCAAAAGCATAGAGACTCTCACTCACTCAGTCAAACAGCAACAGAGGGACTAATACATTCACTCACATACTCTGAAAGCACTTGTGTATGCAGCAGTATCAAAAGCAGTTATAGATACGCTTACATACCCGTCTATTCCCTAACACAGGCACTGAGGTATTTGTTCAGGCACTTACATACACATTTACAGAGCCTTAGACTTAGTAAAACAGAGAGTCATATATCGGCATGCTTACTTAAACATGTCATAGCAAAGCTACCGGTGGATAACTGCACTCACTCAGATATGTACCCAAGTCCTGACACAACCTATTCTTCAATTCAGACAAATATTCCTTTAAAGAAGGGCCAGGCCTACTAGTGCAGAGCCTGTCTGTGAACTCTCACTGTGAGCTTGACTTGGCATGAAAAACTCATTCACCAAGTCTTGAACCCACCTTTTAGTACACATAATTCACCTCTGAGATGGGCTGTATGTATACCACAGTGCACAATGGTTTGTGTTTAAATGGTAAGAGATGTTCTTTTTGGTTTCTCTAAGTTACACGGGCACTTGCAGACTCGTATGTCCAATTAAACATTCAGATTCCCACTCATAGTGCGATTTCTATACCTATTGACAAATACATACAGGCACTTACCCACCCAGTCAGACAGCGACAGAGGGACTTACACATTCACTGACACATCCACATAGCATTTACGTATCCAGCAGTAACAGAGACAGTTGCAGACAGAGTTACATACCCCAAAACCCACTAAGTCAGCCAGTAAGGAATCCATACAACCACTAACAAACACATTTGCAAACCCATAGACTTAGTAAGACAGCAAGTAAAATAGCGACATAGTTACTTACTCATCCAGTAACACACTCACAAAAGATCTGATACAGTCACTCAGACATGTACTCAAGTAGTGACAGTCCTAGTCACCCATGCAGACATGGATATGGTAGTAAACCCAGTGAGACAGTAATGAATACTATGACGCAGACAGGGATGCAGAGACATAAACATGAAAATTAATAGAGTAATGTTATCTATATTATAATAAGACAACTGTTTATGTTGGTAGTTAAATACTTAAAATATATAATCTGATAGTATATAATGAAAAAGTAAATGTACTAATTTTTTTCTTTTCAGGCATCAATTTCTAGTTAAGGCAGACAGCTACAATGCCATCAAAAAGTGAGAGAAGAAAGAAACCGAGGAAATGATACTATCTTCTCAAAACTGACAAACAAAAAGGGCAAAATGCAAAGAAAGTGGTAAAAGAGAAAAGAGCTACTGGTAAGAGAACCAAGACATTTTTTAAAATAGTTTGTGGACAACTGGAAACTCAGCGACGTCAAGTAAATAAAAACAGACTTTGAGGTCAACTAAGAAAGGAGAAAAAGTACATAATATGAAGACTAAAAATTCATCCATCCAACAAAGCAGAGTATTTAACCAGAAGACAGAGGCAGTTTAAGGAAATCAGAGTTAGAATGTGCTGTAGTTTCAGAATCTAATAAGAACTATGAAGAAGTAAAAAGGAAAAAGAGAAGCAGTCAGCCACAGGAACGTGTTGAGACTGTAGTTGATAAAGCCTTTTCTCTCAAGAGGAAGCTATTTATTTTGATTCTAAACAGAATGAGGACACTGGATAAAATAGTTTTGTCTGTGAGGAAAAGAAGCCAAAAGAAAAGACTTGTCAATAGAAGTAACTTTTGCAAAGTTTACAGAGGTGAATTAAGACACGCTTCTAGTACTGAGCCTTTCTTTAATGAAGAAAGCTACTTCCAAGAGAATATTAATTCATGCAGTTTTTTTTAGATGAAGGATGGTAGTCCTATTTCAAAAGAAGTGATGGTAGCTAGGAATGTTGAAGAAGTGATAGCTGAATGAGGTACAGGGAAGGCGTAGACAAGTCCCTGTACATAAATAGATCTGTAATCAGCAGGAATCTATTGATATACTGAGATGTTTCCTACATAACTTTCCATGCAAATGTCTGAAACAGAAAATAGGGATTTAACAAGGATTAGATCCATGCAAAGAAAGTGTGCAAAGCAGCTTTCATCATTTCAGAATGTTAGTTATACATCACTCAAAAATGCGAACTTTAGTTAGGAAACTTTACTATGTCAAAACTCCTGCTCTATGTTTAGGAGAAATGAATAGCACTTTTTTGCATGGTACAGTAGCAGAGGTAAAACAATTCTGTGAAAATGTTCAGTTTTGTTTCTTTGGTCCTGAACAGTCGTGTAGGTAAAATGAGGACTTGGTATCTGCAAGTGTTGTGGAACAGGGCACAGCTATTACTGTTGATTATTTTCAAGAACATATTACAAAGTTTAACACAGTTTGTTCGGAGAAACCGAACTGTGTTTGTATATGTTGTTGACACACTTACTACAAAAGTCAGACTTGTTATGCTTTTCTGTCTTCAAAACCTAAAGAAGAGAACAGAGATAAGTGGCTTGAATTTGCAGCTTATTTATTTGTAGAGGAACAATTTGATTGTTCCACACTGCAAATTATATGTAAGTACTGTTATGATAAGTTGGAGGAGAATAAAATGCCAGCTAAAGCAGTCCCGAACAAGTTAAAATTAGTTCCAATCCCACAAGAACTTCAACATTTAAATGTTTGTGAATCAATTCTAACACAATGTATACATCCATTCCAAGCTATTCTTTGTATGGAGACAAAGACAGGGAAGTTACGTCCAACAGAGTTACAGAAAAGTCTTAAAGGTAGAGTTGTGTAGTTGCCATTAGAATTCAAGCAGAATATTGAAACTGTAGGGGTGCAGAGAGATTTTGAAGAAGCACTTATTATTCTAGTGAATGGTGTCCATACCAAGAGCAAAAACATATGGCAAGAGTTAGTGGATCTTAGTAAACTAAAAAAGCAACATTACACCTGGTACAAAATTATATTTTTCTATAAAGATGTAGATGTTCTTCAAAATGGCACACATATGGAGGATGACACATCATCATCAAGAGGTCAGATCGAAAAGGTGGATCAATCGAGATCAGAAGAAATCTTGAAACACTACAGTATTCATCCTCTGCTTTCTAAAGAGATTATTGGATTGATCTCTTTCAAATGAAAAAAGCAGAAGGAGCTCCCTTGATTAATTCTCTTTTAAAGAAAGATTATTTTGCATGTGTATACTTTTATGATCTATGTTTACTAATTAGATCTAATAAAGTTGTTTGGATTGGAACTCCCTTGAGTGTGTGGGAGAAAGGTTTAGAAGCTTGCTGTTTTCCACATCGGTCTCCTACTGGAGTAGGTGGTAGATATGATGATTGGCCTGTACAAATACCAGCAGCCGAGTACAGAACAACTAGACTATATTCAGAGGATACTAGATTTTGCCAGTGTATTCCCTATATATGTCATTAACTATTTGGGAGTGACTTGTCAGGCCTTTCTTATGCAGTAAACCACATTCTCAAAACAGGAGTGAATCTACAAAATCTCACAGCAAGGGAATTTGTTGACAAAGTTCAAGGAAAAGATGAAAACCTGTAATACAACTTGAATAATTTGATGGCGTGCCAACGTGGCACCAACGAGTATTTTGATATTTTCAACATTGTGAGCTGAAATGCATGTTGAGAAACCTAGGTGCACCTACTTGGTTTCTAACACTCAGTTGTTCTGGGTATGCATGAGATGACCTGCTTGAATTATTGTGAGAAGCAAACTCAAACACTTAGGACTTCAAAGTGAAGACAGCTGGAGACGTTTGCTCATTGGATCCTGCAAATGTTTGCAGATATTTTAACCACGGGTTTCAAGCCATGATGTCTTTGATTTGCAACATAAGAAATCCTCCTCTTAGTGAAGTAACTGATTTCTTTTGGCGTAAAGAGTACAAAGCTATAGGTGCTCCACATATTCATATACTGTTATGGGTAAAAGATGCACCGAAACAGACAGTGATCAGTCTGTCCTGTGTTTCATAGAACAGTATGTGACATGCGCAATCCAAAAGACGGTGGTGAAAAGAGCTTGAGACAACAAGTTCTACAGTTTCAAACTCATAGATGTGGGAAGTATTTTTGTCGGAAATACAGATGCAACAGATAATTTTACATGAGATGTCGTTTTGGATTCCCATGACCTGTTATTCTGAGCGTTTTCTCTATTTTACATTGCCAGATTCCAAAACTGTGCCTTTTGACAAATTGTTTAAGAAGGCTAACCAAAATAGGACTTACCCAAAATGCACATCTGATGTTTTGTCTACGTTGATTCTAGTAACAACTGGAAAATACCTTATAGCAATGCTACAACAATGCAGAGCAGATGGTTCTAAATTGGAAACTCAAATTACAAACTTTAGATCTGGACAAATATAAATTTTGGGAAGAACTTTTACTACTTTGTCTATCATCTTTCACAAAGGAATTAACATAACATGAGTATTTGTAAAGCGCACATTCATCCGTAGGCATCTTGGTGCTGAATAACAGATGTTTATTGCTACCCAACTCAATGGTACTAATTTTATTGACTTCAGAAGGATGAGTGGACCCACCAGGATTTGAACCTGTGACCATGAGGTCAAACACAGGTCCCTATAGTGGACACATTAGTCCACTAAGCCACCAGGCCCAGCCTCTAATTTAACCTCTGGACACTACACTATTTAAAGAGCAAAACTGGATGGATGGAATGCAATGACAGCAACCTAAAATACAAACCAAAACTTCCATTCAAACTACCAAACTCTTATCTTTTCTTACTTCAACCAAAGTTCTAAGGAGGAATTCTGGATAATAAAAGTGATGTATGGTATTTCTTCTACATGATTAATCAGTGCTTTAGACATTTTTCAGCCTATTGGGGGTAGAGTCTTTAAAAGTTCTTCAAAGTTCAAAAGACCTTTTATCTTCCAGAAAGGAGTTAATACTACATCTAAATACCACACTTTCTAACTAAAGTCTGAAACTGGATGGACACAATCCAATTACAGCAACCTTAGGTAGAAACCAAAAACTGCCTTTGTAACTAAAAAATGACCCCTTTTGTTTCATCAACCAAGCTTCTATGTACTATTTATGGGGAAAAAACTACAGTATGGCATTTTTTGTATATGGAACATCAGCATTTTAAACATCATTTGGCCTACCGGGGGCGATGTTTTCAAAAGGATCTCCAACATTCAAGAGTCCTTTATATTTATGTGTAGTATTGTACCAGATATATTAATTTAAGAATTATTTTTAACATACGTTTGTTTAGATTAGTGTAGTAACTCCAGAAAAAGCAACTGATTAATGAATTGTAGTGAGTGCAATCCATAGTGTCACTTATTTATAGAGATGTACTGTGCAGCTTTGTTTTTTTTACAATCCATTGATTGTTTCTTCACCACTGTTCAAGAATGAGGCTTCATACAGACCAATGTTTATGGTGAAGAAGTATAAAAGCTGAGAAAAGTCAAAAAGGGAAAATTATATTCTTACTATATTGTGATACAGTGTTACAGTATAAGCAATGTCTATTGTTATGTCTCTGTAATTTTGAACATGAAATATTAACATATCTTTGTGTTCTTTTTCTTTTTCAATAGCGGCTGCAGTTGAACGTCTTTAGATGTCTCAAAACACTTCTTCTACTACAGAAATATTGCTTAGAGATATCCATGGAGAGTGTTTTTAAACATAAAGTGCTTGCCATCACTTTGTTTTGCCTATTTTATAATTAAATCATAATTATAATATAATAATATATATCTAATCTTCTGGCAGTCACCAATAGGTAGTTATAATTAGGACTAAAGTTTCCATAGGAAAAGCATTTTTGTTTTGCCAATAACTATGGCGCCACTTGACGAATCTTCACTAAATTTGTGAAAGAATGTCCCTTTTTGGTACAGCTGCTGTGCTCAAAGTTTCAGGGTGATCCGTCAAGCGGGCCGATAAAAAAGGGGGTCCCAAAACGTGTTTTCCCCTTGTTATGCCTGTAGGGATTTTTCATTTTTTGAACACGACTACAGCCCGAACCGCTGAACAGAATTACACCAAATTTGGCAGAAGCTAGATGTTGGTCCAGAAAGTGTGTGTTTTGTGATTTGGTGTAAATCTGTTAAGTAGTTTCAGAGATATTTAAGTTTAAAAAATATATATATCTGGGGACCTTGCAGTGGACTTGCAGGTCCTACTGAAATTTGGATGGCTACCAACACTTCAACCAGGAAGTGTTGGAAGCCATCTTGGGACTCAGCTTAAAGCAGAGTCCCACAAAAAATGCAAAAAATAAAGAAAAGGGGGCAGGGTAGGAACACCCTGACCCCCCAGATATGGTGGGGGTGTCCCACAGGACCCCGCCAGGGGTTGAAAGCATTTTTTGTATTCAATTTTGCGGTGGGTTTATAGGTGGACACGCAGATCCACGGCAACATTGAAGAAAAAAAGACACTTGGTGTCCTATATGTCTTTTTCAGGAAGCACCCGGGTGGGCCAAATATCACGGGCATGTGGGTATATTATAATCAAGAAGGGGCTCATAGGGTCCCCCTCCTAGGCTTTTGAAAAGCCCCAGGGACCATCACCTCCCCGGGGCACTGAACTATACAAATGTGGGGGGCCTGCCCAACCCCCCCGCAGCCTCGGGGACCACCACCTTCCCAGGGCAATAAACTATACAAATGTGGGGGAGCCCGCACGGCCCTCTGCAGGCCCGGGGACCACCACCTCCCCGAGGCAATGAAGTATAGAAAAGCGGGGGGACCGCCCACCACCCCTCCCCCACAGCCACTTGCCCGGGGCTCAAAAAACATAATATGGGACCCTTGGGGACCACCACCTCCCAGGGGAAAATTCTAAAAAATGGCCCTGGGGACTGCCACCCCCCAGGGCTGGCTCCTGCTATGCCCCAGGGTTCCCACCCCAGGACATAGTTGTTTGCTATGGCTTGGTGGGAGCTTTACCACTCCTGCCAAGCCATAGCAGACTGTGCTCCGCTTTGAGCAAGCACGAGCATTTTGCTCTTGCTTGCTGGAAGCAGAGCACAATTGCTTTGACACAGAGAGAGCTGCATGTTAGCAGCTCCCTCTGTGTCAAAGCAATGCCAGCTCCCGCAGGAGGCGGGGACCAGTCAGGGACTGCAGGAGCCTTGAGGCTTCCCCGCGGTCCCCAACATTTCTAACTGGGTGCCCTGGGTGGGACCAGAGTTCCCACACTAGAGGCCAGGCCCGAGGGATGGGGTCCCTGGGGCCAAGATCGGCCCCCTTCCTTTAAGTTATAAACTAAAAGAAAAAAGAAAAGGCTGGGCACAAGGGTGATGGGGTCCTCAGGGCCGAAATCAGCCTGGGGAGGGGGGCCACACACCCCCTCCCATAAAGAAAAACATGCTGAACTGGCAAGTCGCCGGAGGCCCCGCCCTCTTTCTCCACTACTCTGCAAATGCACCTCCTGGTGCACTGCTGGTTGAGGAATGAAGTACCCTTGGATGCTAAGGGTACTTGGGGGCCAAAAAACCCTTTTGGTAACTCCCAGACAGCGGGCCTGCTGAGACGTCTTTGGAGACCACGCCCGGTTTCTTCACCACTCTGCAAACGCACTTCTACTGGTGCACTGCTGGTTGAGGACTGAAGACCCCTTGGCTCAAGAGGGTCCTTGGGGGCCAACAAGACCTCCTGTTATCTCCAGTAAGTCCCACACAGCAGGATTGCTGAGAGGTCTTCAGAGGCCACACCCCCTTTCTCCAGCACTCGGCAGACACTCCTCCTGGTGCACTACTGGTTGGGGGATGAAGTTCCAGTTCCTCCTGAGGGTCCGTGGGGGCCAGAAACCCCTCCTGTTACCTCCAGTAAGTCCCACACAGTGGGATTGCTGAGAGATGGTCGGAGGTCATTCCCCCTTTTTCCACCACACTGCAAATGCACCTTCTAACGCACTACTAGTTGGGGAATGAAGTCCTCTTGAATGCTGAGGGTCTTTGGGGGCTAACAAGCCCTCCTGTTACCTCCAGTAAGTCCCAAACAGCGGGCTTGCTGAGAGGTCGTTGGAGGCCACGTGGTCATTTCTCCACCAGTCTGCAAACCCGCCTACTGGCGCACTACTGGTTGGGGGATTTTAGTCCTCTTGGAAGCTGAAGGTCCTTAAGGGCCAAGAAGCCCTCCTGTTACCTCTAATAAGTGTGACACAGCAGGACTCGTGAGAGCTGGTCGGAGGCCCCGCCGCCTTTCTCAACCACTCTGCAAACGTGACTACTAGATAAAAAAACATAGAAATTTGCTGAATAAACAAAGGTTACAGGGATATTATAGTTAGAAAATAGAATTTAAAAAAATAAGAACTTTACTGAAAAAATGAAAGGTTACAGGGACGTTATAGTTAGGCTGATATTTGAGTCATGCAAAACCAGAGAAATTCAGCAGTTATAGTTAGCTGAGCTAGCTATAACATACGACTGGAGCCTTGGAGTGTAGCTTCTCACAGCATAGAAGTCTTGGGACTCAAGGGGAGCGCTGTGGGACAGCGAAAGAGCAAAGAAGTCGGTAAGGTGGCTTTTGGTGGTCGCCGCATTGGGTTGAGCCCATACTCACAGTTGCGGTACTTCGAGGTTAGGCTGCAGCTTGTGGTCTGGTGATTGCTCTCCCCTTACCTGCTTCTACCCAGCTACAGGCCTCCCCCACAGCGAGTGTATGTGTGCATAACTGTATAGGGCTTAGCAAAAATCAACAGTGCTCTTCTCAACTACTCATCAACTCTCTTTTGTTGATAATCTGGTGAAAAGGAAGATGACAGCAAGACAACTGCACTCAGAAAAAATAATTGCGCGCAAGGCCTGCATGAAAACCAAGTCTAACCCAATGCGTAATAAGTTACACCGCTTTGGGGTTCTAAAAGGTCTGGCCGATCCCAGCCTTTTTTACTAAAATGGAAAAAGAAGGTGGCACACCAACAGAGGGTCCAAGCCCCTCACAACATATTTAAAAACACAATTCTGTGGAAAAAATAATAATGTCAGATGCTGCTACCTTGGCAGAATGCTCCTAGGCCCAGGATAACTGCAACTCTGTTTAAGGACCCCACACTGTTACTTATCCAGGTGAACATAAACAGAAATACAAACATGGTCCCAGGTGTAAGGTCACAGTCAATAACTGATTATACTCTTCCACATAAAAACTGGGAATGTACACAAGCAGAGAAAGCAAAATCATTAGGATTGCAGTCATTGGTGGGGACTCATAAAAAGAAAGCACCCAAAATTGAGCTAAATGTATTCATCAGCACCCCCTGTTCAGGCACACTGTCCATATTCGAACAGAGCCAGAGGTATTCAGCCAACCTTCTTGTAATCTCCTGGGCGAGTATGTACAGATTTCAGAATCACTTCAATGTTTGTAAAGGATTTTAAGTTCAGTACTAGCCTTGTTAGAAAAATCAACAGAAAACTCTATGTACTGGAGAATCTTTCCGCAATTCTACAATGTTTATTACCTTTTAAAGAGAAACTAATGGAGACTGCTGTAAATGTAAATACCACCAGAACACAGGGTATAAGACTAATGTACAAAGCTCATTACTGACAAATAAGGGTAAGAGCTCGTCAGGAAAGAGCAGTACCCCACAAGATTAAAAAATTGAGTTATCCTCAAGAAAGGCGGCCATCAATCACATTTGAACGCAGACTGGCCCCCGAGGTCGACTTTCCAAAAAGATGCAAAGAGGAAATCCAAGAACATTTATAATATCGTTTTTTCGTCAAAGAACTTATTCAGAGAGACGTAAGGAGAAATAAATGAAGACAATGTGTCCCATCCTACACCATTTTATCCTGTACTTCGCCAGAGGAAGTAAATTACATCAGGCGACCAAGAGACACTCAGAAGTAACAATAATAAGCCCTTGGAACAGCATAACTCCAAAGTGGTAATTAACAAGAAAAATCAAAAGAAGTCTCATCAAAGGACAAGGACAAGGAAAACGTGAAAATGAAGTAAAAGAAGACCTATGAAAATGTACTTTCCTAGAGAAGAAAGCAATGGGTCCCTGAGCAACGGACAAGTAAGTGAAGGCACATCAGCCCAAAACATATCTAATCTTGACCTTCTACAGGCTGCTATATGTCCCATAAAAGATGATATTGCCGCAATGGCTCACCAGGTAGGTATAGAGACCATCAATCCAGATCAAATCCCTGAAGATTCTTGGGAAAACTGAGGTATAATCCACATGAGTTTAAACGCATGGGTTAACCGATATCACCCATTAGAATCATCTAAACTTGTTACCTCAAAAGACTCACAAAAGAAACAGAAAAAGCAGGGTGCATGGGGGTGGGTGTACAACTGAAAAACCTTTCCCCTGTGTTAGATTTTATTATTTTATTTTATGAGAATGCTAGGGCTGTAAGCAGATACTTTCTATTAAGTTGCTCAGCTGAAATTGAAACGTTGGCCCATGTGAAAGGTTGCGATATTGAATCTGTTTACATCTTACAGTCGCATGCGGGGCTTTGTATAAAGGTAAAATTCTATTCATGGATCATAGCCAATCTGGTCTTGGATATTGTGATTATTTCCTCTGTAGAGGAATAGATGTAATACCCTTCCATCAGCCTAAGCCCACTGCTTTCCCCGCAGTCCCCAACATAGGAGAGCTCACTGAAATGAATCCAAATATGGAATTAAATCAAGAGGATTTAATGCAGAGAGCACAGACCGTGATCGCTACTCTAAAAGCTTCAGGGAGGTCGGTGACAGCTTCGGAAGCGGAAGATCCATCTCCTGATGTCCTAGCTGAGAATGTACCAAACTGGAATTGGCTGGCAAAATCTTTAAATTTCTGCCAGCCGTTAGCTCAAAGATTTGGTATCTCTATGGAATGTTGCTGGGAACAAAACGATAAATCAAATGGCAGATCTCTTATTCAGCATGAGGACTGATATTATTTGCATTCAGGAGACATGGAGCAAGCTAGGTTTAGCTCTAAACAATTATTTCAGAATTAATCACCCAGCCACTTCTTCAAGTAGCATCCACGCTAGTGGGGGTTTTCAATATTATTAAGGACGGCACACAACTGGTCATACACCTCCTTTTCTCATCCCTCAAATCTGGTCCAAGGTACACAATTCTTAGGGCAGTGTTTTTATTCATCAGGACAAACAATACTGTTGTTTACAATTTTTTACCACCTGGTTTAAAGAACAATGGGTTAGCTATAAATCTATTTGCCTATATTGCCCAAGTAATTGATGAGGAGGAAAAGTCACATGTTTTTATTGTAGGGGATCTGAACGCCAAAGTATCTAACTCAACAGTTGAAGAGTTTGATGACACAGAGAAATTAGAAACATTCTGGGTTCATCTCTGGCTGAAACAAATAAGGTTGACTCTCGTGGGAGAATCCTATTAGAATTTCTGGGCAATAATGATTGTATTATCACCAATGGTAGAATCGCCAATGGCATACTTGCCAACTTTACTTGTAAATGTAATTCATATAGGTCAATTCTCGATTATGTAATTACGTCTTAATCCTCCTTTGGGTTACTATACCACCAACTTAGAGCTAACTGTAGACACATACACGCTTGATTTCCCGCTGCCCCTGCTCCCCTGCTCCTGTTGGAAAACATATTAGCGAATCCCTTGCCCAAGAAGCTTATAACCCGCATTTACAACATTACACAGCAGACCAGCCCGATCACGACTCCCAATGCACTGGAGCAGTGGTCCTCAGACCTGGACCCACCACCCACAGACAAACAATGGGCCTTTTGCTGCGCCCAACTCAAGCGCCTCTCTCCAAATTGCAAACTGCGGCTCATACATTTCAAATATTTACACAGGCTATACTGCACGCCATTGCAGCTACAGAAAATGGGCTTGTGCCCGAACGCATCATGCTGACGCTGTACAGAGGCACAAGCCACCTTTTTACATTTGTCATGGCACTGCGGCCCCATTTCATTGTTCTGGGACAGGGTGTTCGACATTATTTACGAGGTGAAAGGCTTCCGGCATGCCCGCATCCCCCTCACTGCAATTCTCGGCCACATCGCTGAGCCCCTCGAGGCGTGGGGCGCCAGTCAGCCATGACGCTCCTCCTAGCCAAACGTCGCATCGCAATACACTGGGGATCACCCCACGCACCCACCACTCACCTGTGGATAAAAGACGTGACCTATTGCCAAGAGATGCTCGCAGCGTACTGGGACCTGATGCCCACTGCATCACGACCCAAAGATATTTGGGCCCCGTTCATTACATGTGCGGCAGCACACACCGAAAGCAACAACCCACATCCCACAAATGCCTCCACCGCCACAGATCCACCTGTATAAATGGAAGCACATAACGGGCTCGCATCATTTTATTCCCTTCAGGCGTGTAGTAAACATTGTGCACTCTCCGCTCTTATGTACTACAGCCCACAGTCCTTCTGACTGCACGCGCCCTCAGGAGGAAATGTTGTACTCACCTAAGATATGCTGCGACTGTCGAATTTTTGCCGCTGATGCATGTGTATTTGTACATACTCATCCAGTCTCTATATGTATCTCAGGTATGACCAAATGTACCCTGTCTGTTACCTTTTTTGTTTTGTTTGAAAATGATAAATAAAGTTTAAAAAAAAATCCTCCTTTGGATTATTGTCCAATTTAAGGGTCATTGATCAATCAATCAATCAGGGTTTGTAAAGTGCTGCTCCTTACCCGTGAGGGTCTCAAGGCGCTGGGGGGGAAGTGAGGGCTGCTGATCTGTATGAAAGCTGGGGTTCAGTCAAAGAGCCAAGTCTTGAGGTCCTTCCGGAACTGGTTCAGCGACGGGGATTGTCTGAGGTGGAAAGGCAGGGTGCTCCAGGTCTTAGCAGCGAGGTAGGAGAAGGATCTTCCACCAGTTCTAGTCTTGTGGATCTGAGAGACAGTGGCTAGGGCCAGCTGGGCGCGGCAGAGGCGTCTGGTGGGTACGTGGAATGAGAGGCGGTGGCCCAGGTACGCTGGTCCTGCATCGTGGAGGGCTTTGTAGACGTGCATGAGGAGCTTGAAAGTGATTCTTTTGTTGACTGTGAGCCAGTGGAGTTCTCTGAGGCATTCAGTGATATGGCTGCGGCGGGGGATATCGAGAACCAGTGTGGCTGCAGCAATTTGGACGTTCTGTAGTTTGCTGAGGAGTTTCTGGGTGACGCCAGCATAGAGTGCGTTGCCATAGTCGAGTCTGCTGCTGATAAGTGCATATGTAACCGTTTTTCTCGATTCGGTGGGGATCCATCTGAAAGTTTTTCGAAGCAGGCGGAGCGTGTTGAAGCATGATGAGGAGATGGTGTTGATCTGATGGTTCATTGTGAGCGAGGAGTCCAGTATGATGCCATGGTTTTGTGCGTGGCCCATGGGGGTGGGCGGGGTTCTCAGTGCGGGGAGCCACCAGTTGTTGTCCCAAGCTGAAGGGGTGGGTGCCAGGATGAGGACTTCAGGCTTGTCTGAGTTGAGTTTGATGCAACTGTTTTTCATCCAGGTGGTGATGGCCTTCATCCCGCTGTGGAAGTTGTTTCTGGCGGTTGTGGGTTCGTTGGTGAGGGAGAGCATCAGTTGGGTGTTGTCAGCGTAGGAGATGATGTTGAGTCCATAGTCCTTGATTATGACTGAGAGAGGGGCATTGAAATTGAAGAGGGTGGGGCTCAGGGAGGAGCCCTGGGGTACTCCAGAGCTGATCTCCTAGGGTTCGGAGAGGAACGGAGGTAGTCTGACTCGCTGTGTTCAACAGGAGAGGAAGGAGTGGATCCAGTCCAGGGCCTTGTCGTGGATTCCGGTATTGTGGAGTCTCATGATTAGAGTGCGGTGGGAGATGGTGTTGAAGGCAGCCGAGAGGTCCAAAAGGATGAGGGCTGCAGTTTTGCCCCGGTCGAGGAGGAAGCGGATGTCGTCGTGGCAGCGAGAAGTGTAATCTCGGTGCTGTGATTGCTTCTGAAGCCTGATTGGGAGATGTCCAGGATGTGGTTTGCTTCAATGAACTCAGAGTTGGGGGTTGATGGCCTTCTTGATGACCTTGGCTGGGAAGGGCAGGAAGGAGATGGGTCTGAAGTTCTTGAGGTCTGTCGGGTCAGCGGATGGTTTCTTTAGCAGAGGGTTGATCTCAGCAGTTTCCCGTCATCGGGGAAGGTGGCGGTCTCGATGGAGCTGTTGATGGTGCTGCAAAGCTTGGGCAATGGCGGGGCTGCTCTATGGAAGATGTGGTGCGGGCATGGGTCCGAGGGGGCTCCGGAGTGGATGCTTTTCATGGTCTTGAGAGTGTCGTCTGTGGTGAGTGGGGTCCAGTTGAGCAGGATCTGTTGGGGAGTGGTGTGGTTGGGTGCGGTGGTGTTGGGCTTGGTGGGAGTGTCTTGAGTGTCGTAACTGTCATAGATCTGCCTGATCTTGTGGTGGAAGAAGGTGCAAGTTTGTCGCAGAGGTCTTGGGAGGGTGGGACATCCGTGGTTTCGCTGTTGAGCCTGGCAAACTCCTTTACGATGGCAAAGAGTTCTTTGTTGTTGTGTGCGTTGGCGTTTATTCTGTCCTGGAGGGCCGTTTTCTTTGGGGTTTTGAGAAGGAGGTGGGGTGCGGTGATTGCGGTTTTGAAGGTTGTGTTGGATACCGGATTTTTTTTGTTCCTCCATATCTTCTCTAGTCGTCTGCAGGTGCATCTGGACTCGTGGAGGGCGGGAGTGAACCAGCTGGCTTTCTTGGGGTGTTACTTGCTGGGTGCTTTCTTGAGGGGTGCCAGAGTGTCAGAGCAGTTGCAGATCCATTGGTGGAGGTTGCGTGCAGCAGTATTGGCATTGGCGAATGTCGGCTGTGTGGTAGTGCTGAGGGAGGCGGTGAGCTCCTCTTCGGTGACCTTGTTCCAGCAGTGGATGGGGGGTGATGAGGGCATTGGTGTACGGTGGGTTTGGTGAAGGCAAAGTGCACGCAGTGGTGGTCAGTACAGAGGAGTTCAGTGGTGTGGCTGTAGGTGATATTTCTGCAGGCGGAGAAGACAGGGTCGAGCATGTGTCCTGCTGTGTGGGATAGATCGGTGACAAGCTGCTTGAGTACTACATTTGTGAGGTTCTCCAGAAGTGATGCGGTGTTCTGGTCGTTGGGGTTGTCCAGATGACAGTTGAGGTCATCGAGTAGTATGTAAACGCTGGATGCGAGAGCCTGGGGGGCGATGTAGTTGACGATGGCTTTGGTGAAGTGCGGGCGAGGGCCAGGTGGTCTGTAGACGAGGGTGCCGTGGAGGGTTGTGTTGGGGTTGGTCTGGAAGTGGAGGTGTTTCATTGTTGTCATTGTAGTTCGATTGGGTGGTCAGGCGGAGGGTGTTTTTGTGGACGATGGCGATGCCTCCTCCTGGTCGGTTGGCGCGGTCCTTGTGGGTGATCTTGTAGCTGTTGGTGATGACGATAGCGATGTCCGGGCCAGAGCTGGGGTTCGTCGATGTTTCTGTGAGGAAGGCGATGTCGGGAAAGGCAGAGTCGAGAAGGTCCCAGATTTCTGTGGCATGTTTGTGGAGGGAGCGCACGTTGAGGAGGATGCAGCTGAGCCAGTCGGGTCCACTGTAGGTCGGTTGAAGGGGGGAGCTGGAGTGCAGAGGTGGGACAAGGTGCAGCTGCAGTTACAGCAGGAGAAGGGTCGTTCGGTGTCCTTCGGCGATGCGAGGTGGCAGGTGGCATGGCGTCCGGTGTTGAGGACGAGGAGGGTGCTGGCGTCATATCGGTGGAAGGTCAGGGGACCAGGGTCCGTGGTGCTGGCCGTGGTCCAGGTGCGGACGGGTGCAGACGGGCTTGCCTTTGGCGCACCTTCGGCGTGACAGCAGCACGCCCGCTGCGCACGCCGCCAGTAACTAGTGTGCGGGGGCTGGACATCTGAGAGGCAGGAAACGCAGGAAGCAGGAAATTGGCACTGGAGGCCGGCGGGGCCGCGAGGGATCTCAGCAGCAGGGGCAAAGCATGGCAAAAGGGCACAAGGAGAATAGAGGAAAAAGTGCCCAAAGGATGAAAGGGACAGAAAGAAAAAGCAGAAAAGCCAGAAACAAGCAGAGAAAAGAGAGACACTGGGCAGTCCAGCAGCAAAGCAGTGACCCTCTCCCACTAGAACCACCAGGGATGAGGGAGAAAAGCAGAAAAAGAAAAAGGTAGAATAAAGCAAAGAGCAGAGAGAAAGGCAGAAAAAAGAGAAAAAGAGGGCACTCCAGCAGCAGAGCAGTGAAGCTCTACCACTAGACCACCAAGGATGAGGTGCAGGTGGGTGCCTGTGGGTGGAGGAGGGCCTTGAACCACTGACCTGAGGGTCAGATGGGCAGCAGCAGCAGGGAGCTCGGGGGCAGCAGCTACAGGCGAAGCTGCGCAACGAAGGGAGCAGTCCACTAAAAGGTCAGTGGACAGCACCTTCACCGCGCAGTGGCCGCCATTAAGTAGTGTGTGGGGGGTTGGACAGCTGGGAGGCGGGAAATGCGAGGAGCAGGAAAATGGCACTGGAGGGGGATGGGGCTGCGAGGGATTACAGGGGTAAAGCGCGGCAAAAGGGTACAAGGAGAAAAGAGGAAAAAGTGCCAAAAGGATGAAAGGGACATAAAGAAAAAAATGCAGAGAAGCCAGAAACAAGCAGAGAAAAGAGAGACAGAGGGCAGTCCAGCAACAGAGCAGTGACGCTCTACCACTAGGCCACCAGGGACGAGGGAGAAAAGCAGAAAAGGAAAAAGGTAGAATAAAGAGAGCAGAGAGAAAGTCAGAAGAAAGCAGAAAAAAAGAGATAAAGAGGGCAGTCCAGCAGCAAAGCAGTGACGCTCTAACACTAGACCACCAGGGATGAGGTGCAGTTGGGTGCCTGCGGGTGGAGGAGGGCCTCTAACCACTGACCTGAGGGTCAGATGGTCAGCGGCAGCCAGGAGTTTAGGGGCGGTAGCTACAGGCGGAGCTGCGCAACGAAGGGAACAGTCCACTAAAAGGTTAGTGGACTGTTCTGAGCAGTCACAATATAGTTTCTTTCAATGTAATATATAATGATCGAGGAATCTTCCCCGTGGAATAAACAGGGGACTCAGCTGGTGTTGGATAATAAAAACGGGCAGTCTCATTGGGATGGGGAAGCCTAGCTGTTTTAAACACGCTCCTCAGTAGGGCAATTGAGGATGTAAGGTGTTACTATCACAATCTTTTAGAAAGGTTTATGCAGTGGATAGGAGAATTTTCCAGGCAGAAAGTAAGTAGGCTCAAGTCCAATGCAGGCAAGCTCCACACTTGGCAACATGCCTTTTTCAATGAATCTTCAACTCTTAGATACTTACCAAGGGTCATATGTTGGATGATAAAACACCAACACTTACTTTATTCACCTGTAAAAGAAATGTTATTAAGAAGCTAAAGAAAAAAAGGCAAAGATATAGATCTGTATTTAAAAAAAAATCAAGCAGACCATAAATGGATTGCCCTCAGGAAAGCTGCGGTCTCAAATCATAGTAGGATGTCTACTTGCCAAAGCCTGTGAATTGAAAACGGCTGCGAAGTCAACCCCAAGTAGCAATACAGAATGGGTCCAATACATCCAGGCCTTGTATGGAAAAACAGGGAAGACCCAAATGTAATACACCCGGGTTACGTAAGGAGTGATACTTCCAGCATGAACTATGCCCCGTCCCGCACTCAGCCCCGCACTCATGATACAATCTTACATCGTAAAATCCAGATGTTCAAGTGCAATGGGTGCAGATGAGATTCCAATTTCAGTCTTAAATAAAGAGCCCTCTCTATGGTCTAATCACATAGCTTCCATTTTCAAGCATTGCTATGAGCATTTGGAGGTTGCGCCTTCATGGAGAGGCAGTATCATCCTTCCACTGTATAAAACAGGGGACAAATCTCTCCCCTGTAATTATCATCAAATAGCACTACTTGATGCTGCGGACAAAAGATTTGCAAATCATTGACAAAGGTGGGTCTGCGACAAAAAGATCCTCCCAAGGGAACAAGCAGGTTTTAGACCGAAATGTGTCACACTTGACAATATTGCAATTATCCAAGCAATCATTGAAAAATAATTTTGTTTATGCAGCTTTTATTGATTTCTCCACTGCTTTTGATCAAGTCAATAGAGTTACCGTCTGCATCTCTTGGCATACCCCAGTGTTTTGTGGCACTTAATAGAAGCACTGCATACTTCAACTTGGTATAAAGTGCTGCTGGGAGGAAATCAGTGCCTTTCTACAGAAGTAGATAAAAACAATGCGTTGGAACAGCGGTGCTTGTTAGCTTCCATGTTGATCTCACTGTATGTTTAAGACTTACGAGCAGTTCTTGTGTCAGTTAAGGGGGACCCTCCAAAAGTTGGTGGAGAAAAATATGTTGTTTACTATACGCGGATGACGTAGTGACCATAGATCTGACCCCCAATTATCTACAAAAGAGGCTGGATCTTCTTAGATTTTTGGCGGCGGCACATTTTTTTTAAGACAAATACATCCAAAAGTAAAATTCTGATTTTTAAAGGTAAGCACCATCTGAAGAAAATACACTTCAGTTGGCATATGGGGAGCAAAAAAATGGAGGTGGTGAAAAACAATGTCTACTTGGGGAAGTTCTTCAGTGCCAGTCTTTTGGAAAACGACCATGACTCCCACTTAAGCAACAAAGCGCTGAGTTACGCAAATGGTTTGAGAAGGTTTTATAATGCTAATGGGAGGAGACACTACACCTCACTTCTTCTGTTTCACTTAAAACTCATGCAAAGTTTACTGTATGCAATGCAGATAGTGGGAATTGATCGATGGCCATTTATGAATTCCATTAAGGGTAAAATCCTTCGTAAAGTTTGTGACCTAAACTGTTTAGCTTTTGTAAGCTTTCTCCACCTGGAAATGGGACTATCTAGTTCGTAAGTGTTTGGAATGGCTGTGGTCATGCATTGGGGATAACGTTTAATACATTCGGAGGAGAGCCCTTAAGAAAGCAATTCTGGAGAGAGATATTGATTGAGCAGTGGCCTGACAGTACTTTTAGGAAAAACTTTATTAACGCCCTAGACTAATTTAAATTATAGCAAGATGTCCTTAAGGGCTCAAATCCAGCGCTAAGCATGGAACAAGCTATGGCCTTGTGCTCCCGGAAGGTCAGATATGAATTCATCCATTCCTCATGCAGTATAAAAGGAATGCAGCTTTATCCGAGTTAGAATATAGAGCACAAGGTTCACCGTCAAATGTATTCCGACCCATGAGTGAACCAATGTTTATGCACTGTTTGGAATTACAAGTTGGTAGGTATTTAATGCATCCGATAATGATCAGATGCCTTAAATACCTCAACTTTCATTAAATTTCAGCAGGTCAAACTGCTGAAATTTAACGGGGGAAAAGCATACAGTATTTACTGCATCAGACGGAATTTCGTGAGTTAAACACCAAAATCTGCATGTTATTCTCCATGGACTTTGAATTATAGGCAGCTTCTATAGTTAGTTCCAAATGATTATATCCTCAATTATATGAAATGTGATTTGTAATTCAATATGTTGTGGTCTCAGATGTGGGACCAAAATCAATAACGTTTTGAACCAAGCAGATTATTAAAATCGACCTAACCTGGACCCACACAAATTATTGTTCCTGGAGACAAACTCTCTGAGAAGAAAGAGATCTCCAGAAAGCAACTGTCAGAAGCTATATTTTAGATAAAACTCTGTCTGGCACAGAGGCGTGTCTCTTATCTATTTTAAACGATTTTCACGCTGCCTACTCACTAGCTTTATGTTAAATCTGATGAATGATCATTTGGCTGTTGATGAGGATATCAGACAACTGGGTCCCTGTGGTTGTGACAATCAATCCCCACAGGATGACCTGCACTTTGATTATGTTTTGTAAGTACTACTGGAAGCCATGTAAGGTTTTATTCTCCCCTTTTTAGACATACATCGTTCACTCAGGCTTGACCAGCTTTTCTTTGCTTTAAATTATTATCCAGTGATTTTATGATGTTTTCTATTGCTTGTTTTATATCTACGATAGTAAGAATCCATCTTTCAAGCTCTAGATTACAAACGCAATCCAAACATGATTTGTAGGGATTTGGTTCATGGAGAAGTGTGTTTTTTTCCCTATACTACTTCTTCTAATTAATTATATAAGGTTTAGTGCTTGTTCCATGTTCCCGGTTGAATTAAACTTGAAGACCCTGTAGTGTGGTTTTTGTTATCCCATTAGGTTTGAGCTGTAAGAGAACTTATTCTGCACTGTGCACTTTATTTTGTGAGCTGGGGTATGTTATATTGTGTTAACAGTCATTCTATCTTCTAATTAATTCATTGTCAAGATATATTTTGTAAGTGATTTTACCTGATGTGATGTGCATGTTTAATGGTATACTTGTTAATGTGTGTTTTACTTTTATGGTTTTTATGTAACACCGAATAAAGTATTCTGAGTGCCTGACTGGCATATTTCTGGCTCTACTGATTAGATTTTTGTTGTTTTGGTCTCAAACAATTCATTAAATTTTACTCTATTTTTCTAAATTGGTGTGGGATTTTTTTTCTGTTGTGTTTTCCATTTATTACTGTTTAAAGTGCTGCATAAATACTTTACACATTGCTTCTAAGTTAAGCCTGACAGCTTTTGTGCCAAGCTACCAGAGAGTTAAGCACAGGTTAATTTGGGGTTTGCTTGTGACTTCTCCCTGGCAGGAAGTATGGTTGCTGCTTGATTAGGGTTTCTTCATCCCCTCAATCTGTAACCCAACTTCCTACAGTGTGTGTGTATGCATGTGTGTGTGTGTGTGTATATATATATAGATATGTGTGTGTGTCTTTGCATATGTATATATATGTGTGTGTGTGTATATATATATTCACTGAAAAAACCATAGGTTTCAGACACGTTATAGTTAGAAATTAGCATTTAAAAAACCTTTGAAATTCACTGAAAAAACCATAGGTTTTAGGGACAGTTATAGTTAGTTGGACATTTCACTCGTACAAAACCATAGAAATTCCCCGTTATAGTTAGTTCAGCTAACTATAACTCGCGTCCCGCAATGCACTGCTGATGACGTCACATATTACATCACTCATGACATGGTCAGTGACATCACTGATGACATCTCAAATGACATCACTGATGACATCATCCAGTGACTGTGTGTTTCTGTAAAGTTTAAATATGTTTAATATATATAGGAAAGGCGTATTGAAGAATGAGTGGGTGTATAAGTGTCTGAATGGATGATTTAGTACGTGAGTGACTGACTCTACAAGTGAGTGATTAAATGTATCTTACTGAATGCATGGGTTAGTGACTAAACTGTGTCAATGTCTGTAGCCGTCTGTCTGTTGGTTTGTAAGCGGCTGCATGGCTTTCTGAATAGCTACATGAGTGTCTACATGGGTTATTGATTGATTGTCTGAGTATCTGTATGGGTGCCTGAGTGTTTGTGTGGGTGGGGTGTGTGTGACTCTGTGCATAGATGTGTGAGTTGGTGATTCACTGGGTGCATGGTTTCAAGAGTGCATCTGTGATGGACTGTATGGGTGGGTGAGTGTGTGTATGGGTGTGTTAGTGATTGAATGTATATCTCAGTGGTACATGTGTGAGTAACTACATATGTGAAAGGCAGTATATATGTGTGTTGGAGTATATAAATGGCTATAAGTGAGAGTGTGTGATTGTGAGAGTGGCTATATGGATGAGTGTGTACTTGTATCAGTGATTGTATAAGAGCGTAAGAATGTGCTAGTATTTGTATGAGTAAGTGAGCTGGTGTGTGTATAACTGTATAGGTGAGTAAATGGGTGTGTGATTAAGTTTTTTGCATGACTGACTAGGTGTGTGAGTACCTCTATGGATGAGTGTTTATATAGGTGTATAAGTGCATATGATAGTCCTGTACTGAGTGACTAAGTATGAGTGACTGTACGGGTGAGTGAGTGGATGTGTGTGTAGACCTAAGAATCAGTGAGTGGGTATGTAGTTTTTGGTGTTGGAGTGTCTATGGTTTTGAGAATGGCAGTCTGTAATTTAGAGTGGGTGTATCAAAAGTTATATTAGGGTGTGAGAAGATGCATGAAATTATCACATGGATGATGTCATCAGTGATGTCATTTGAGATGTCATCAGTGATGTCATCAGTGATGTCACTGACCATGTCATGAGTGATGTAATATGTGACGTCATCAGCAGTGCATTGCGGGCGCGAGTTATAGTTAGCTGAACTAACTATAACGGGGGAATTTCTATGGTTTTGTACGAGTGAAATGTCCAACTAACTATAACTGTCCCTAAAACCTATGGTTTTTTCAGTGAATTTCAAAGGTTTTTTAAATGCTAATTTCTAACTATAACGTGTCTGAAACCTATGGTTTTTTCAGTGAATTTCAAAGGTTTTTTAAATGCTAATTTCTAACTATAACGTGCCTGAAACCTATGATTTTTTAAGTGAATTTCAAAGGTTTTTTTAAATGCTAGTTTCTAACTATGCCTACAGAGGTAGGACATGTGAAGAAAGAAGAAAAACGCCCAGAAAGAAGCAAAAGATGTGCAGAAAGAACCAACAGAGGAGCAGAAAGAGGCCTTGTTGCAAAATCATCCTGTGCCCACAACTTTTTCAGACGGGTACTGGTGGTAACTGACTCTGACTAACCAGAGCCAGTGCTATGCTAAAAGACACTTAGAATACAGTGAAAACACCTACATACACTAGGGAACACTATGCGTTCGGGTACCCCTGTGATTAGCATGACCTCCTCTGCAAGTCCCTAGTACATAATAGGGCAGGAGGATTAAAACTACCTCTTAAAACACGCTACAGGGCACGTTTGCACAGTGGTGAAGGGAGGGGGGGCCTGAGGTGACATGTGTGCAAACACACCCTGTGGCGCGTTTTAAGTTGCGGGATTAAGTCCCCTTGAATTCTGAGGGTCCCTGGGGCCCAACTAGCCCCCCAGGTACCTACAGTTAGGACCACAGAGCTGAGTTGCAGAGAGGCATTCCGAGGCCACGCACCTTTTTTCACCTCTCTGCAACGCAACTCTGTTGTGCTTACTGAAGGTACCTGGTGGGCTAGTTGGCCCCCAGGGTCCCTCAGGATTCAAAGGGAATTAATTCCCAACTTAAAACGCACCACAGGGTGTGTTTGCGCACATGTCACCTGAGGCCCCGCCCTCCCTTCACCACTGTGCAAACGCACCCGTGGTGCGTTTTAAGTTGGGGGATTAGGTCACCTTGAATCCTGAGGGTCCCTGGGGCTCAACTAGCCCACTAGGTACTTCCAGTAAGCACCACAGGCCTGCGTTGCAACACCTGTAACAAATTGTGCAGTTGTGTTTAGGTAGTGAAGAGGGTCGTGCTGGGGGTAGTGTTTTAGGGTTTAGGGTAGTGCAGTGGTGTTTGTGTAGTGTAGGGGGTCATGCTGGGGGTAGATTTAGGGTTTAGGGTATTACAGTGGTGTTTGGGTAGTGTAGGGAGTCGTGCTGGGGGTAGTGTTTTAGGGTTTAGGGTAGTGCAGTGGTGTTTGGGTAGTGTAGGGGGTCGTGCTGGGGATAGTGTTTTAGGGTTTAGGGTAGTGCAGTGGTGTTTGGGTAGTGTAGGGGGTCGTGCTGGGGGTAGTGAGTTTAGGGTAGTGCAGTGGTGTTTGTGTAGTGTAGGGGGTACTGCTGGGGGTAGTGTTTTAGGGTTTAGGGTAGTGCAGTGGTGTTTGGGTAGTGTAGGGGTACTGCTGGGGGTAGTTTTCAGGGTTTAGGGTAGTGCAGTGGTGTTTGGGTAGTGTAGTGGTTCATGCTGGGGTAGTGTTTTAGGGTTTAGGGTAGTGCAGTGGTGTTGGTAGTGTAGGTGTAGGGGGTAGTGTTTTAGGGTTTAGGGTAGTGCAGTGGTGTTTGTGTAGTGTAGGAGGTGCAGTGGTTTAGGGTAGTGCAGTGGTCTTTGGGTAGTGTAGGGAGTCGTGCGGGGGTAGTGTTTTAGGGTTTAGGGTAGTGTAGTGGGTCGTGCTGGGGGTAGTGTTTTAGGGATTAGGGTAGTGCATTGGTGTTTGGGTAGTGTAGGGGGTCATGCTGGGGGTAGTGTTTTAGGGTTTAGGGCAGTGCAGTGGTGTTTGGGTAGTGTAGGGGGTCGTGCTGGGGGAGTGTTTTAGGGTTTAGGGCAGTGCAGTGGTGTTCGGGTAGTGTAGGGGGTCGTGCTGGGGGAGTGTTTTAGGGTTTAGGGCAGTGCAGTGGTGTTCGGGCAGTGTAGGGGGTCATGCTGGGGGTAGTGTTTGAGGGTTTAGGGCAGTGCAGTGGTGTTCGGGTAGTGTAGGGGGTCGTGCTGGGGAGAGTGTTTGAGGGTTTAGGGCAGTGCAGTCGTGTTCGGGTAGTGTAGGGGGTTGTGCTGGGGGTAGTATTTTAGGGTTTAGGGTAGTGCAGTGGTGTTCGGGTAGTGTAGGGGGTCGTGCTGGGGGTAGTGTTCTAGGGTTTAGGGCAGTGCAGTGGTGTTTGGGCAGTGTAGGGGGTAATGCTGGGGGTGGTGTTTTAGGGTTTAGGGCAGTGCAGTGGTGTTCGGGCAGTGTAGGGGGTCGTGCTGGGGGTGGTGTTTCAGGGTTTAGGGCAGTGCAGTGGTGTTCAGGCAGTGTAGGGGGTGGTGCAGGGGTGGTGTTTCAGGGTTTAGGGCAGTGCAGTGGTGTTCGGGCAGTGTAGGGGGTCGTGCTGGGGGTGGTGTTTCAGGGTTTGGGGCAGTGCAGTGGTGTTCGGGCAGTAAAGGGGGTCGTGCTGGGGGTGGTGTTTCAGGGTTTAGGGCAGTGCAGTGGTGTTCGGGCAGTGTAGGGGGTGGTGCAGGGGTGGTGTTTCAGGGTTTAGGGCAGTGCAGTGGTGTTCGGGCAGTGTAGGGGGTCTTGCTGGGGCTGGTGTTTCAGAGTCTAGGGCAGTGCAGTGGTGTTCGGGCAGTGTAGGGGGTCTTGCTGGGGCTGTTGTTTCAGGGTTTAGGGCAGTGCAGTGGTGTTCGGGCAGTGTAGGGGTCGTGCTGGGGGTGGTGTTTCAGGGTTTAGGGCAGTGCAGTGGTGTTCAGGCAATGTAGGGGGTCGTGCTGGGGCTGATGTTTCAGGGTTTAGGGCAGTACAGTGGTGTTCGGGCAGTGTAGGGGGTCGTGCTGGGGCTGGTGTTTCAGGGTTTAGGGCAGTGCAGTGGTGTTCGGGCAGTGTAGGGGGTTGTGCTGGGGCTGGTGTTTCAGGGTTTAGGGCAGTGCAGTGGTGTTCGGGCAGTGTAGGTGGTCGTGCTGGGGCTGGTGTTTCAGGGTTTAGGGCAGTGCAGTGGTGTTCGGGCAGTGTAGGGGTCATGCTGGGGCTGGTGTTTCAGGGTTTAGGGCAGTGCAGTGGTGTTCGGGCAGTCTAGGGGGTCTTGCTGGGGCTGGTGTTTCAGAGTCTAGGGCAGTGCAGTGGTGTTCGGGCAGTGTAGGGGGTCTTGCTGGGGCTGGTGTTTCAGGGTTTAGGGCAGTGCAGTGGTGTTCGGGCAGTGTAGGGGATCGTGCTGGGGGTGGTGTTTCAGGGTTTAGGGCAGTGCAGTGGTGTTCGGGCAGTGTAGGGGTCGTGCTGGGGCTGGTGTTTCAGGATTTAGGGCAGAGCAATGGTGTTCAGGCAGTGTAGGGGGTTTTGCTGGAGGTGGTGTTTCAGGGTTTAGGGCAGTGCAGTGGTGTTCGGTGCAGTGTAGGGGGTGGTGTTTCAGGGTTTAGGGCAGTGGTGTTCAGGCAGTGTAGGGGGTCTTGCTGGGGTTGATGTTTCAGGGTTTAGGGCAGTGCAGTGGTGTTCGGGCAGTGTAGGGGGTCGTGCTGGGGGTGGTGTTTCAGGGTTTAGGGCAGTGCAGTGGTGTTCCGGCAGTGTAGGAGGTCATGCAGGGGTGGTGTTTCAGGGTTTAGGGCAGTGCAGTGGTGTTCGGGCAGTGTAGGGGGTCTTGCTGGGGGTAGTGTTTCGGGGTTTAGGGCAGTGCAGTGGTGTTCGTGCAGTGTAGGGGGTCGTGCTGGGGGTGGTGTTTCAGGGTTTAGGGCTGTGCAGTAGTGTTCGGGCAGTGTAGGGGATCGTGCAGGGGGTGGTGTTTCAGGGTTTAGGGCAGTGCAGTGGTGTTCGGGCAGTTTAGGGAGTCGTGCAGGGGATGGTGTTTCAGGGTTTAGGGCAGTGCAGTGGTGTTCGGGCAGTGTAGGGGTCGTGCTGGGGCTGGTGTTTCAGGGTTTAGGGCAGTGCAGTGGTGTTCGGGCAGTGTAGGGGGTCTTGCTGGGGGTGGTGTTTCAGGGTTTAGGGCAGTGGTGTTCGGGCAGTGTAGGGGGTCTTGCTGGGGGTGATGTTTCAGGGTTTAGGGCAGTGCAGTGGTGTTCGGGCAGTGTAGGGGGTCCTGCTGGGGGTAGTGTTTCAGGGTTTAGGGCAGTGCAGTGGTGTTCGTGCAGTGTAAGGGGTCGTGCTGGGGATGGTGTTTCAGGGTTTAGGGCAGTGCAGTAGTGTTCGGGCAGTGTAGGGGGTCGTGCAGGGGTGGTGTTTCAGGGTTTAGGGCAGTGCAGTGGTGTTTGGGAAGTGTAGGGGGTCGTGCTGGGGGTGGTGTTTCAGGGTTTAGGGCAGTGCAGTGGTGTTCGGGCAGTGTAGGGGGTCGTGCTGGGGGTGGTGTTTCAGGGTTTAGGGCAGTGGTGTTCGGGCAGTGTAGGGGGTCTTGCTGGGGGTGATGTTTCAGGGTTTAGGGCAGTGCAGTGGTGTTCGGGCAGTGTAGGAGGTCTTGCTGGGGGTAGTGTTTCAGGGTTTAGGGCAGTGCAGTGGTGTTCGGGCAGTGTAGGGGCATGCTGGGGGTGGTGTTTCAGGGTTTAGGGCAGTGCAGTGGTGTTCGGGCAGTGTAGGGGGTCGTGAAGGGGTGGTGTTTCAGGGTTTAGGGCAGTGCAGTGGTGTTCGGGCAGTGTAGGGGGTCGTGCTAGGGTTGGTGTTTCAGGGTTTAGTGCAGTGCAGTGATGTTCGGGCAGTGTAGGGGGTCGTGCAGGGGCTGTTGTTTCAGGGTTTAGGGCAGTGCAGTGGTGTTCGGGCAGTGTAGGAAGTCGTGCTGGGGGTAGTGTTTTAGGGTTTAGGGTAGTGCAGTGGTGCTTGTGTAGTGTTGGGGGTCGTGCTGGGGGTAGTGTTTTAGGGTTTAGGGTAGTGCAGTGGTGTTTGGGTAGTGTAGGGGGTCGTGCTGGGCGTAGTGATTTAGGGTAGTGCAGTGGTGTTTGGGTAGTGTAGGGGGTACTGCTGGGGTAGTGTTTTAGGGTTTAGGGTAGTGCAGTGGTATTTGGGTAGTGTAGGGGTACTGCTGGGGGTAGTTTTCTTAGGGCAGTGCAGTGGTGTTCGGGCAGTGTAGGGGGTCATGCTGGGGCTGGTGTTTCAGGGTTTAGGGCAGTGCAGTGGTGTTTGGGCAGTGTAGGGGTCTTGCTGGGGCTGGTGTTTCAGAGTCTAGGGCAGTGCAGTGGTGTTCGGGCAGTGTAGGGGGTCGTGCTGGGGGTGGTGTTTCAGGGTTTAGGGCAGTGCAGTGGTGTTCGGGCAGTGTAGGGGGTCGTGCTGGGGCTAGTGTTTCAGGATTTAGGGCAGAGCAATGGTGTTCAGGCAGTGTAGGGGTTTTGCTGGAGGTGGTGTTTCAGGGTTTAGGGTAGTGCAGTGGTGTTCGTGCAGTGTAGGGGGTGGTGTTTCAGGGTTTAGGGCAGTGGTGTTCAGGCAGTGTAGGGGGTCTTGCTGGGGTTGATGTTTCAGGGTTTAGGGCAGTGCAGTGGTGTTCGGGCAGTGTAGGGGGTCGTGCTGGGGGTGGTGTTTCAGGGTTTAGGGCAGTGCAGTGGTGTTCCGGCAGTGTAGGAGGTCATGCAGGGGGTGGTGTTTCAGGGTTTAGGGCAGTGCAGTGGTGTTCGTGCAGTGTAGGGGTCGTGCTGGGGGTGGTGTTTCAGGGTTTAGGGCAGTGCAGTGGTGTTCGGGCAGTGTAGGGGGTCGTGCTGGGGGTGGTGTTTCAGGGTTTAGGGCAGTGCAGTGGTGTTCGGGCAGTTTAGGGGGTCGTGCAGGGGATGGTGTTTCAGGGTTTAGGGCAGTGCAGTGGTGTTCGGGCAGTGTAGGGGTCGTGCTGGGGCTGGTGTTTCAGGGTTTAGGGCAGTGCAGTGGTGTTCGGGCAGTGTAGGGGGTCTTGCTGGGGGTGGTGTTTCAGGGTTTAGGGCAGTGGTGTTCGGGCAGTGTAGGGGGTCTTGCTGGGGGTGATGTTTCAGGGTTTAGGGCAGTGCAGTGGTGTTCGGGCAGTGTAGGGGGTCTTGCTGGGGGTAGTTTTTCAGGCTTAGGGCAGTGCAGTGGTGTTCGTGCAGTGTAAGGGGTCGTGCTGGGGATGGTGTTTCAGGGTTTAGGGCAGTGCAGTAGTGTTCGGGCAGTGTAAGGGGTCGTGCAGGGGGTGGTGTTTCAGGGTTTAGGGCAGTGCAGTGGTGTTCGGGCAGTGTAGGGGGTCGTGCTGGGGGTGGTGTTTCAGGGTTTAGGGCAGTGCAGTGGTGTTCGGGCAGTGTAGGGGGTCGTGCAGGGGGTGGTGTTTCAGGGTTTAGGGCAGTGCAGTGGTGTTCGGGCAGTGTAGGGGGTCATGCTGGGGGTGGTGTTTCAGGGTTTAGGGCAGTGCAGTGGTGTTCGGGCAGTGTAGGGGGTCGTGCTGGGGGTGGTGTTTCAGGGTTTAGGGCAGTGGTGTTCGGGCAGTGTAGGGGTCGTGCTGGGGTGGTGTTTCAGGGTTTAGGGCAGTGCAGTGGTGTTCGGGCAGTGTAGGAGGTCGTGCTGGGGGTGGTGTTTCAGGGTTTAGGGCAGTGCAGTGGTGTTCGGGCAGTGTAGGAGGTCTTGCTGGGGGTAGTGTTTCAGGGTTTAGGGCAGTGCAGTGGTGTTCGGGCAGTGTAGGGGGCATGCTGGGGGTGGTGTTTCAGGGTTTAGGGCAGTGCAGTGGTGTTCGGGCAGTGTAGGGGGTCGTGATGGGGGTGGTGTTTCAGGGTTTAGGGCAGTGCAGTGGTGTTCGGGCAGTGTAGGGGGTCGTGCTAGGGTTGGTGTTTCAGGGTTTAGGGCAGTGCAGTGGTGTTCGGGCAGTGTAGGGGGTCGTGCAGGGGCTGGTGTTTCAGGGTTTAGGGAAGTGCAGTGGTATTCGGGCAGTGTAGGAGGTCGTGCTGGGGGTAGTGTTTTAGGGTTTAGGGTAGTGCAGTGGTGTTTGTGTAGTGTAGGGGTCATTTTTAGGGTAGTGCAGTGGTGTTTGGGTAGTGTAGGGGGTCTTGCTGGGGGTAGTGTTTTAGGATGTAGGTTAGTGCAGTGGTGTTTGGGTAGTGTAGGGGGTCGTGCTGGGGGTAGTGTTTTAGGGTTTAAGGTAGTGCAGTGGTGTTTGTGTAGTGTAGGGGGTCGTGCTGGGGGTAGTGTTTTAGGATTTAGGGTAGTGCAGTGGTGCTTGCGTAGTGTAGGGGGTCATGCTGGGGGTAGTGTTTTAGGGTTTAGGGTAGTGCAGTGGTGTTTGTGTAGTGTAGGGGGTCGTGCTGGGGGGAGTGTTTGAGGGTTTAGGGCAGTGCAGTCGTGTTCGGGTAGTGTAGGGGGTTGTGCTGGGGGTAGTATTTTAGGGTTTAGGGTAGTGCAGTGGTGTTCGGGTAGTGTAGGGGGTCGTGCTGGGGGTAGTGTTCTAGGGTTTAGGGCAGTGCAGTGGTGTTTGGGCAGTGTAGGGGGTAATGCTGGGGATGGTGTTTTAGGGTTTAGGGCAGTGCAGTGGTGTTCGGGCAGTGTAGGGGGTCGTGCTGGGGGTGGTGTTTCAGGGTTTAGGGCAGTGCAGTGGTGTTCGGGCAGTGTAGGTGGTGGTGTTTCAGGGTTTAGGGCAGTGCAGTGGTGTTCGGGCAGTGTAGGGGGTCGTGCAGGGGTGGTGTTTCAGGGTTTAGGGCAGTGGTGTTCGGGCAGTGTAGGGGGTCGTGCTGGGGGTGGTGTTTCAGGGTTTGGGGCAGTGCAGTGGTGTTCGAGCAGTAAAGGGGTCGTGCTGGGGGTGGTGTTTCAGGGTTTAGGGCAGTGCAGTGGTGTTCGGGCAGTGTAGGGGGCGGTGCAGGGGGTGGTGTTTCAGGGTTTAGGGCAGTGCAGTGGTGTTCGGGCAGTGTAGGGGGCGGTGCAGGGGGTGGTGTTTCAGGGTTTAGGGCAGTGCAGTGGTGTTCGGGCAGTGTAGGGGGTCATGCAGGGGGTGGTGTTTCAGGGTTTAGGGCAGTGCAGTGATGTTCGGGCAGTGTAGGGGGTCGTGCAGGGGCTGGTGTTTCAGGGTTTAGGGCAGTGCAGTGGTGTTCGGGCAGTGTAGGGGGTCGTGCTGGGGGTAGTGTTTTAGGGTTTAGGGTAGTGCAGTGGTGCTTGTGTAGTGTAGGGGGTCGTGCTGGGGGTAGTGTTTTAGGGTTTAGGGTAGTGCAGTGGTGTTTGGGTAGTGTAGGGGGTTGTGCTGGGGGTAGTGATTTAGGGTAGTGCAGTGGTGTTTGGGTAGTGTAGGGGTCGTGCTGGGGGTGGTGTTTCAGGGTTTAGGGCAGTGCAGTGGTGTTCGGGCAGTGTAGGGGGTCGTGCTGGGGGTGGTGTTTCAGGGTTTAGGGCAGTGCAGTGGTGTTCGGGCAGTGTAGGGGGTCATGCTGGGGGTGGTGTTTCAGGGTTTAGGGCAGTGCAGTGGTGTTCGGGCAGTGTAGGGGTCGTGCTGGGGCTGGTGTTTCAGGGTTTAGGGCAGTGCAGTGGTGTTCGGGCAGTGTAGGGGGTCGTGCTGGGGGTGGTGTTTCAGGGTTTAGGGCAGTGCAGTGGTGCTTCGGGCAGTGTAGGGGTCGTGCTTGGGGTGGTGTTTCAGGGTTTAGGGCAGTGCAGTGGTGTTCGGGCAGTGTAGGGGGTCGTGCTGGGGCTAGTGTTTCAGGATTTAGGGCAGTGCAGTGGTGTTCGGGCAGTGTAGGGGGTACTGCTGGGGTAGTGTTTCAGGGTTTAGGGCAGTGCAGTGGTGTTCGGGCAGTGTAGGGGTACTGCTGGGGTAGTGTTTCAGGGTTTAGGGCAGTGCAGTGGTGTTCGGGCAGTGTAGGGGGTCTTGCTGGGGCTGGTGTTTCAGGGTTTAGGGCAGTGCAGTGGTGTTCGGGCAGTGTAGGGGGTCTTGCTGGGGCTGGTGTTTCAGGGTTTAGGGCAGTGCAGTGGTGTTCAGGCAGTGTAGGAGGTCGTGCTGGGGGTGGTGTTTCAGGGTTTAGGGCAGTGCAGTGGTGTTCGGGCAGTGTAGGGGGTCGTGCTGGGGCTAGTGTTTCAGGATTTAGGGCAGTGCAATGGTGTTCAGGCAGTGTAGGGGGTCTTGCTGGAGGTGGTGTTTCAGGGTTTAGGGCAGTGCAGTGGTGTTCGTGCAGTGTAAGGGTCGTGCTGGGGTGGTGTTTCAGGGTTTAGGGCAGTGCAGTGGTGTTCAGGCAGTGTAGGGGGTCTTGCTGGGGTTGATGTTTCAGGGTTTAGGGCAGTGCAGTGGTGTTCGGGCAGTGTAGGGGGTCGTGCTGGGGGTGGTGTTTCAGGGTTTAGGGCAGTGCAGTGGTGTTCGGGCAGTGTAGGAGGTCGTGCAGGGGGTGGTGTTTCAGGGTTTAGGGCAGTGCAGTGGTGTTCGGGCAGTGTAGGGGGTCGTGCTGGGGGTGGTGTTTCAGGATTTAGGGCAGTGCAGTGGTGTTCGGGCAGTGTAGGGGATCGTGCAGAGGGTGGTGTTTCAGGGTTTAGGGCAGTGCAGTGGTGTTCGGGCAGTGTAGGGGGTCGTGCTGGGGCGTGGTGTTTCAGGGTTTAGGGCAGTGCAGTGGTGTTCGGGCAGTGTAGGGGGTCGTGCAGGGGATGGTGTTTCAGGGTTTAGGGCAGTGCAGTGGTGTTCGGGCAGTGTAGGGGTCGTGCTGGGGCTGGTGTTTCAGGATTTAGGGCAGTGCAGTGGTGTTCGGGCAGTGTAGGGGGTCTTGCTGGGGGTGGTGTTTCAGGGTTTAGGGTAGTGCAGTGGTGTTCGGGCAGTGTAGGGGGTCTTGCTGGGGGTGATGTTTCAGGGTTTAGGGCAGTGCAGTGGTGTTCGGGCAGTGTAGGGGGTCTTGCTGGGGGTAGTGTTTCAGGGTTTAGGGCAGTGCAGTGGTGTTCGGGCAGTGTAAGGGGTCGTGCTGGGGATGGTGTTTCAGGGTTTAGGGCAGTGCAGTAGTGTTCGGGCAGTGTAGGGGGTCGTGCAGGGGGTGGTGTTTCAGGGTTTAGGGCAGTGCAGTGGTGTTCGGGCAGTGTAGGGGGTCGTGCTGGGGGTGGTGTTTCAGGGTTTAGGGCAGTGCAGTGGTGTTCGGGCAGTGTAGGGGGTCGTGCAGGGGCTGGTGTTTCAGGGTTTAGGGCAGTGCAGTGGTGTTCGGGCAGTGTAGGGGGTCGTGCTGGGGGTGGTGTTTCAGGGTTTAGGGCAGTGCAGTGGTGTTCGGGCAGTGTAGGGGGTCGTGCTGGGGGTGGTGTTTCAGGGTTTAGGGCAGTGGTGTTCGGGCAGTGTAGGGGGTCTTGCTGGGGGTGATGTTTCAGGGTTTAGGGCAGTGCAGTGGTGTTCGGGCAGTGTAGGAGGTCTTGCTGGGGGTAGTGTTTCAGGGTTTAGGGCAGTGCAGTGGTGTTCGGGCAGTGTAGGGGTCGTGCAGGGGGTGGTGTTTCAGGGTTTAGTGCAGTGGTGTTCGGGCAGTGTAGGGGGTCGTGAAGGGGGTGGTGTTTCAGGGTTTAGGGCAGTGCAGTGGTGTTCGGGCAGTGTAGGGGGTAGTGCTAGGGTTGGTGTTTCAGGGTTTAGGGCAGTGCAGTGGTGTTCGGGCAGTGTAGGGGGTCATGCAGGGGCTGGTGTTTCAGGGTTTAGGGCAGTGCAGTGGTGTTCGGGCAGTGTAGGGGGTCTTGCTGGGGGTAGTGTTTTAGGGTTTAGGGTAGTGCAGTGGTGCTTGTGTAGTGTAGGGGGTCGTGCTGGGGGTAGTGTTTTAGGGTTTAGGGTAGTGCAGTGGTGTTTGTGTAGTGTAGGGGGTCATTTTTTAGGGTAGTGCAGTGGTGTTTGGGTAGTGTAGGGGGTCGTGCTGGGGGTAGTGTTTTAGGATTTAAGGTTAGTGCAGTGGTGTTTGGGTAGTGTAGGGGTCGTGCTGGGGGTAGTGTTTTAGGGTTTAAGGTAGTGCAGTGGTGTTTGTGTAGTGTAGGGGGTCGTGCTGGGGGAGTGTTTGAGGGTTTAGGGCAGTGCAGTCGTGTTCGGGTAGTGTAGGGGGTTGTGCTGGGGGTAGTATTTTAGGGTTTAGGGTAGTGCAGTGGTGTTCGGGTAGTGTAGGGGGTCATGCTGGGGGTAGTGTTCTAGGGTTTAGGGCAGTGCAGTGGTGTTTGGGCAGTGTAGGGGGTCGTGCTGGGGGTAGTGTTTTAGGATGTAGGTTAGTGCAGTGGTGTTTGGGTAGTGTAGGGGGTCGTGCTGGGGGTAGTGTTTCAGGGTTTAGGGTAGTGCAGTGGTGTTTGTGGTAGTGTAGGGGGTCGTGCTGGGGGAGTGTTTGAGGGTTTAGGGCAGTGCAGTCGTGTTCGGGTAGTGTAGGGGGTTTTGCTGGGGGTAGTGTTTTAGGGTTTAGGGTAGTGCAGTGGTGTTCGGGTAGTGTAGGGGGTCATGCTGGGGGTAGTGTTTCTAGGGTTTAGGGCAGTGCAGTGGTGTTCGGGCAGTGTAGGGGGTAATGCTGGGGATGGTGTTTTAGGGTTTAGGGCAGTGCAGTGGTGTTCCGGCAGTGTAGGGGGTCGGTGCTGGGGGTGGTGTTTCAGGGTTTAGGGCAGTGCAGTGGTGTTCGGGCAGTGTAGGGCGGTGCAGGGGTGGTGTTTCAGGGTTTAGGGCAGTGCAGTGGTGTTCGGGCAGTGCAGGGGGTCGTGCAGGGGCTGGTGTTTCAGGGTTTAGGGCAGTGCAGTGGTGTTCGGGCAGTGTAGGGGGTCATGCTGGGGGTAGTGTTTTAGGGTTTAGGGCAGTGCAGTGGTGCTTCGTGTAGTGTAGGGGTCGTGCTGGGGCTATTGTTTTAGGGTTTAGGGTAGTGCAGTGGTGTTTGGGTAGTGTAGGGGGTCGTGCTGGGGGTAGTGATTTCAGGGTTTAGTGCAGTGGTGTTTGGGTAGTGTAGGGGGTACGTGCTGGGGTAGTGTTTTAGGGTTTAGGGCAGTGCAGTGGTGTTTGGGTAGTGTAGGGGTACTGCTGGGGGTAGTGTTTTAGGGTTTAGGGCAGTGCAGTGGTGTTCGGGCAGTGTAGGGGGTCATGCTGGGGCTGGTGTTTCAGGGTTTAGGGCAGTGCAGTGGTGTTCGGGCAGTGTAGGGGTCTTGCTGGGGTTGATGTTTCAGGGTTTAGGGCAGTGCAGTGGTGTTCGGGCAGTGTAGGGGGTCGTGCTGGGGGTGGTGTTTCAGGGTTTAGGGCAGTGCAGTGGTGTTCCGGCAGTGTAGGAGGTCGTGCTGGGGGTGGTGTTTCAGGGTTTAGGGCAGTGCAGTGGTGTTCGTGCAGTGTAGGGGGTCGTGCTGGGGGTGGTGTTTCAGGGTTTAGGGCAGTGCAGTAGTGTTCGGGCAGTGTAGGGGATTGTGCTGGGGGTGGTGTTTCAGGGTTTAGGGCAGTGCAGTGGTGTTCGGGCAGTGTAGGGGGTCGTGCTGGGGGTGGTGTTTCAGGGTTTAGGGCAGTGCAGTGGTGTTCGGGCAGTTTAGGGGGTCATGCAGGGGATGGTGTTTCAGGGTTTAGGGCAGTGCAGTGGTGTTCGGGCAGTGTAGGGGTCGTGCTGGGGCTGGTGTTTCAGGGTTTAGGGCAGTGCAGTGGTGTTCGGGCAGTGTAGGGGGTCTTGCTGGGGGTGGTGTTTCAGGGTTTAGGGCAGTGGTGTTCGGGCAGTGTAGGGGGTCTTGCTGGGGGTGATGTTTCAGGGTTTAGGGCAGTGCAGTGGTGTTCGGGCAGTGTAGGAGGTCTTGCTGGGGGTAGTGTTTCAGGGTTTAGGGCAGTGCAGTGGTGTTCGTGCAGTGTAAGGGGTCGTGCTTGGGATGGTGTTTCAGGGTTTAGGGCAGTGCAGTAGTGTTCGGGCAGTGTAGGGGTCGTGCAGGGGTGGGGTTTCAGGGTTTAGGGCAGTGCAGTGGTGTTCGGGCAGTGTAGGGGTCGTGCTGGGGGTGGTGTTTCAGGGTTTAGGGCAGTGCAGTGGTGTTCGGGCAGTGTAGGGGGTCGTGCAGGGGTGGTGTTTTAGGGTTTAGGGCAGTGCAGTGGTGTTCGGGCAGTGTAGGGGGTCGTGCTGGGGGTGGTGTTTCAGGGTTTAGGGCAGTGGTGTTCGGGCAGTGTAGGGGGTCTTGCTGGGGGTGATGTGTCAGGGTTTAGGGCAGTGCAGTGGTGTTCGGGCAGTGTAGGAGGTCTTGCTGGGGGTAGTGTTTCAGGGTTTAGGGCAGTGCAGTGGTGTTCGGGCAGTGTAGGGGGCGTGCTGGGGGTGGTGTTTCAGGGTTTAGTCCAGTGGTGTTCGGGCAGTGTAGGGGGTCGTGAAGGGGGTGGTGTTTCAGGGTTTAGGGCAGTGCAGTGGTGTTCGGGCAGTGTAGGGGGTAGTGCTAGGGTTGGTGTTTCAGGGTTTAGGGCAGTGCAGTGGTGTTCGGGCAGTGTAGGGGGTCGTGCAGGGGCTGGTGTTTCAGGGTTTAGGGCAGTGCAGTGGTGTTCGGGCAGTGTAGGGGGTCGTGCTGGGGGTAGTGTTTTAGGGTTTAGGGTAGTGCAGTGGTGCTTGTGTAGTGTAGGGGGTCATGCTGGGGGTAGTGTTTTAGGGTTTAGGGTAGTGCAGTGGTGTTTGTGTAGTGTAGGGGTCATTTTTTAGGGTAGTGCAGTGGTGTTTGGGTAGTGTAGGGGGTCGTGCTGGGGGTAGTGTTTTAGGATGTTGGTTAGTGCAGTGGTTTTATAAAAAGCACACAGGTTTGGCAGTGTACCCCGTAAAGATCTAGCACCTGACCCACTATCCCTAATTGGTATAATTAGATTTCTCCAGTAATAACGTGTGCACACGTTAACACACCCACTGCCGCGGTGCAATCCAAAACAGGATTATAACAAACAAACTAAAGCGCAAAGGTGCACCACTTCGTAACAAGATTCAACAGACACATTACAAATCATCAGATCCGTGTCCATAATATTTTCCATATGTTTTCTTCTTTTATTTTTCAAAATATTCTTGATGCGTAAAAAACCACAGCCGACGCGTTTCGTCCAATAATGGACTTCTTCAGGGCTGTAAATTTGACAAACATATATATGTACATAAATATATATATATATATATACACAGAACATCACCAACATCAATATTCACATTCAAACAATATATATATGTACAGCTTATACACAAAAGAATAAAAAAGACCATGAAGACAAGACAAAAAAATCACATGACTATTATACTTAACGTATACCAATTTCACAACATATCTGGACTAACACAAACTTCTATCTGACAAACACCTAATTTCAACATTTATATACAATATTTAGATAACTATAAAAACTTTACGATTTTTATAAAACCATAAACAAAATTACATTTATGTAAATGAGTTTAAAAAAGAGGATAAAAGAGAGATCGTAGAGAAAATGTTTACGGGAAAATCCTGAGAAAAAGTGCCGAGAAATTTATAGAGAGAATTCATAGAAAAATTAATGAGAAAGAAAATATAAAAAAATATATATATATATATATCATATTATCTCCTCCTGTGATTGAGCAATCAATACTATGATTTAGAGCAATAACCCTGTGTACCCCAAGAATAATAACCAAAACAAAGTGAACAGGAAAGAACAGAGGAGAAAAGGGCTACCAAAAGACTCAGAGAGACCAAGAGAGAGCAGGGAGGGTATAGCCATCACTCGTATAGAGGTACCCACCATTGAAGCCAGAAGGGCGGACACTCCTGGAGATAAATCAACATCCAAGTTCCACCCCTGGGTGTATATTAGTTCTTATCCTTCGTATACTGTACCAAAAAGGAAATATATAATACAATATCACCATGTAGTCCTTCTAAACTAATCTTTCTATCTGTAATGAATGATATATAACAATTACTTACTCAATAAAATCAGGGTGACTATTCCTTGATTAAAAAAGAAGCAGGACGTATTTACAGGGATGGTACCCTCCACACAAATCCTTCCGGCGTGCGCCTCACTATAGTATAGTGGACCAACAGTTAAAGCGGGCAATCTCCCAAAACAGCCTACAAAAGAAACCATGGGCAATGTGTCGATCAATTGACAGGATGATTACCCTGTTATAACAAACGACGCAATATCACCCACGTACACATTGAATCAAAAAACACAACATAAATTCAACCACGGGCTCGTCTCAGACTATAAACCATGTTAGTTCTAACAGAATTCCCACCATTACCTGCTATAAGTCCATGAAGGCACTCCCGTTAGTGTTTGCTCAATGCCAAAACCAACATCTTTTAGTCCCTCAACAGTTCTTACATATTGTGAATGAACCCAGTCATGACTGCTCGATACCAAAAACAACAGCTCCAATCCCTCAGCGGTTCCTATATAATATATATGAACCTTATATATTCAGGGACATGCCCATGAGAGTCAATAATAATATTCAATACGTTTAGAAACAGATGCAAGAGGTTTTAATATGCTTAACTCCCACCCGAAAGCGCACACCCTTAGACCACAAGCAGAGTATGATCACTCTTCGATCCTCCCCAAGAGTAGTTAACATATGATAGGAATTAGACCCCCCCACTCACGAACAGCTACCGAATCCCATGGCAGATGTCTCCTTACCTTGATATGGCCAAAGAAGTATATACAGCGACCTCGAACGATCTCCTTCGAGGACAAAGACGGTGCATTGTGTGTTCACGCGCCGCTTTATTTATACAGCCCACTCTAAAGTCTAAATTGAACACAGCTGTAATTTCCTTCAGCATGCCGGAAGTCAAATGTTATCGACTCACGGGAATGCCGAGTATGGCCGCCATCTTGTAGTGGCCAATAAATCAGGAAAAAAGGAAAAAAGAGTATAGTTTCCAAGTGCTGCTTGCCATGCATGTTTATTCCATGAACTGCAGTCAAATACAGCATACATCTACTAGGTTAGATCTTCAAAAAAAGAGAATTCCAAGCTATTTATTCCGTACGCTAAGAGTCAAAGATACTGACTCACGGGATCGTCATATATAGCCACCATCTTGTAGTGGCCAATAATTGGAAAACGTAGATACGATTCTGTCATCTATTTGTATAAGCGTTCTTATTGAGAGCTGTGTTTAGAGAGCAGCATACATAAATATATTCCAATTGCCCGATCTAGAATTAGTGTAAGAAGACATATGCCGATCCCATAGTTAAACATCTTAATAGACTCAAGTCAGTAATGGCTTCGTTTTATATCATAATCTCAAAAGAGTTTTCACCCTACTCTCTGCTGGTAGTTAAGACACCTAACATCATATATCAGAGCCAAAAATGAAAAAATATGTATAGAGAAAAATATATATAGAGAAAAAAAGGTTTTTTTGAAAGGAAGCTTGAACGAATAACGGAAAAAGAGAAACAAAGAAAAGTAGAGAAGAAATGGAAAAATATCCATTGTAACAATCCAATATACCATTTAGATGTATGTCTCAAGCAATCATCCAATTGTAAATCGATATAGCTATGACCGATCAAAAGTGCAGTGGTGTTTGGGTCGTGTAGGGGGTCGTGCTGGGGGTAGTGTTTTAGGGTTTAAGGTAGTGCAGTGGTGTTTGTGTAGTGTAGGGGGTCATGCTGGGGGTAGGGTTTTAGGATTTAGGGTATTGCAGTGGTGCTTGCGTAGTGTAGGGGGTCGTGCTGGGGGTAGTTTTTTAGGGTTTAGGGTAGTGCAGTGGTGTTTGTGTAGTGTAGGAGGTCGTGTTTTAGGGTTTAGGGTAGTGCAGTGGTCTTTGGGTAGTGTAGTGAGTCGTGCGGGGGGTATTGTTTTAGAGTTTAGGGTAGTGCAGTGGTCTTTGGGTAGTGTAGGGGGTTGTGCGGGGGTAGTGTTTTAGGGATTAGGGTAGTGCATTGGTATTTGGGTAGTGTAGGGGGTCATGCGGGGGGTAGTGTTTTAGGGTTTAGGGCAGTGCAGTGGTGTTTAGGTAGTGTAGGGGGTTGTGCTGGGGGAGTGTTTTAGGGTTTAGGGCAGTGCAGTGGTGTTCGGGTAGTGTAGGGGGTCGTGCTGGGGGAGTGTTTTAGGGTTTAGGGCAGTGCAGTCGTGTTCGGGTAGTGTAGGGGTCGTGCTGGGGGAGTATTTTAGGGTTTAGGGTAGTGCAGTGGTGTTCGGGTAGTGTAGGGGTCATGCTGGGGGTAGTGTTCTAGGGTTTAGGGCAGTGCAGTGGTGTTCGGGCAGTGTAGGGGGTCATGCTGGGGGTGGTGTTTTAGGGTTTAGGGCAGTGCAGTGGTGTTCGGGCAGTGAAGGGGGTCGTGCTGGGGGTGGTGTGTCAGGGTTTAGGGCAGTGCAGTGGTGTTCGGGCAGTGTAGGGGGTGGTGCAGGGGGTGGTGTTTCAGGGTTTAGGGCAGTGCAGTGGTGTTCGGGCAGTGTAGGGGGTGGTGCAGGGGGTGGTGTTTCAGGGTTTAGGGCAGTGCAGTGGTGTTCGGGCAGTGTAGGGGGACGTGCAGGGGGTGGTGTTTCAGGGTTTAGGGCAGTGCAGTGGTGTTCGGGCAGTGTAGGGGCAGTGCAGGGGGTGGTGTTTCAGGGTTTAGGGCAGTACAGTGGTGTTCGGGCATTGTAGGGGGTGGTGCTGGGGCTGGTGTTTCAGGGTTTAGGGCAGTGCAGTGGTATTCGGGCAGTGTAGGGGGTCGTGCTGGGGCTGGTGTTTCAGGGTTTAGGGCAGTGCAGTGGTGTTCGGGCAGTGTAGGGGGTCATGCTGGGGCTGGTGTTTCAGGGTTTAGGGCAGTGCAGTGGTGTTCGGGCAGTGTAGGGGTCTTGCTGGGGCTGGTGTTTCAGAGTCTAGGGCAATGCAGTGGTGTTCGGGCAGTGTAGGGGTCTTGCTGGGGCTGGTGTTTCAGGGTTTAGGGCAGTGCAGTGGTGTTCGGGCAGTGTAGGGGGTCGTGCTGGGGGTGGTGTTTCAGGGTTTAGGGCAGTGCAGTGGTGTTCGGGCAGTGTAGGGGGTCGTGCTGGGGCTAGTGTTTCAGGGTTTAGGGCAGAGCAATGGTGCTCAGGCAGTGTAGGGGTTGTGCTGGGGGTGATGTTTCAGGGTTTAGGGCAGTGCAGTGGTGTTAGGGCAGTGTAGGGGGTCGTGCAGGGGGTGGTGTTTCAGGGTTTAGTGCAGTGGTGTTCGGGCAGTGTAGGGGGTCGTGCTGGGGTGGTGTTTCAGGGTTTAGGGCAGTGCAGTGGTGTTCGGGCAATGTAGGGTGTCGTGCTGAGGGGTGGTGTTTCAGGGTTTAGGGCAGTGCAGTATTGTTTGGGCAGTGCAGGGGGTCGTGCAGGGGGCGGTGTTTCAGGGTTTATGGCCGTGCAGTGGTGTTCGGCCAGTGTAGGTAGTCTTGCTGGGGGTGGTGTTTCAGGGTTTAGGGCAGTGCAGTAGTTTTCGGGCAGTGTAGGCGGTCGTGCTGGGGCTGGTGTTTCAGGGTTTAGGGCAGTGCAGTGGTGTTCGGGCAGTATACGGGGTTGTGCTGGGGCTGGTGTTTCAGGGTTTAGGGCAGTGCAGTGGTGTTCGGGCAGTGTAGGGGTCTTGCTGGGGGTGGTGTTTCAGGGTTTAGGGCAGTGCAGTGGTGTTCGGGCAGTGTAGGGGGTCTTGCTGGGGGTGGTGTTTCAGTGTTTAGGGCAGTGCAGTGGTGTTCGGGCAGTGTAGGGGGTCTTGCTGGGGGTGGTGTTTCAGGGTTTAGGGGCAGTGGTGTTCGGGCAGTGTAGGGGTCTTGCTGGGGGTGATGTTTCAGGGTTTAGGGCAGTGCAGTGGTGTTCGGGCAGTGTAGGGGGTCTTGCTGGGGGTAGTGTTTCAGGGTTTAGGGCGGTGCAGTGGTGTTCGTGCAGTGTAGGGAGTCGTGCTGGGGGTGGTGTTTCAAGGTTTAGGGCAGTGCAGTAGTTTTCGGGCAGTGTAGGGGTCGTGCAGGGGTGGTGTTTCAGGGTTTAGGGCAGTGCAGTGGTGTTCTGCCAGTGTAGGGGTCATGCTGGGGTGGGGTTTCAGGGTTTAGGGCAGTACAGTGGTGTTCGGGCAGTGTAGGGGGTCGTGCAAGGGGTGGTGTTTCAGGGTTTAGGGCAGTGCAGTGGTGTTCGGGCAGTGTAGGGAGTCGTGCTGGGGCTGGTGTTTCAGGGTTTAGGGCAGTGCAGTGGTGTTCGGGCAGTGTAGGGGGTCTTGCTGGGGGTGGTGTTTCAGGGTTTAGGGCAGTGGTGTTCGGGCAGTGTAGGGGGTCTTGCTGGGGGTGATGTTTCAGGGTTTTGGGCAGTGCAGTGGTGTTCGGGCAGTGTAGGGGGTCTTGCTGGGGGTAGTGTTTCAGGGTTTAGGGCAGTGCAGTGGTGTTCGTTCAGTATAGGGGGTCGTGCTGGGGATGGTGTTTCTCGGTTTAGGGCAGTGCAGTAGTGTTCGAGCAGTGTAGGGGGTTCTGCAGCATTGTAGCAGTGGTTCGGGCAGTGTAGGGGGTGCGCTGGGGGTGGTGTTTGAGGGTTTAGGGCAGTGCAGTGGTGTTCGGGCAGTGTAGGGGGTCATGCACGGGGTGGTGTTTCAGGGTTTAGGGCAGTGCAGTGGTGTTCGGGCAGTGTAGGGTGTTGTGCTGGGGCTGGTGTTTCAGGGTTCAGGGCAGTGCAGTGGTGTTCAGGCAGTGTAGGGGGTCGTGCTGAGGCTGGTGTTTCACGGTTAAGGGCAGTGCAGTGGAGTTCGGGCAGTGTAGGGGGTCGTGCTGGGGCTGGTGTTTCAGGGTTTAGGGCAGTGCAGTGGTGTTCGGGCAGTGTAGGGGGTCGTGCTGGGGCTGGTGTTTCAGGGTTTAGGGCAGTGCAGTGGTGCTCGGGCAGTGTAGGGGGTCGTGCTGGGGGTGATGTTTCAGAGTTTAGGGTAGTGCAGTGGTGTTCGGGCAGTGTAGGGGGTCGTGCAGGGGCTGGTGTTTCAAGGTTTAGGGCAGTGCAGTGGTGTTCGGGCAGTGTGAGGGGTCTTGCTGGGGTGGTGTTTCAGGGTTTAGGGCAGTGGTGTTCGGGCAGTGTAGGGGGTCTTGCTGGGGGTGATGTTTCAGGGTTTAGGGCAGTGCAGTGGTGTTCGGGCAGTGTAGGGGTCGTGCTGGGGGTGGTGTTTCAGGGTTTAGGGCAGTGCAGTAGTGTTCGGGCAGTGTAGGGGGTCGGTGCAGGGGTGGTGTTTCAGGGTTTAGGGCAGTGCAGTGGTGTTCTGCCAGTGTAGGGGGTCATGCTGGGGGTGGGGTTTCAGGGTTTAGGGCAGTACAGTGGTGTTCGGGCAGTGTAGGGGTCGTGCAGGGGTGGTGTTTCAGGGTTTAGGGCAGTGCAGTGGTGTTCGGGCAGTGTAGGGGGTCGTGCTGGGGCTGGTGTTTCAGGGTTTAGGGCAGTGCAGTGGTGTTCGGCAGTGTAGGGGGTCTTGCTGGGGGTGGTGTTTCAGGGTTTAGGGCAATGGTGTTCGGGCAGTGTAGGGGGTCTTGCTGGGGGTGATGTTTCAGGGTTTAGGGCAGTGCAGTGGTGTTCGGGCCGTGTAGGGGGTCTTGCTGGGGGTAGTGTTTCAGGGTTTAGGGCAGTGCAGTAGTGTTTGAGCAGTGTAGGGGGTTCTGCAGGGGGTGGTGTTTCAGGGTTTAGGGCAATGCAGTGGTGTTCGGGCAGTGTAGGGGGTCGCGCTGGGGGTGGTGTTTCAGGGTTTAGGGCAGTGCAGTGGTGTTCGGGCAGTATAGGGGGTCATGCACGGGGTGGTGTTTCAGGGTTTAGGGCAGTGCAGTGGTGTTCGGGCAGTGTAGGGTGTTGTGCTGGGGCTGGTGTTTCAGGGTTCAGGGCAGTGCAGTGGTGTTCGGGCAGTAGCAATAATGCACCTTAAAGTACA